>JAZDUA010000320.1:0-555000 GCA_038098605.1 Gryllus longicercus | reverse complement strand
TCATTCGTCTTTTTAACATTATTATGTTCGGGTAAAGGAGTACCACATGTAAAACCTGCAGCAATGTTACAAAGCAAGCTAGCACTTCACTGAAGGATTACCTTCTTTCTTGAGATGAAATTGAACTTGCCTCAAATACTACCAAATGAAGTGGGTATTTCATAGTCAATTTACTGTCTTTTGTTTTTTCTGTGGTTTTGTGTACTTGTATGAACAAGAGTGAGGTTAATTTTTAATTATTACTTGATTTTAATTAAAAGTTTTACTTGATTTGGCATAATTTAAAAAATCATTAAAATATTTAAATGGTTTTCAGTGGGTTTCTGAAAGATATTTTTATATTGGTTAAAAACAAAAAAATTGGAATTTTTGTGGGGACAGGAATTTTGTTACCCCTCCAATGATGTAAATAAAAACAAAAGAAATTAAATAATCTCTATTTCAAATTATTCCTGATGCAAACACTAACTTTCAAATTATGATTTTAACAAAACAAAGTAATAATGGCCATATGCCTATCATTTAACTGTGATGGCAAGGCTCTTTTTCAGTTTTGGAATCCATGGCCCTGGTACACTAAAGGTTTTTTTTTTTTTTTTATTTTTTTTTTTTTTTTTTAAGTTCTTTACATTGCCACATCGCAAATACCCAGGCCTTCTTTATAAACTACAAATAGGAGGCATCTAATTCTCCGAATATCAAAACATGACAAGATTAAGGACCTTTATTGAAATTTCCTGTTTATTCAACAATAGTAATAGGTATAGTAGTTGAAATGATCTAATTTTAATTACCTTGGGCATGAAACTACTTATGCCCAAGAGTGATCAAAACCTGGAAAATAAATCTAATAAATTTCAACCTTTGCATGGTATAATAAAGTCACAATAAAACACACACACACACACCAATAACCAATTCATAGGACAACAGCATCTGCAATTCTTTTGAAAAAATGTGAATTATGAATTAGAAAGACATTTCTCTGGATAGTAAGTCTGCACAAAACAGGACAACATCACAAGCAAATATGAACTGGATAAATATACTATATTCATTAACAAAAATTATGATTTCAGTGAATCATGGAGGCTCCATACTGATAGAATGGTTGAAGAAATAATTCGAAGAATAGAAGTAGAGTTTTACAGACCGAAGGGAAAAGAGGTGACACCAGACCCAAGGAGAGAAGTTGTTAAAAAAAACAAAGAGAAGATGAAATAGGAAATCGTACCTAATCCTTGAAACAAAGAAGAAGTGCGGTATCACATTTCCAAACATATCTAGGTGTATTGCCACATCAGTGTACAAGACCATGAAATACTGAAAAACACTAATCAAACTCTTCTAACAGCAGAAAATTTATCTAATTATCTTGAATTGGCAACTGCAGTTCCCAGTAGGATTGGGTCAGTTTATATGAAAAATAAAATAAAAACAACAATATCAAATTTTGAATGCACTTCATTTCATTGTGGCAGAACATTGTTGCCCAAATCAATTCATCAGTTTTTAATTTCTTCCTACGTGAATCACTTGACTTGATGCACTCACAATTCATTGTAATCCATTCACATACACAAATTCATTACCCTAGTAGAACTTCTTTGACTATGAGAAATAATTTTGTTAAATAACGTTCAGTGGAAAAACTACCTCAACAGTGTAAAGGAAACAAAAGACGAGGGCAAATTATACTTTTATATCTAGGATGCAATACTCGGAACCATTCTCAAGTATGCATTAAGCAGGTGAGTAAACTCAGAAGAACATTCAAAATATAGCATTGGAAGTGAACAATACAAGAAAGAATGAGATGATCATGAAAAGTGATATGAGGAGAAAAGGAGGAAACAACAGTTCATACTATTGTTTTGAAGACAATTACATAATTGACAACACTTCAGGACCAATATACTACAGAATATCTAAGCAATAACATTGGGATATTTTACATTAATCAAACATGTAAATACAATAATAGGAAAAAACACAATGCTATAATATTACAAATAGTGTCAGTAAAACAAGACAAGGAGATTATTATACTTATTTTCTTAATAACAATAATAAAATAAATGATTAATGAAAGCATCATAAACCTCTATTTGAATTCTCTCTATCATTACTGCATAACTTAAATTTTCTAACTTTACTTTATCTACTGCTGCAATCTGTAATTCTGTGTTAACTGTAATTCTTTATCTATTACCCGTAATGCAAAGATGTAATTTGGATCTTGCAAAGCAATTTGTTAACTTTGTATAAGAAGAAATATGATTAGCTTTTACTGTATCCTGAGTTAATGCTATGAAGAGAGTTGTATATGAAAAAGAAAAATTTGGAAAGACAATTTGAAAGAAGGATGGTAAGTAATAGAGAAAGCATTGTCATTCTTTCTGAAAATTGAGGGGGGAATGAAAAAAGCATATATTTGATAAAATTCAGATTAAAATTCAAAATTGATCTGTTGTCGAAACACTTTTAGGTCTGCCTTTTAGGCTCTTCTAGGTTGTCACATGATGTTTTCTTCATCAGAAGAATCAGAGAGCAAATTCTCAATTATTTTAATTTTCTACCTCTATATCTAATGCTATATCTCTCTAATTTTGTATCACTACCAACCTAACATCACTTATACTGAATTTAAGATTGTAAGAAATGTACTAGTACACAATCGTTACTACTATTCTTAGTCTGGATTATGCAAATGAAATAATTATAAATGTCATTGCAAACAATAGTACTATTGTTCGCAATGACGTTTATAATTATTTCATTAAAAATGCCAACGATAACGCAGCACAACACCTATATACTGGATTATGCAACAGAAGCATGCGAAATTTTTCATTTATTATTACTAACTTTTGTAATAATTTGTAATATTAATACATTTTAATATGCAACAGATACATTTTAAATGTAACAATTTATTGGCACTTTTACTAATTTTATTAGTTTGTAAGTTATAATGCAATAAGGCCCTGGAAATATAAACATTAGTCTCAACTTCTCATATTCAGCAACTGTAATCTAAAATCATACCACTTACAAACAACCATAAATACACCAACACGAATATCCAAAAATAGTAGTACTGCTATAGATCAAATAATAATAGATGCAAATAACCATTGTTTTTCTGTTGCTACATTTAATACAGGTTTTCAGTGGTCACACTGACCAGATTCTAACACTTCAAACAGATACAAAAACCGCAGAACTAACAACTTACAAAGAAATCCGTAACTATTCCCAAGGAAACATAATAAAATTTCAAAACTTACTCAGATTTGAAAACTGGAATTAAGTGTATAAGGCAACCGATACAAATGATAAGTTTAACTCATTCATAAAAATATACTTCAGACATTTCAATGCCATTTTCCCTCAAAAAGATCCAAAATAAGAAAACTAAATCATGGATTACCACAGGCATCAAAGCGTAATGTGAAAGAAAACGCAACATGTATAAAATACTAGCAAATAACAAATGTAACTCAAACTTCATTTCATATTTCAAAACATATAATTCGATCCTAAAAAAAGTAATCAAGCAAGCAAAAATTATAACAAATGATAAGTACATTGCAAATGCACATAATAAAACAAAAGCTATGTGGGACATTATTAAAAAGACTCCAGCACCAACTAATAATAACAGAAAAAATATAGAGCTTCACTACAAAAACGAAACTGTACAAGACCCACAAGAAATAGCTGATATATTCAATGAACACTTTTCACAAATTAGTAATAAGTTAATCTCTCAACACTCTCTAAACAATAAAACACACCAAGCAAACACTAATATTACACAAATTGAAAATTCCATATTCTTATATGAAACTACTCTCTCTGAAATTTTTAAAATCATTGGACAATTGGAGAATAAATTCTCAGCAGGCATGGACAACATTCCAGATTTTCTTATTAAACACAGTATAGTGTATAGTGTAACCACTCTCTCACATATGCAATTACTCTCTAAAATCAGGCATATTCCCAGATATATTCAAAACAGCAAAAATTAAACCATTGTTTAAAAAGGGCAATAATTATGATCAAATGAACTAGAGACCTATCTCCCTGTTATCAGGATTTTCAAAAATTCTGGAAAGGTTTTTCAATGATAGACTCAAACAGTTTCTCAATGCAAATAATGTCCTTAGAAATGCACAACATCACTTCAGGAGTAATAGATCCACAGACACAGCCATCTTCTCCTTTTTAAATGACATACTTGTTGCACTAATCAGAAGGAAATTCCAATTGGCCTTTTCTTAGATTTGTCAAAAGCCTTTGACATCACTGACCATCATATACTTTTAAGAAAACTAGAAATGCTAGGGATTCGAGGCATTGCAGGCCAATGGATCAAATCATATTTATCCAACCGTAGCCAAATAGTTGCCCTCCAACACACTAAAGAAAACAAAATCTCCTCATACTACTCCTGTCCTCAAATAATAAATTGTGGTGTCCCACAAGGATCCATCCTTGGGCCAATACTATTCCTTACATAAATGACATGCCTTTGGATTTAAGGAACAACAGAATAATTTTGTTTGCAGATGACACAAACATCATCATCAAAGCAAAAACACAACAATCATTAGAAAAAGAAACCCACAAAACTTTGCAAGCACTAGTAAAATGGTTTCAAGACAACAAACTCATCATAAACACCAGCAAGACAGTCTCTCTAAATTTCATGAATCCTCGATCTAAAGAAAAACTCTCACAGCATTTACTCATAAACAATAACCCTATCTCATAAACTATAACGATATCTCATAAAACTACCTTCCTCGGACTAACAATTCAAGAAAACCTAAAATGGAACACTCACATCTCAAATCATAACAAGAAGCTCAGCAAATCTTGCTGTGCCCTATACACTCTCAGATCAAGCTCCAACATTGAGACACTTCGAACAATGTATTTTGCACATGTGCACTCACACCTAAAATATGGAATATTATTCTGGGGAAATGACCCTGAAAGTACTTCGCACATTTATTATCCAAAAATGAATATTGCGAACAATGACCAGCACTCATAAGCTGGAGTCTTGCAAACCTTTGTTTAATAAACTAAGGATTCTTCCTCTACCATGCATGTATATATTTGAAATAGTGGTCTTCACAAAGAAAATTCTCATGGATAACAAAGACACTTTTACTTTAAATGCTGATGTACACAACTACAACACGCGTCAAAAGGATAACCAACATGTTCCCCACTCTGAAACTACACTTTATCAAAAAAGTACCCTAATAGAGGGCATTACACTTTACAACAAACTAGGCAATGATATCAAAGACATAAACACAATTCATACATTTAAAAGAAAATTGAAAGCTTTCCTGCTTAACAACATGTTCTACAGTGTAAAGGAATTTTCAAATTACAACATTTCCCTTAAAAAATATAAATAAATAAGAATTTCTTATACCATTAGACTTTCTGTTTCATGTAAACTTTACTACTTAAATGTATATTGTTTTATTTGCATTAACACCTACATGTAAATTAATTAGCTTAAATCCAATACATTACCCACATTCTTTTTTACAATCCTTTATTACCCAAGAACAGAAATCATTCCTATAATAGTGATATTCATGACCTAGCATTCACTGCCCTCATCCCCGTGGATTGCTCTGCCCCGTATCATACAATTTTATCTTGCTCCATTCCTTCCAACACCCCCCCCCCCCCCCATGTTCTTCTGTTTTGCCTCATTTTAATCATGTTGTTATGGGCAGCTGTAAACACATTTTAGAAACACTGCTTTATATTTGATAGATTTTTTTTTTGTGCCTATTTTGAGGTATTTGTGAAAGCTTGCACACTCACACATTAAAAAGAAATTAAATATTTAATTAGAATTTACAAGGAATATAACTAACAAACTCAAATATACCCATTTTATATCGTGTAATAAATGAAAATAAAATTAATGTAAACCTAATTTCATTTACGCCAATTTTGTAAAAATATCTCCCGCTTTTATTAGTTAAGAATATTACACATTTACGGTTAAAATATTGTGCACCATTATTGATAAGACTATCTATTGAACAATTAACTGAAGATTTGCAACCATATGCGAAAATATACTTTCTAGTTGTCTCTTTTTTTTCCAAACAAATTCTAATAATCTGAAGTTACTTGGGTTTCGAATTAGTGATAGAACATACCATTTTAATGGAGCTGTAAAAAAAAATTCAATTTGAAAATAAATTCAGGATAATTGGGGATAATAAAGATGTTTTCACAATAATTTTAAAAATCTTGTGACATCTCTCCAGTGATGGCAACATCTTTCCTTTCTATTTAATTTCCACACCCACAATTAGCATTATATCCAAGATAACTGTAAGGCAGTAATGTCGATAGCATTTGATTTCTTTACAATGCAATTATTTACAAGAAGCCCCTCCAGCATCACATTCCAAAGCATAAACACTATTAAATCAGATTCACCATAATATCCACAGTTCTCCTTTTGAAACAACAAATTAAGCATTTCTGTGGAACCTTCAATTTTCTCTTACTCCAATTGGGAAGCCAACCTGGGTACATGGCACTGAAATCTAAGACACTCTACTATCTCTCACTCAGCACTCTTCAATACTGAAATAGCCTGCACCTTCATAATTGTGGCTTCTTCTTCTAATCCCCGAAACGTTAAATATTTAATTACGTTTCGTTTACCACCAAACACTGATTAGACTATGACACTAACACTAATATTACTTACATAGTCATTCCAGCAATAATCGTCATTCCAATTCACCGGTTCTTCTTTAACCTAGAGGTAACAGAAAAACAATCGTTTAGAAGGAATCATAACATTAACCTATGACACAATTAAAATGTATATACTACAACACGGTTTGAGCTTCAATAAGTGCTGGTAACAATTGAAAAATCACATTCTAACATGTCAAATAATCAGAAAATGCTTACTGATTCTATTTTAATAATGCTTTCTGATAAAACATTAATCTCTTCCATCATTAACACAGACAGATCACAAAACGCTAAGCAATATTCCCGTTGTTAAGAAAGTTAAAATCCAACGTGAGACCAAAGAGTATATATCAGAGACGGCACTCAATGTTAAAAGGAAAAGCCTTATTTGCCCAACTTCCGGTGCCGCCACATTGTTCTGTATAATTTCTATTGAGTAAACGGACAGCCAATAGCGAAGAAGTAACCGGTAAATTTGAAATAAACCAGCGACGCGGGAACTTTAAAATTTCACTCCCATACATTCCACGCCTTAATTTATTAAAAAATTTACAATAATAATTATAAGGTTTTTTATGGATGAAAAAAAGTCAAAGAAGGGTAGTAAAATCTAGTATTTATTGACCATATTGATATTATACAATTTCGTAATTTCATTAGTAATAACAATTTTGAATTACACAAAGTAATAAACAGTACACCTGCATAATTGCAACTTTAGTATTTGCTTGTAGATATGCCAAATTAATACTATGGAATACATTATTACAAGCATTATGAATAAACAATAAGAACAGAATTGAAAAGAAACAAATGAAAATACTACCGCACATTTGCAAAGGTAAAAGAAATAGTTATGATACAAGGGGTAAAAGTGCCATTTTATTTTGCGAATTACTTAAGCCATAAGGAACACGCATTACATAATTATGTGCTGTTACATTAAGATCAATATTATCTGATTAGGTCACATGAACGTATTTTGTTTTCTTTGTTGCTTTCAAAGTTTTATCAGAACATTTGAGCATTGTCCCACTTTTAGCAGTAGTGCAAAAAATTGAGCTTTTAGCATGCTCTGCATGCCTTGAAAGAACCGCTTTTACTAGTTGCAACCTAAAAATGTTTTTCATTAGTCAATAAATATTTGACAAAATTATTTTATTTACCCATGCTAATCTCACACATGCACAGTTCAGAGCGTGGCTTTTTTATAATGGGATCCACTGTGAAAGTACATTCACCTTTAAAACTATGATTAACAAATAGTGGAATTCCATCAATGCTTATGCACTACAATGTAATTCTGAAAATGGATTGTCAAAATGCAAATATTTGATTGCACCAGGAGCCAAGCTCGGGACCTTCTGATAACTGGGTAGATGTCCTAATGACTGAGCTATAGAATCATGCATTGCATTCACGACTCACAACAATTCACAATCTAAAAAAAAGTACCCTAATAGAGGGCATTACACTTTACAACAAACTATGCAATGATATCAAAGACATAAACACAATTAATACATTTAAAAGTAAATTGAAAGCTTTCCTGCTTAACAACATGTTCTACAGTGTAAAGGAATTTTCAAATTAAATTTCCCTTAAAAAATATAAATAAATAAGAATTTCTTATTCCATTAGACTTTCTGTTTCATATGAACTGTTTCAAACTGAAAATGATACTGTGAAATAGAAGGAGAATAGAAGAAGAAGAAAACTGGTCAAAACTTGCCTCCTCACCATTTCAAGTTATAAATATAGAATGTACTACTATTGTAAAATTTGATGTAGTTGCAAACATAATTGATATGTATTATTAATGTAATTATTATTATTAATGTAATTATTATTGCTAATGTAATTATTATTGTTAATGTTATTATTATTGTTAATGTAATTATTATTATTATTAATGTTAATTATTAGCAGATAATTTATCTACTGTATAATATCTTAATCTAACTGTAACAAGTATTGTATTTCTAGGCCAATGACCCCATCTCGATCAGGTTTTGTTCAGTTTCCCTGGTCCTTTGAGCAAATGCTGAGATGGTCCCTTGTTTGCTCCTGAACAGTAATATAACTTCGCTCTCTCCACCCAAGGCATCATATTGACTCGTCATACACGATTGTAATTGTATATGTGACTCAATAAATATTATTATTATTATTATTATTATTATTATTATTATTATTATTATTATTATTATTATTATTAATAAGGATCAGCATTCAAATCCAAAATGTAATTGGCATGACGATGAACAAAACACAATGATACACACATACTAGAATATAAATTGAATCAAGATTGTGTTTGTCATGAGAAACAATTATTGTAAGAATTGTATAAAAATACTTAAGCAACTTATATCAGTACTAATAATAAAAATTAATACTAACAAAAAAATTACAGACAAGATAATAAGCACTAAATAAATTCTAAAATTGCATGAAATCTAACATAAATTTATCTAACAAATACATTAACTAAAAATATATTACTCTAACAAATCATTATTGAGCTGTCGGCACTTGGCTCGAATAAGCATCCTTGAAGTTACATCGATCATCACTCCTACAAGGGTTTCCCCATGCACAACACAGTCTAACAACCACCGAAAATCAAGGTTAGTTGACAACAAGCAACGAACATCTTGCTTCAGTGTTTTGGAATGCATTTGTTGATGTGCAACAAAAGACATTTCAAACTCACTGACAGCAGTAAGAATCATCTTTGTCAAACCTTCAGAAGGGTATATCAAAGATGGGTTTTGAGGATCAAACTCCCGACTTTGAATATACTTATGAAAATCTTTCAAACTGTCTGTGCAAATGGAGTACTTACACTTATGGCAACTCTCGCCCTTTAAAGCTCCCAACATTTGCCTGCCGATAAACCCAGCAACATACCACGTTGCGATATACTCTGGACGAGCTAATCGTATTTCTGTGGGATCTTCTGTTGCTGGGCCATCATCGGGAATGTGCAGGACAACACCGTCCATATCATCTTCTTCCTCCTCTACCCCTGTATCCAAGATCATTTGATCATTAGGTGGAGGTGTGCAAAACGTCCTTCCCACAAAATCCCTCAGGTCACATAAAATTTTACTGTCATCTTCTTGACAATTGCCTCTCACACGAGAGCCGACAAGCCTGTTGATCACAGCTGTTTTTAGGGCTGCAGTAAAGTGACAAGAAGTGGGGTCGGTGTTGGTTACCCCATGCTGCCGGATGATGGCAAATAAATTTTCTACAGGATCTTGGTTTAACCTCCGTAAGTTGAGACCATTGAGAGAGTCCTTTACATCATCCCATAACAGCTGTAAAGCTGTTAAAGTCTCTACATAAGCTGTGCAGGAAAAAGGTCGCCGTAAGTGAAAGGCACCTCTTGTGCCATTGGCATGAATTTTTTTTACTGTAATATATGCGGGGGAGGGCGCCAGGTTCAGCTCCTGAAATATAACTGGATGGAAGAGTTGGGAGGTCAATGAATCAGCACAGAGTCATTTGTGAAAAATAACAATTTATTCCTGGCACCAAAAGCTGCCAGGGAACTTATATGTCGCAATGGGCGACGCAATTTTCTATTAAATTTATTTTGTGGACTGATTGTCCTAATTACTAGTTGCTAATTCTTTTACAGTTAACACATCATGCATACTTTTTGATGAAGCGTGCTATTCATCACTTGAAGTTTGCAGGGCCTGAGCGCGGCCATTTATAATTTCTCGTCGTTACGGTCGTTCGGCGAGACGGATTCGTCTCATAGTTCTTTCACCAGTGGTTGTGCTGTCTCCACGGGCGGGCCGGGGTGGCGGCCACGGGCGGAGGCGTAGGCCGTCCCAAGTGCGGGCCGGGGTGGCGGCCTCGGGCGGAGGCGTCGGCTGTACCAGGTCGCTGAACTTCAGCGGCGCGTCTCTCTGCAGGTCGCCGAATCGAACAGGCTCAGCGGGTTGAATGGCCACGGGCGTTGATGTAACGCGGTGAGCAGTCACTGGGCTCGGCACGTGAGGCGGCAAAGGCTACTGGGCCGATGCGGAAACAGCGCGGGATCAAGTAGTCTCCCGCCCGAATTTTCTCCGCGACAAGTCCACAGTCTTGTCCTAATTATTCCGATTCTGGGAAAGTCTTTCCCAAACTCGCGTCCCGATCGTAAGTAACTGAAGTAGTTGAAGTGACTGACGTGACCGAAGTCTCTCAGAAGTAAGTGAAGTAAGCTTGAGAAGTCCTCTCAAGTGCTCTAGTGCTCTAGTGCTCAAGTCCCCCCGTGCTCTCGTCTCCCAGTCTAGTCTCTCAAAAATACTTAAGTGTCTTAGTTCTAAAAATCTTTAAGTGTTTTTCTCGATTTCTACTGTGCATCACGTTTTATGAGAAATTCCCTTTCCCCTTCCCCAAAATGTTCCTAGCTCTGGGTTATCCCTTCCCCCATGGTGAAGCTTCCCATTGGCTAAGGGTGGCTGCGTCGCAGAATTTTGATTAGCCAATCATGTGGCAACTTTCCCGTATTTTTCCGTCGATGTTCTCAGTTTAATACTGGCTTCTTTCTCTCGCTCGCTCCCCCCTTTGTTAGTTGTTCCAGAAGCTGCTCGCAGCTGTCCGGACACGTGAGCTTGTAAAAGCGCATTTCACGGACCATCTCGTCCGGCATGGGCTAAACGACAGCCTACTGTATTTATTTGTACGCAGCCCTTTCGAGGATTCTGGTGTCTTCCCGGGCGCGTGTCACTTTCGTCAGGCTTTGTTCGGAAGGGGATGGCTGAGGCCGAGAAAGGGGTTTCGATTATGACGCGTCGTAAATGTGTCTTCCTCGCCTAATTGACACCCGGCCCAACTCCATCGGGGCTGGCATTCCCTGGTCGAGCGGCAGCAGAAAGAACGCGAGGGGTGCGCTTTGTCCCAAGAGAGGGCCGGCGAACGGCTCCGAAAACTAGAATGGCTATTTATGAGTGTGCAATAAAACAGGGTTGCTTCTGAGAAGAAGACCTGTGCGCGGTCGGGTGAGGCCGGCGGCGTGACGATAGTACCCTCCGCTGCGAGGGCCGTGCCTCCTGACCCACTTCTGTGTCGCGGCGCGAGCTATTTCCGCTGTAGGAATTACTTTGTTATTGGCGATGCCATAATAAAATTATATTTATTAATTGGTGACGCCACATTACTCCATGTCCAAAACTTACCAATATTACCATACTTCCAAATATTACTACCATTGTCATATCCCTGTCCGCCCAAATTTTCAATTGGTAATCCCAGTTCCTCCAACTGTTTAAAAAGAGTGTCTGCTATAAAGGCACCTGTAGTCTCTTGCAACGGTACGAACCCTAAAAAATGTTCTCTTATGACGATTTTAGACTGTGGTTGAATCACTTCAACGAAACGTAATATCGTCATTTGTTCAGCATGGCTAACATCGGGTGTACAATCCAATATAATTGAATAATATTTTGCTGAATCCGCGCGAATTAAAATCTGCTCCTTTATACTCCTGGCAAGAAGATGAATAGGTTCATTTTGGATTTCTTTTCCAAGGTAGTGGACCATTATCTCCTTATTTTGAGCTCTACGCACATGCTCTTTCATGATTGGACCGAAAAGAGCCAAGTACTCTACGAACGTTAAAAAATTTCCATTCTTAGAGCTGTATAAATTTTCCTCCGTCCCGCGGAATGCTAAATTTTGCACCGCAAGAACTCTAACCAAAGCAATCAACCGTTCCAAAACTTGACGCCAATAGTGTTCCTCTTGAAAACACACTTGTTAAGTAGAATCATCTATTGTTTTTCTTTCAGTTAAGCGCATTTCGAATTCGCGCCAAGTTTGATAGTTCTCCAAATGGTGAATATTTCGCTCGTGTGAAGAAAGAATAGCTCCAATGTTCTTCCAGTCTTTAGAGCCTGTTTCTTGTAAAACTGATCCACACTTTTTGTTACTGAACAATTTGCAGCAAAAGAAAAAACTGCATCAGCTGACACTGAGTACACCAACCACTTACGAAAAGCTTTTTCGTTATTAATTAATCGTGACGAGACGTGACGCAACGTTACGTGACGTGACAAGACGAGACTTGACGTGACGTGACGAGACTAGATGAAACGAGACGAGGCGAGGCGAGACGAAACGGCACAAGACGGGACGAGACGAGACGAAACGAGGCGGGATAAGACGAGACGGGACGAGACGAGACGTAGCGAAACGAGAGGAGACGCGGCGCAACGAGACGAAACGAGAATTTTTATATTTTTTGATCTTTTATATTTTTTATTTAATATATTTTTTGATTTTTTATATTTCTGATTTTTTATATTATTGATTCTTTATATTTTTCGAAATTTATATTTTTCAAATTTTTTTGTATTTTTTGATTTTTTATATTTGTTGCTTTTTTATATTTTTCGAAATTTTTAAGTTTCGAAATTTAAATTTTTTGAATTTTAAAATTTTTAATATATTAAATTTTTATAATTCTTAGACGAGGCGAGACGAGACGTGATATGACGTGACGAGACGAGACGTGACAAGACGAGACGTGACGAGACGGGACGAGAATTGACGTGACGTGACGTGACGAGGCGAGACGAGGCGAGACGAGACGTCACGAGACGAGACGACACGAGACGAAAATTTTTATATTTTTTGATTTTTTATATTTTTGGATTTTTTATATTTTTGATTTTTGATATTTTTCAAAATTTATATTTTTCGAATTTTTATATTTTTTATTTTTAATATTTTTGGATTTTTTAAATTTTTATAATTCTTAGACGAAACGAGACTAGGCGAGGCGAGACGAGACGGCACAAGACGGGACGGGACGAGACGAGGGGAGACGGGACGAAACGAGACGAGAAGAGACAGGACGAGACGAGACGAGACGTGGCGAAACGAGAGTCGCGGCGCAACGAGATGAAACGAGACGAGAATTTTTATATTTTTTGATTTTTTATATTTTTTGATTTTTTATATTTTTTTGATTTTTTTAATTTTTTGATTTTTTATATTTTTTAATTTTTATATTTTTGATTTTTTATATATTTTGATTTTTTATATTTTTGATTTTTTATATTTGTTGATTTTTTTCAATTTTTCGAAATTTAAATTTTTTGATTTTTAATTTTTGATTTTTTAAATTTTTATAATTCTAATACGAAACGAGACGAGACGAGGCGAGGCGAGACGGCACAACACATGACGAGACGTGACGTGATGTGACGGGACGAGACGAGACGTGACTTGACGGTACGACGTGACGTGACGACGCGACGCGGCGCGAAGCGACGGGACGGGACAGGACGGGACGAGACGGGACGAGTCGAGACGAGACGATTCGAGACGAGGCGAGACGAGGCAATACGAGATGAGACGAGACGAGACCAGACGTGACGAGACGGGGCGAGACGAGACGAGGCGTGACGTAACGAGACGTGACGTGACGAGACGACACGAGACGAGAGGAGACGAAACGAGACAAGATCAAAAAATATAAATCATCAAAAAATATAAAAAAAACAAAAAAATTAAAAATATAAAAAATCAAAAAATATAAAAATTCTCGTCTCGTTTCGTCTCGTCGCACCGCGTCGCGTCTCGTTTCGTTTTTCCTAGTCTCGTCCTGTCTCGTCTCGTCTTGTCTCGTCCTGTCCTGTCCCGTCCCGTCGCGCCGCGCCGCGTCGCGTCGCGTCGCGTCGCGTCTCGTCTCCTCTCGTCTCGCCTCGTCTCATCACGTCTCGTTTTGTCTCGTCTGTTCTCGTCTCGTCTCGTCCCGTCCCGTTCCGTGCCGTCTTGCTTCGTCTCGCCTCGCCTCGCCTCGTTTCGTCTAAAAATTATAAAAATTTAAAAAATCAAAAAATATTAAACATCAAAAAATAAAAAAATCGAAAAATATAAATTTCGAAAAGTATCAAAAATTAAAAAATATAAAAATCAAAAAATATAAAAAAAATTCAAAAAATAAAAAATTAAAAATTAAAAAATATAAAATTCTCGTCTCGTTTCGTCCTGTCTCGTCCCGTCCCGTCTTGTGCCGTCTCGTCTCGTCTCGTTTTGCCTCGTCTTGTCTCGTCCCGTCTCGTCTCGTTTCGTCTCGTCACGTTAGGTCACGTCTCGTCTCGTCTTATATCGTCTCGACACGTCAAGTTACGTCACGTCACGTCTTGCCTCGTCTTGTCTCGTCTCTTCTCGTCTCGTCACATCACGTCTCGTCTCGTCACGCCTCGTCTCTTCTCGTCTCGTCACATCACGCCACGTCACGTCTCTTGTCGTCTCGTCCTGTCTCGTCTTGTCCGGCCTCGTCTCGTCTCGTTTCGTCTCGTCTCGTCTCGTTTTGTCTCGTCTCGTCCCGTCTTGTGCCGTCTCGTCTCGCCTCGTCTCGTTTCGTCACGTCACGTCTCGTCTCGTCACATCACGTCTCGTCTCGTCTCGTCAGGTCTCGTCACGTCAAGTCTCGTCTCGTCACGTCTCGTCTTGTCTCGTCTCGTGTCGTGTCGTCTCGATTTGTCTCGTCACGTCACGTCACGTCTTGTTTCGTCTCGTCTCGTCTAGTCACGTCACGTCACGTCTCGTCTCGTCACGCCACGTCACGTCTCGTCTCGTCTCGTCTAAGAATTATAAAAATTTAAAAATCAAAAAAATTAAAAAATCAAAAAATATAATAAATCAAAAAATATAAAAAATCAAAAAATATAAAAATTCTCGTCCCGTGTCGTCTCTTCTCGTCACGTCACGTCTCGTCTCCTCTAATCTTCTCTCGTCTCGTCTTGTCTCGTCTCGTCACGTCTCGTCTCGTCTCATCTCGTCACGTCACGTAACGTCACGTCTCGTCTCGTCCGGTCTCGTCTCGTCCCGTCCCGTCTTGTGCTGTCTCGTCTCGTCTTGCCTCGTCTCGTCTCGTTTCGTCTAAGAATTATAAAAATTTAAAAAATCAAAAAAATCAAAAATCAAAAAATATAAAACATCAAAAAATATAAAAAATCAAAAAATATAAATAACCAAAAAATATAAAAAATAAAAAAATATAAAAAAATCAAAATATATAAAATTTCTCGTCTTGTGCTGTCTCGTCTCCTCTCGTCACGTCACGTCTCTTCTCGTCACGTCACGTCTCCTCTTGTCACATCTCGTCTCGTCTCGTCTCCTCTCGTTTGGTCTCGTCCTGTCTCGTCTGGTCTCGTCTTGTTTCGTCTCGTCCGTTCTCGTCTCGTCACGTCACGACACGTCACGTCTCGTCTCGTCCGGTCTCGTCTCGTTTCGTTTCGTCTCGTCTCGTTTCGTCTCGCCCCGCCTCGTCTCGTCTCGTTTCGTCTAAGAATTATAAATATTAAAAAATTAAAAAAATATTAAAATAAAAACATAAAAATCAAAAAATATAAACCATCAAAAAATATAAAAATCAAAAAATATAAAAAACCAAAAAATATAAAAAATCAAAAATATAAAAAATAAAAAATATATAAAAATTAAAAAATATAAAAATTCTCGTCTCGTGTCGTCTCGTCACGTCACGTCTCGTCACGTCTCATCTCGTCTCGTCACATCAAGTCACGTCACGTCTCGTCTCGTTCCGTCCTGTCTCGTCTTGTCCGGTCTAGTCTCGTCTCGTATCGTCTAGTTTGTCTCGTCTCGTCCCGTCTTGTGCCGCCTCGCCTCGTCTCGTCTCGTTACGTCACGTCACGTCTCGTCACGTCTCGTCTCTTCAGGTCTCGTCTCGTCACGTCAAGTCTCGTCACGTCACGTCACATCTCGTCTCGTCTTGTCCCGTCTCGATTCGTGTCGTCTCGACTTGTCTCGTCACGTCACGTCACGTCAAAATCAAAAAATATAAAAATTCTCGTCTTGTTTCGTCTCGTCGCGCCGCGTCTCGTCTCGTTTCGCCTCGTCTCGTCCTCTCTCGTCTCGTCTTGTCTACTCTCGTTTCGTCACGTCACGTCAGGTCTCGTGTCGTGTCGTCTCGTGTCGTCTTTTCACATCACGTCACGTCACGTCTCGTCGCGTCTGGTCTCGTCTCGCCTCGTCTCGTCACGTCACTTCTCGTCTCGTTTCGTCTTGTCTCGTCTCGTCACGTCACGACACGTCACGTCTCGTCTCGTGCGGTCTCGTCTCGTCCCGTCCCGTGCCGTCTCGTCTCGCCTCGCCTCGATTAGTCTCGTCTCGTTTAAGAATTATAAAAATTTTAAAAAAACCCTAATATTAAAAATTTAAAAAAAAATCGAAAAATATAAATTACGAAAAATATAAGAAATCAAAAAATTTAAATAACCAAAAAATATAAAAAATCAACAAATATAAAAAACAAAAAATATAAAAAATAAAAAATATAAAAATCAAAAAATATAAAAAATCAAAAAATATAAAAATTTCTCGTCCCCTTTCGTCTCGTCGCGCCGCGTCTCGTTTCACCTCGTCTCGTCCCATCCCGTCGTCTTTTCTCGTCTGTTCTCGTCTCGTCTCGCTTCGTCTCGTCTCGTATCGTCACCTCATGTCACCTTTCGTCTCGTCTCGTCTTGTCTCGTCTCGTCACGCCTCGTCTCGTCTTGTCACGTCTCGCCTCGATTCGTCTCGTCACGTCACGTCTCGTCTTGTAACGTCTCGTCTCGTCACGTCACGTTGCGTTACGGCACGGCACGTCACGTCTCGTCACGTCTCGTCTCGTCACGTCACGTGTCGTGTCGTCTTGTCACGTCACGTCTCGTGTTGTCTCGTTTCGTCTCGTCTCGTCCCGTCCCGTCCCGCCTTGCCTCGTCTAAAAATTATAAAAATTTAAAGAATCAAAAAATATTAAAAATCAAAAATTATAAAAATTCGAAAAATATAAATTTCGAAAAATACAAAAAATCAAAAAATATAAAAAATAAAAAAATATAAAAATTTAAAAAAAAATATAAATAGTCCCGTCTCGTCTCGTCGCGTCGCGTCTAGTCTCGTTTAGCCTCGTCTCGTCTCGTCTCGTCCTGTCTCGTCTCGTCTTGTCCCGTCCCCTCCCATCTCGCCTCGTTTCGTCTCGTCTCGTCTTGCCTCGCCTCGCCTCGTCTCATCTCGTCTCGCGTGGCCTCGCTTCGCCTCGTCTCGTCTCGTCTAAAAAATATAAAAATTTTAAAAATCAAAAAATATAAAAAATCAAAAAATATAAAAAATCGAAAAATATAAATTTCGAAAAATATAAAAAATAAAAAAAATAAATAAAAAATAAAAAATCAAAAAACATAAAAATCAAAAAATATAAAAAATCGAAAAATATAAAAATTCTCGTTTCGTGTCGTCTCGTCACGTCACGTTTCGTCTCGTCACGTCACATCACGTCTCGTCTCGTCTTGTCTCGTCTCGTCCGGTCTCGTCTCGTCCCGTCCCGTCTTGTGCCGTCTCGTCTCGTCTCGCCTTTTCTCGTCTCGTTTCGTCTAAGAATTATAAAAATTTTAATAATCAAAAAATATTAAAAATCAAAAAATATGAAAATTCGAAAAATATAAATTTCGAAAAATATAAAAAATAAAAATATAAAAAATCAAAAAATTTAAAAAATCAAAAAATTTGAAAAATCGAAAAATATAAAAAATAAAAAAACATAAAAAATCAAAAAATATAAAAATTCTCGTCCCTTTTCGTCACGTCGCGCCGCGTCTCGTCTCGTTTCGCCTCGTCTCGTCCTGTCTCGTCTCGTCTGGTCTCCTCCCGTCCCGTCTCTTCTCGTATCGTTTCGTCTCGTCTCGTATCGTCACGTCACGTCTCGTCTCGTCACGTCTCGTGTCGTCACGTCTCGTGTCGTCACGTTTCGTGCTGTCTCGTACGTCTCGTCTCGTCACGTCACGTCTCGTCTTGTCTCGTTCGGTCTCGTCTCGTTTCGATTCGTCTCGTCTGGTTTCGTCTCGCCTCGTCCCGTCCTGTCTTGTGCCGTCTTGTCTCGTCTCGTCTCGCCTCGCCTCGTCTCGTTTCGTCTAAGAATTATAAAAATTTAAAAAATCAAAAAATATTAAAAATCAAAAAATTTAAAAATTCGAGAAATATAAATTTCGAAAAATATAAAAAATCAAAAATAAAAAAAAAATATAAAAAATCAAAAAATATAAAAATTCTCGTCTCGTTTCGGCTCGTCTGGTCTCGTCACGAGAAGATAAAAATGTAAGAAATTAGATAAAAATGTAAGAAATTAGTTAACAAATGGGAGACTGATTTTTTTTGAAACATTTGCAAGCAAGTATGCGAAAATGGAATCAAAGAGATAAAAATAGAAAATTCATTTAAATAAATGACAATCATATGAAAAAAAAACAGAAAATGACAAAAGAGTTTAAAAAAAGCGAAAATTTTAACTGTATATGATATGAAAAAATTGCTTAATTTTAATCATTGTAAATAAAATCATGCTTAACGTGGCATTAAACTATGCACCGAATGGGAAGAGGGATTGAGGTAGAACAGCAAGAAGATGGCACCAGTAGTAACACTGAAGAACATAAAGAAATACTTCTTTACTACCCACTAACAGCACAGGAGCACCACTCCTAAAACCGGGGTGATGATGATGAACTTATACTTTCCATGGAAATAACACAAAGAGAAAAAAGATGATATGTCATAAACATTCAGCCCTATTTATCACACTGGGAAAATAAAGGAACTCCAGAAAGATTGCTAGCTCCTGGCCTAAACCGTTCACATGATTTTCTGCAAAATTGATATTCCATGAACAAACTTGAGGCCCTGCAAGTTCGAAACGGATATTCTGATTTTTGAGAGTACTTTTCATGAACCTCAACATCGATAATCAAGTAAACTAGTGTACTAAAATGTTTATTGAAGTAAAACTGAACATTTGTATGTGAAATTAAAAATCAATTTACAAAAAAGTAGATTACATTCTAGTGAGCAGTGTACTAATTTTCATTTGTACAAAAAAATATTTTTAGTGTTTTTTAAGTAAATGGTAGGATTTTTTTGAAAAGGTACTTAATACAATTTTGGGCTTGGGAATCACAGAATCTAAATCCGACCATGGGAGAAAGTAATTGAAAAAGGAAGAGAAATGATCAATTCTGTTTTTTTAATAGTATTAGATAGTATGTGACCCATTTTCTCTTTGGTGCTATTTGTCTAACATTTAATGTCCGTTTACCCAATAGAAATTATACAGAACAATGTGGCGGCACCAGAAGTTGGGCAAATAAGGCTTTTCCTTTTAACATTGAGTGCCGTCTCTGATATATACTCTTTGATCTCACCTATAATTCATAGGTATTTCCTAGAAATTCTCTGGTTGGTGGATCCGGTCAGGCGTACAATTTTCTAGTAAGAATTTGTTTGCAGAGCCTTCAGTCCGTCACTTTTTAAATTAATTCAGCTGTCAGCGCGTAGCGGCAGGATCTTGAAGTTTCTGAAATTCTCTCAATAAATTCTTTACTGAAAACTGTTCAGTGCTAGATCACCGGAAGAAACAATGAATTGTCTACATATAAATCCTGTTCCTATACACAATAAACCACTTACTGTAGCACGTGGAGTGACCAGAATGCATATTTTTAAGCCTTGATACCCAAAAATCGATTGACGGTAAAACGTCTGTCCGTCCTTCTGTCCGTTGTCATATTTCAGCATAGAAAACGCTGGTTTGATTCAGAATATTTGTTTTTCACCATAGAATAATTGCAGCACTCAAATACCTCTTAAGTGTATACATTACCATCTTAGTTATAAAAGGTGTCCAAAAGCTGAAATATGAGGTGATGCGATTTAATATATAATTTCTGTGTAAAATCTCATGTGAACATTCTGAATACTTGGTTTATGTTTTTCTCAACTTCTGATAAGATTCAGATACATATTCTATATTGTAGTGTGGCCACACTTAGGTTTTTCTTTAGATTTGTGTTTGTTGTACATTTTTAGGCATGAAAATTGAATAATGTTCTTCAAACTCATGAAATAATTTTCTTGCTCAAAATATGAGCTCTACATCTTTGATAATGGTTGGAACTTATTTAGTATTTAATTCTGAGTTTACCTGTGTCATTTGTTTAATTTATAAGTCATTTGTTTGTAATTTATTTTGAATTTTAGGGGTGGTTATTATAAATTAAATTACCAACTCATAATATATTTTTGGTAATCAAGTTACAAGCTTTGAGTGTTTTCTGGCTTGTTGTAAATGTTCAATAATCATTCCTAAATCATTGTATACCTCAGATTTTGTTTGCAACGCTGCCTATCTTCCTGTTTTACATTAAAATTGAATAATTTTCTGTAGATGGTTATAGAGGCTTCTAGTTCGACCATTCGCAGCTAAAGAGCGGGGCTGTCGCTCTTATGATCGATTATTTTCTGTATTCAATTGTCATTTTGTAAACCACGCAACCTCCTACAGATCGCGTTGGTAGGAAGAAAATTCCGCCGTGGAAATTAGGCTGCGGCGGAAGGATATTTATGTGAGAATTATTCTATATACGCCGAGCGCAGAGCTCGCTGCGATGCGATGCCATGATATGATATGTTTGCGCGATGAGTCTCGTTTGCTCGCCCGCGGCCTTCAGCTGCGTTAAATTTTTTTGTATTATTTCCCATAATAGGCACCATTAGTTGTGTAATTATTATGTTCTCGCCGTGGCTCACTGTCACGTTAAAAATAACATTTGCGTAAGCTTTATTAATTTATGTTTTAATTGTACATAGAATCCCCTTTTATATTGTACCAATAATTAATTGTAATCTGCTTTACTGGATTCGTTCGTGCGTTCCGCCTGATATTATTGTATATTTATATTTTCTTTTGTTCCAGAATTGTGAAATATTCCCGATTGTAATGTCTCTGTCTTAATATTTTGTGTGCATCTCTCTAATTTGTTTTGTATCGTGTTACAGAGACGTTGTATAATTTGTTGCTTTGCCAGTGACCGGGAGTCCAGGGACAGTCGCTCTACGAGTCTTCGGGCTGGCAAGCATTGTATTGGAACAACAGGTGTTTCAACACGCATATTCGCATCTTTAACAAACCGGCTTATGTAGCGCTGTCCCGATTCCGCTGACCACGGTTCTTCAGGGAGCGACGCAAGTGGTGTTGCGACTTAAGAAAGCTCTGAGGCGCATTTGAATTGGTTACGAGGACGTGAATAGCCCGTATCAGGGAACACCATTATTTGTCAGGCGAACGCAAAGGTATTGTTGTGTAAGCGTAATCCAAGGAGATATTTTTGATATTGATATAAAGTTATGGTACAATGGTCTTCTATTATGTACAATTATTGCGAGAACTAATGCCCATAACATATTGGTATTCAAATGTTGTTAGTCAAATTATTGACTTATTTTTGAATTGAAAATTCAAATTATGCCAAGGGAAAGACCAGCATAGCATATAATTTTTTTTAAAGTTTTAGAAAGTTCGCTACACAGCAGCTTTATCAATTTTGTATTTTTCGCCCTCTGCGCCGTAGTATTCTGTATTGATTGATATTTCGAGCGATTCCAGCATTTGGAAGCTCTTTAATTGGTATTGAGCGGTTTATTCGCAAAATTGTATTTCTGTATAATTGTTGGATTTTGTAAAACGGCGAAAGTGTCGTCCTGATCTTCTCACTTCAACAGGATTTGGGTAGGAAATTGTTATAATTGATATTTGACATATGTATTTCTTGTTACCCCGTGTACCTGTGAGTTCAATAAACTGAAATTGTGTATTGAAAGTTTGATAACTTTTCTCTAAGTAGAAATTATACCTTCGCAGCTGACCCATTGACCCTATACCTGCTTCCTAATTTTTTAGGTATTATAGGGGGGCGATCCACGCGCACGCCGTTGAAGGTTCTGTTGGCCTGTGCTAAGCTAGCGACGTGCGATACGGTCATTTCTTTGCCTTCTTAGGCTGGCGACCGTGTAAATAATTATTCTATTTATTTAAAATTAAAATTCGCCACTGTTCACAACATCCGTCACACTTATTAACGACGTAAAATATATTTTCTAAAACATACATTTTGTGTAATAAAAAAGAAACAAGATTAAAATTAGTGCTTTATAACAGCACAGAACCTATGCCATCTTTACAAATGGATTTTTCACTCCGCTGTGACAAGAAATATAAGGCAGAAAGTTTGAGTATCGTAGTATTTTATTCATAAAAGAAAACTTAGATCTACTTAGTGGTCTCCATTCCTAATTTTAACTTCAATTGCATCACACTTGTTTAAATCCGTTCTCTGGTAACCGTACAGACGAAAAGAAAAACTAATATTTTGCCGCAAAAAAAAAAAAAAGTTTTGGAAATCAAGGTCACAAAAAACGTTAATACCAACTTCCAACATATTATAGGAAGTTATTTAGAACGTGTAAGATGAAGAATTGTCAAGATTTTCTGTAGGAGCCAACGCCCTGAGATGAAGTCTCCTGCTCCACCGACCGAGCTAGTGGGGCCACGATGTCGCATTCTTCCAACGGCAACCGCCGCAAGACCCTCGTAATGAGATGCGAGAGCGAGAGGGGAGCCGATTGGCCCACGGCTGGCGCTTACATCAGCCGCGGATCTCACACGGGCAGGTAGACCGTCACCTCCAGGCATTTAACATTTACTGCACTCACGGGACTAACGACAATAGTTGAAGCGGTGGGAATCACTGTAAAATCAATTTTTCCCCCTTTCTGCCGACAGCCTGTTAACCTTTGCGTCCCTATGAGACTCATTTCGACAAAAAACTGGACACCAACGCCCTTCTGGGCTCCTCTGATCTGGGGTCAGCAGAACGCGAGGCCCTCCGCGACAACACACACATGAGAGAAAACAACCGTGCCGAAGGCGAGACTCGAACAAGCGACCCTTTCGACCGAAGTACTGAGTCGGTACACGCTCCTAACCACCTCGGCCAATCAAATAATCAGCTGAAAAATATTACGAGCCACGTGTAACCACCTAATTTTAGATGGCAGTAGTAAACCTTGTTTGAAGTAAATCTAATATATTTTGTTCACAGATGACATAAAGGCGTTGATGCAACTCGAAAAAGGCCAAGGTAAGAATAAATGGAAAAATTAATTATTTGTATTAATTAATAAATAGTTCGAGGTGTGACAACATAATTCATTCACAATCACAATGTTAATCATTCTCGATAAAATTTCGAGTCCTGTTTTAAAATGTAAATGCTGAATGCAAATCGAGGAATTTGTACCTGCGAATTGTCAAAATAACCGTTTCTCGGCCTTCTTCGCGCAGAGGTTCTATTTCACCCGATGTAATGTGCGGAATTGCCATTGACATTATCTTGACAACTTCGTTAGGTCTACATATCTTTATAAATTACGGGACACAAAAGTATTTCATCAGTAATTCTCTACTCAAGCCCTGAGAGAAAAAGTTCGAGGGAGAAAATATGGAAGAAAAAATGAATGAGAGAGACAGGCAATGACACTTTCAATACATACACATGTATAACGGAACGTTCTTGAGTTTCGGTCATTACACAAACATCATTTAAATAACCAACTTTTCGGCTTATCAAATTCACCGAAAGATCAGGTGCTCACAGCCATACGTTGAGAAATAGAACGCTCTGTATGCACAACTGTTCTAGGACGCAGGGCCGGCGCTAGGTCGTTTTGCGCCTCAGGCAAAATTAGATGTTTGCGCCCCCCCCAATAATAATAATGTTAAGAAATTCTTTTTAAAGTAAAATATGATTTATTATACAAATTATTTTAAATTACATATTTAGGTGTACCACAAATATAATACAAATGATATTTAGATGTATAAAAGCAATCGTAATGAGTGTAAGACAAACGATTTTACAAAACTTTCAATGAAACATATTAAAATTTAACTTTACGCGCTTTTTGTTTCGCGAATTGTTTGATTAATTCTGCTAGATCACGTACTGATGCTTCAGCATGTTCGATAGATATAGTAGCTAAGCTAACGAGTCTCTCTTCAGACATTGTGGAGCGTAAAAATGTTTTTATGGTTTTGAGTTTCGAAAAACTACGTTCTCCACTTGCCACAGATACTGGTACTGTTAGAAGAATCCTCAGGGCGACGAAGACATTCGGTACATTATCCTGCAGATTTTCCTGCAGTATAAATGTAAGCACTTCTTGTGGGGGTAAAGATTTTGGAAGTCTTCGAGCTACTGCCAAAAGTTCGAAGCAAAGGTCTTCACCGACAATATATTTGTCTTCATTATGTGTTAAAAATTGCTCCAAATTCTTACAGTCTTGAAGTAGCTCTTGAGATGTCTTTTGTTTCAAACTATATATGTCATACAGGAACCCAAACATAATAGTATATCGTTTCAGTAATTGAAATCTCTGTTCAACCGACTGTATGGCTGTATCTAAAACAGCACAGTAGAAATCCGCACGGAATTTTGGTTTTGGATCTTGGAGTGTCTCATCTTGGCTTTCATAATGACGTTTCTTCCTTCTGCTCCTAACATTTTCTGATTCGAAGTTCGATGGAATCTCTAGATTCTTTGCAATGTCCGTAGCATCTGGCAAAATCTCTTCAAACCTCTTCTCACTCCTAGTCAACAAGGTAGTCCTTAGTAGATTCTCACTGCTTTATAGCTGAAGGCAAGTCAGAGTCCTTCGATTGCAGTAGCTTACTTGTTATGTTGACTTCAAAAAGAATGTTGTACCACCTTACAAGAGATACTATAAACTTAAAATTGCTAATAGCATCTGCAAGGCTTTTGGCTTCAATTCGACAGGTATTTACCGATGAACCTGTTAGGTTTGTGTCATTGTAAATCGACATTAAAGCATCATATATATCTCCAAGCTGATATCTTAGTGGCTTTAAAGCATCGATGCGGCTCTCCCATCTGGTTTCACTCAGCGGTTTCACAGTTCTACCAGAGTCCGGTATATGACTAATTAATACTTGTCAACGCTTAGTTGATCCGAAAAAAAATTGAAAACCTGTTGAACCAAATAAAAAACGAGTTGCTTCCAAGCAACAACTAGCAGCATCATTGA
Source organism: Gryllus longicercus (assembly GCA_038098605.1). NCBI lineage: Eukaryota > Metazoa > Arthropoda > Insecta > Orthoptera > Gryllidae > Gryllus > Gryllus longicercus. The sequence goes on along the minus strand of JAZDUA010000320.1, from coordinate 529,287 downwards.
CTACTAAGTTTAAAGAATGCGCATTGTAAGGTACAAAAAATGCCCGTGGATTAACGTTCAACACTTTCTTTTGTATTCCATTTTCTTTACCGTTCATATTACTACCATTGTCATATCCCTGTCCGCCCAAATTTTCAATTGGTAATCCCAGTTCCTCCAACTGTTTAAAAAGAGTGTCTGCTATAAAGGCACCTGTAGTCTCTTGCAACGGTACGAACCCTAAAAAATGTTCTCTTATGACGATTTTAGAGTCTGGTTGAATCACTTCAACGAAACGTAATATCGTCATTTGTTCAGCATGGCTAACATCGGGGGTACAATCCAATATAATTGAATAATATTTTGCTGAATTCGCGCGAATTAAAATCTGCTCCTTTATACTCCTGGCTAGAAGATGAATAAGTTCATTTTGGATTTCTTTTCCAAGTTAGTGGACCATTATCTCCATATTTTGAGCTCTACGCACATGATTGGATCGCTTTCATGATTGGATCGAAAAGAGCCAAGTACTCTACGAACTTTAAAAAATTTCCATTCTTAGAGCTGTATAAATTTTCGTCCGTCCCGCGAAATGCTAAATTTTGCACCGCAAGAACTCTAACCAAAGCAATCAACCGTTCCAAAACTTGACGCCAATAGTGTTCCTCTTGAAAACACACTTGTTGAGTAGAATCATCTATTGTTTTTCTTTCAGTTAAGCGCATTTCGAATTCGCGCCAAGTTTGATAGTTCTCCAAATGGTGAATATTTCGCTCGTATGAAGAAAGAATAGCTCCAATGTTCTTCCAGTCTTTAGAGCCTGTTTCTTGTAAAACTGATCCACACTTTTTGTTACTAAACAATTTGCAGCAAAAGCAAAAAACTGCATCAGCTGACACTGAGTACACCAACCACTTACGAAAAGCTTTTTCGTTATTAATTAATCTTCGCATATAGTGAGCAGGGGAAAATCTTCTGTTGTTTGAATCCGGCGGGAAATTGTGTGATTCAACCTGCTGTGGTCCATGTACTATCAACTGTCGTTCATTAGCAGTGCAACATTGAGGCTATTGGGCAGGATCATCATAATTTAAATTTGCTGAAAGCCCATCAGCTACAGTAAGTACACTAGAAGTGTTACAAACTCTCTCCGCTGTGTCGTCTTCAGATACATCTGCGGTCTGTAAATCTTAAATTAAATGTGTACATTAATATCATGATTTAAGAGTGTCATAGTATGATATTTTTCAAAGTTATTTTATTTAATGGTATTTTCATTGCTATATTTTGTCTGTGACATATTCCTCAATTAAAAACTTCTAAGATTTCCTAAGAGAAAAAATTGTTTGGAATTATTACGGATTGTGAAAAGGAAATTTCCTAATATTCCCCAAGTTGAATACCTATTTCCCAAATGAATTTTGTTCAATAACTCAACATACGAAGATTGTAATAATTAACACGTCCCTATTGATTTATACACCTACATCTATTGCAGGTTATGAGAAATAAATCCGCTATCTGCAGATTCTATGTATTCTACTTAGGAAATTTCCGTTTCACAACTCCTAAGAATTCTGAATTCTTTTTCTTAGAAAATTTTAAGAGATTTTAATATGGATTGACGGATACCTTCAAAATTAGAGATGTCATCAATTTCAACCAAACTACTATCATTCTTAGTCTGTTCATTTGATTTCTGAGTATATAGATACTTGAGAAACGATCCTTCTTGTTCAGCTTCTTTACTTCTTTCCGCCATCCGTTTACGATTTCGAGCTCCAGAAGGGCGTTTTCTCTCAGACATAGTTTGCTGAGTAATAATAAATAGATATAAGCGATATCTTTATACAGTTGAAATTCATCGACTCAGCAATTAGAAATCTTACCTATATTTCTACACTATGTTGCTGCTGTCGTTCTCTTTACTGGCTATAGGGTGAAAGAAGTACCCTGTGTGCCAGTCCTGTACCTTGTGCTTAAAACACAAATTAAAAGATATTTATACACTAATATTATTAATCCCTGGATGACCAATGACAATTTTAGGGACACAAAACGGATCAACGTAAAGAAGAACCCTCGTCCACGTCCTAGCGGTGTTGCCGCTGACATTATTCTCTCTCGTTCTAAAGATCCGACGCTTTAAAAAGAGAAAGAATGATGCCAGCGGCAACACTGCGTCCTAGTGCTGCCGCCAAGTGAGTAAATCTGTGAGAGTAAAAATTCGAATCTCTCTCTCTCTATCCAGGCTCATGTTCTCTGTTTCTGCCATTTATTTATTATGAAGATATTTTCATCATGTATTATATCAAAATATTTTGTAAAAATAATACATAAATACTTAACTTAGAGAAATAATTAACACACATACTTGATATTCAGAATATCAACATAAAGACAATAATGATGAACTAAAATGAATTCTATAATTATTAAAATTATAATAAATTAAGTATATTAAAGCTTTCTTACAAAATGAATATTTATTTTATCAATAATATAATCAGTACCAATAAGCCAAAACACTGAAAAATATAATAACAATATGAATATAAACGTGACTACTCGTTTACCTCATGTCGGTAATGTTGTTAATTGTATAACCAGAATAATTCAATTCTAATATTATCATGTTTGAAGAACTGAACTACTTACACTAAATAATGAAAATATTTTTTTTAAACCTTATCGAGAATTTATAATTAAAAAAACATTTAAATTCAATATTCAAAATCCAAATTAAAAATTCTAAATTGTAAATTCAAAATTCAAATAAAAAAAGCATACAATAGAAATAATTTATTTCACAGAAGGATAACATTCTACATTGATGCGACTCTTCAAGCTGCTAACCACATGAAAACTTTTGGCAGTTTCACAGACTAAAACAGTGCACAAAATTAAATTAAAAATAGATCAACACCGTGGCAAAAATTGAACAAATGTCTGGATTTATTTTATATAAATTTCTGTGTAATATTTTGGTCTGTGACACTGCCAAAAGTTTTCGTATATTTAGGAGCTTGAAGAATCGCCTTAAGAAAACAAACTATAATGCAACCTGAGTACATAGTTCCTTATACAGTTGATATAGTAAAAATACTCAATAAAAATGGAATGCTTTTTACTGTACAAATATAACACATGAAAATATGAAATTATTTATCTATATTGTAGCGAAACCAATTTCCTAATACTAAATTTTATAAGGCTGAAGGCAGTTGGAAGAAGAAGCAGACGACGCTGCACGTGCGGCCTCGCTTAACGCGGCAGCTATTTACGCCTCGGCCCATTACGAAGTCGCCGTTAGAGCTGGTGTTAGAAAATTAATTGTAATGCATTCGAACGCAGCCGCGTCTGGGCTCTCTTTGGGACGCCTGTCGAGATAGAACAATAGAACACTGTATTGTAGCGATACAGAATTCCTCAAATAAAATGAACCAGGCCAAAGGAATTTGTTCTGAAAGAATAGACAGACGGCGTCAGACGCCCACCCACCGCTTTAATGACCGTCCCTTGCGCCTCCGGCACATTACGAAGTTGCTGTTAGGGCTGGTGTTAGAAAAATTAATTGAAATGCACTCGGACGCAGCCGAGTCGAGAAACTCTTTGGGGCGCCTGTCGAGATGGAACAACAGAACACTGTATGCTCACGGTACAGAATTCCTCAGACAAGTTAGATAAAAATTAACCAGACTAAAGGAATTTTACTGGGAGAATAACAGACGGAGTCAGGCGCGCAGCCCACCGTCTAGTGGCAATTTACGCCGGCCCATTAAGAAGGTCGTTACAAGGGCCGGCGTCAAAACATTGATGAGGGCAGGCGCGCGGATGCCAGAACATCTACGAAATCCCCAAATCGATAATTCCTTCACCGGAGAGCCCTCGTGCGGGAACGCCCGATGTATTTGAGAAGGAACAAGAACATACTGTATGCTCGCAGTGGCGCAGATGGCGGAAAGTTCCATGGCTTCTCGCGTGGCGATTGGCTGAAAAAAGTTCACTGCGCCGCTACTTTTAGCCAATAGCTACACGACTATTACAAGGGACTCGGGCATACGAGAATATTAGGATGGGGGGCAAAGTTAACCTTATACAATTTCGACGGAGAGAAAATCAGAAGGGATTTGAATGCTAGGCAGAGCAGTCGGGGTAGAAGCTTCTTCCGGGGGGCTATTCTTCGGTCAGAGGAAAATTCGCCTCTACCGGACTTATAAAATTTTCAATAGTCAGAAGGGCCAGAGCAGGAGAAGACGCAGGGTAGTCAAGGGAGAAGCTGCGCCGGTGGAAAGCTATTAGTCAGTAGACAGAGAAACTTCTCTGGAGTTTGAATTAATCGTGAAGGATTTCTTAATTTTTTGAAATCGGACTTGAGAACGACGGTCATAAGAATCGGAAGAGACGCTTGGCTGATTACTCCGTTCCTGAGACCGGGAGAAATTCCCGGCGTTCGCCTCCAAGACATCGCTGCCAGACGCCGTTCCCTCGATGACGTCACGGGACACCGCTCAGCTGCCGGCGAGGGGAGGCATTGGCCTCTGACGCACGCCTCTTCAAGGTCGCCCCGCCCGCCCCTGCTCTCCGCGCCGGGATCCGTTCCGGCCGCACAACAGAATCTATTCACAGGCAATACCGCTCTGGGGCTACCGCCCGTTTTTTTTTGTAATCTTTTTTTTAGTAATGCGGTGTCACGCTATGACACACTGAATTTTCACCAATTGTAATTGTTAGTTGTAATTCTTCTTAGTTTTTTAAGCTTAACTCCTGTTACTAATTTTCCACCTTCATTTATCTTCATCTAATTTTCTCACTATTCTTTTTTATTTGGTTTAAGAGTGTAACTACCCTGGGGCATCTTAATTTTGTTGCCCAGGAATAAAGTTAATCATTTTACCAGTGAACAAATGTTTATTTTATGTTTCCATTCTACTGTGTAACAATTTCTTCCATCACCGACTGAGCCAACGTCAGGGCCGCTATTCGGTTCCACAGGTAACCGGTAGTATTACAATATGAATGAAACTAAAACAATCCCTGTTAATAAAAATGAAAGTCAGAAAAGTCTAAAGAAAGTCTGAAATTTCTAACTTCTTTCTTTCTTCTTTAAATTAATAACTTTCACAAAAAATAGAACAATAAGATTTATTATAAAAAATGTACCAAATTTGCGGCCTAGGCGGTCGCCTAGTTTTCCTATAGGTAGCGCCGGCCCTGCTAGGACGGGTAGAGAGGATCACAGAAAGCAGATTTTGTTAAAACCTGAGTCTATGAGGAGAGAGACTGAGTCAAAACCAGTGGTGCGACGAAAGCACGTACTTTCTCGCTTTGCTTGTAACATTTAAGTAACATCAAGAAAAATTACTTGAACCCGTAAACTGAACAGACAAAAATGTTTAAAGAGTTCAAGTACTTAGGTTCAATAAGCAATTCCGTTACCATTACATCAACAGCCAGAGATGGCATAACCTACAGGACGCTTTAAAACGAAAGATGAACATTTGCAGTTTTGTGAAATCCACAGGCTTTAACTGAAATCGGACGAGTTCTAGTAAAAATATAAGACATTTTTTGCAGCTATTGAGAAAATCTTATATTATGTAATTTTAAAAGTTATCACTATTTAACGAAAAAAAATAAAAACTTCATATTTAAAAAAAAAAAAATAAATACCTTTTTAAAATTCAGAGATTTCAACGAAAATTGGATCTGAGTAGGTTATAAGTAAACTTTTCGTTATTCGAAAAAAGTAAAAAAAAAAAAAATGAGCAATTACAATACGGACAATCTTGGGGTTTATTTCAAGTTCTCCCAAAATTCTCAATACCCATTTCAAACCTAAGGAGCCTATATCAGCTAGATGATTGAGGAATATCAAGTTCGGTAAAAGTTCTGGGATTGAGCGCCATCGTTTTTCGCCACAGAGTTTTCAACTGTCTCACAGTCGGCCCGACGCGAACAGATTGACGCAACGAAGGATTTTGAAATCACAACATTTTGGCAGACAAAATGTGAATATGAAAAAAACAAAAACCTTAATGGTATTGGAAAAGGAATAATGAGTTTTTCATTCGTATACAGAATAATTGATTAATTATTGACTGTTGAATTAAAAAATAATAAAACTCAACGCTGAAATCAAATTTCATTTCCATTTCCTTTGTGCTTTTCTTCTGTAAATCGGGAGTATGTGATACCAAAGTTCTTTAATACTTAGAGTGACATTGTTCGATAGAAACCTAATTGTCAACCGACGCACTTTGCACCAAGTGGCCGCGACGGATCCAGCGCGCTGCGTTCGCGGGCGGGCCTTCCCGACCTCCCTCGTGACCTGAACCCTCCCCCTCCTCCAAGAGAACCTCGTTTCAAGGAGATTGTGTGCTCTGGCCAGCACTTGCACTACCACGCATTCAACAAATTACACTTGCACCCAAGTCACTCTGAACAATTGCAAATAGAAATAAACTCCTTGGTAAACATGACAGTAAACTCCAAATCAATCTCTCCTTTGAAGTATCTTGGTGCATAATCATTGTTTAGAGACAGACAACGTTCTGCCGCCAATCAATTTTTCCGCATCAAGGACCCGCAAAACATGGATTCTGACTCCACGCGGTAGGGGAAGTAATTTGCTGTACACAGGGACACGATTTATCCACATTTTGTTACCAGCGCCCCGCAATACGTTTTTCAGTCAGAAATTCGGTTTTTTCCCACGGCATTACAATACTATCTCTATACTGAGTAAGTAGCAGCGAGAAAGTAAAAACGGCGTATTTTGTACAGAAAAACTCTTATTGCCGAGCCCTAGTAACGAAAAAGTGGATAAATCCAGTTACTAAATACAGAAAAGTCCAACACGTCGTGTAGAATTCATGTTTTGTGCGTCCTTCATGCAGAAAAGTCGACTGACGGCAGAACGCGTGTCTGTGCCCGTAGGTCTGACCATCCGCCTATGCACAACGCTAGTACATAACTGTTACATCGATTTTTTCGTAAATTGATATATCCCCTATCGTTTTGGCTGATATCGCGGCACCTGGAATTTAAAACCGGCATTTTATTTTCGGGGGGTTCTTTACATGAAGCTCCTATGACCTTTTAAAGAAAAAATGGCTACAAATTTCTTTATTGCATTTTGTTGTTAAATAGCGCGAAGGACGTTTAGAGAATGGGGCAGGTCTCATTTACGTTTAAATTCTGATTTTTCGAAAATTACACAAAAATCAATTTTAACTACAACATGTAAGATAGAGATTTTGGCTTCAAAGCCTATTGTACACACTTATCTTTTTAAAAAGGTCATGCGCATATTTTTGAGGGAAAACGAGTAGTTTTTTTGATAATATTCAAAAATACAGCAGTTAAATAATACATAATATACACAATAATACACGAATATAAAATATGCTAAGTACAAAATCTTTTCCTATATTTATCAAACACACTGATCGTTTCACCTTCGTCCTCTAATAACCACCTGAGTGTTCCATCTTGCCCACATCCTTTCTCTCTCAAAAAATAGACGTATCTCTAAAATATGTTCCCAATCTTCCTCTTTCACTTCACAGATCCTACATTTCCCCCTCACAATTAAGCCAATGTTTACTCACTCTCAATTCCTTATCTAACCTACGACTTTCTATTCTACGTCTGCCATTTTCCTGACATTTATCTTCCAAATAGTTGGGAATATCATCCATATTAATAATTATACACCGTTTATTAAAAATTGATTTCCCTATTACTTCGTAATCATCCTATAATAACTGATCTCTGTCTCTTTGGATCAATTCTTTACTTATGTCTAAACTTATGTCAGTCTATGTTGTCATCTACTTCCCAACAAACGTGCTTTAATAATTCATTAACCCATTCTCCTTATCCAATCATCAAACCTACATGCGGTTTTGCCCATTCTATTCTCATTTTTTGCCCTTCTCTCGCATATTACCATGTACCAGGAGTTCAAAAATCTACTCCTAGAATCCATCTTAAAAATCTTTCATGTATTGAATCTGGTTTCCTCCTTTCCTTCCATTCCCGAATTTCTGCCTTCCCTCAAAATAGAATCACCAATACTGTCAAATATCCTCACACAATTTTACCAAAAAGTACTGCACCTTCTGTTAATTATATGGTGTAGTCAGAATCCCTATTTTCTGGGTCCTTAATACCGAAAAATTGATGACGGCAAAACGTCTGTCGTCCGTGTGAACATGACTGACTACCGTCTAAACCATACGTAGGATGTTTTCCAAAACCACAGACGATCTGGCTCAACTCGAGGCGTTACGATGCTCAATAACTTACAATTTTACATGAATCACCTCTGACAATTTCAAAATTTTCTCACGGAATATTTATACGATTAAGAGTATATGACAGTTAATACTATTGCTATTTCTTTTATTTCACTTTCCAGAGAATATATTTATTTGATATTCAATACAGAAATGAAACTATGGATTTTCTTTGCGTCATCTGATTTTTTTTATTATATCAGTTTCAATTGTCTTTTTTTCTTAATATTGTTCAGCGTTGCAAAAAAATAAAGTCAATCTTCTTCACGTTATTGTCATCTCACGTTAATAACTTCTTGGCTCTACTAATAGGTTCCTCTCATGGTTGAAGGCTAGATTTTATTGGGAATATTATAGTCTTCCCCCCTCACTACGTCAAAATGTGCCTTCCCATTTACGTTGCGAAGCGAAGAAATGCCATTCAGTACTCACATTGAAGACATCTTCTTGGGAGTATAAATGCGCAAGTTTTGTAATACTACGCACTGACCTTATCCAAAAAAGGTCGGTTAACACTTTCATCATCTTATTTGGGAAGTGTTATGAGTTTTAATTGAAAAGGGTGAATTTAGATATTATTGTGTTTCAGGCATAAAGGAAAATATTTGTTTTCTTTGGTTTTAAAATTCTTTGCCTTTTCTTAAGTGTAGCACAAAAGGATGCAGAGTAGCTAAGACATTAATTCACAGCAGTGTCGCAATTACATCTTCAAGCACGAAATAATCATTTTCTAAGAAAGTAAAAATCAAATTGGACAATGAACACTCGTAGCGTCAAATTTTATTTTTTGTCTCATGAAGAGAGCAAAACTCAGCAGAAGAAACATAAGACGAACTCACTCGGTCAGTTTCTTTATTACTCGTGTCAGGTGATACGTTAGGGTGACCAGGGCCAGCGGTGCACGTTTATTCATCATTGTCACTGCCCAGCATATTTGCAGCATTAACAAGTGCTAGCGTACACGTGCGAGATCTCTCGCATATTAATCCCCACCCTTTCCCTGTCCTTTTCATAACGAAGGAAAGTTGTTAATACGTGTTTATTAGTTAAAAAATGTATAAGTGTAACTTAGTACTTACAGAATGTCAAACCAAAATAAAAACAATACAATTGATATTGGAAACAAATTTTCATTCATGGTTTATTCAGTATTATAGATAAGATATGTTCTTTGAACAATTCACACTTTCTGGAAAACAACATTTGAAGTAAATATTTAATCTTTCTTGACAGCATTTCGCTTTCCTTGATAAGTCACAAATATTAGAAAAGGGTTTTCACTCTCGAGAAAGCCACGCGAAGTTTTTCATGCGAAAATATAGGATCGAGTAAGTGCAACCCTACACTTTAGAATATTATTTAACTTTCCTTTATTTATTAGGAGGAACAGGGGTGGTTTTGGAGGGGCATGGTTCCAACTTTCTGGGCAGCGAAAATTGAACAATTACCGTTTTTGTACACTTAAAGTATTGGAATATTTTCTGCGTTCTTACGCAACTTCAGAAAAGCAATTCCAAGCCAAAACATTACAAAACTAATATTTTCACCTTCGAGCAATGAATACCATTTGTGACCATTAGAATCAATTCAGTAGGTTTAAACGTCACTTCGGTACATGGGAATGTTTCTCAAACGATGATTACGGGTTGAATATCTTAGCAAACCGACACCTTGGGTTTAATATTAAGTGATTTATTATTTACAATATGAGTTAACAGATGGGCATTGATGTATAGACTTCAGATACCGTCAATATTTAAATCGTGCGTTTGTGATTCTTGAGCAACATTGTGATTGTTAGCAGATGCCGAGTGAAAATTTTCAACATATTTTAAATTTGGTTGCTTTTTTAAATTCATTCACCTAGTATTGTATGCTTATGCGTTTTGATTTTTTATTCATTTATTTCAAAGCCATTTTACTTTAGTTAGTTTCAAAAGTGTATTCTTTGTGTTGTGCCATTGCACATGATTTCCCCTACTAACTCCGTATACCCGTGCGAGAACTCTTGCATGTTAAACTTCGTTATCCTTGTATTTTCTTTCTAAGAGGGGAAGCTGATAACGAAACGTATTCATCTGTTTAAAATGTATGAAGGTAACTTGCAATGTACTCACACACACATAAAAATAATGTAAATTATGGTGAAAAGAAATCTTCAATAAAGATTTATTCATAGTATTATCGAGAGATTACTTGGAACAATTCACATTTCTTTAAAAAATATACGAAGTAATTATTCAATATTCTTGACAGCTGATCGTGATGGTCACAAAAATATGGAAAAAAGCCTTTTGCTCTTGAGAAAGCTACGTGAGTGAACATGCTGTCTTGAAAGTTTCACCGAACCTCTGCTAATAACGAAAATACTGGTAGACGTCTTCATACTTCACTGTACACCCACACGTATAAGAAACAATCATCGGTTTCAAGCAACTATTAATAGTACTTCTAGTTGTTGCTGCGAGAGCGAATCTTGAATGAATAATAATGCAAATAAACCTCGTCAGTCTGCGCAAACCACAATGTACGCAGAAGGCGTAAATAGTATAAGATAGAGGAATACATGTCATATTTCAGCAGGAGAAGTTCTGATTTAGGTTCATAATATTTATTTTACATCTCAAAAATCATTGTACCACTCAGATTTCTTTCATTTGTATTGGATATACCATCATCCAAGTTAAAAAGGGTGTATTTAAGCTCAAATATGAGGTACCTCAATATATTAATTTTGTCTAAAAAATTAGGTAGAAAATCTGAATATTAGGTTTACATTTTTCTTACCTTCTCACAATACTCAGACATACGTTCTGAAATGTATAGTGTGGCCACACTTCAGTTTTTGACTGCATTTCTATTTTTTTATTGATTTACAGGCATGAAAATGGAATAATGTTCCTTGACCTTATAAAATAATTTTTTCTGCTCAAACCATGAGCTCTACATCTCTCAAACTGCTTGGAACGAATTCACTATTCAATCCTGAGTTGAACTATGCCATCTGTTTAATTTATAATTTATTATTTATATTTTATTTTGAATTCTAGGGGTGATTATATTAAATTAATTTACCACCAATTATATATTTTTTGTAATCAAACCACAAGCTGTGTGACCTCTGGCTTGTTAGAAACAATCAATAATCACTCCTAAATCATTGTATAACCCAGATTTCATTTGGAACATTGTCTATTTGCCTGGTTTCTGTTAAAACTGAATATTTTTCTCTGTAATGGTTCTGTAGGCATAGTATAGACATTGGCTCCCAGAGAGCAGGGCTGTTGCTCTCACGATCGATTCTATTATTCATCTGTTACTTTGTAATTCACTCACCGCCCACAGTTGGCATTACGTGTAAAAATAATCAGCTATAGGAATTAGACTGCAGCGAGTCAGCCTTAGAAAGCTCTGCGGCACGCATTAATTTACAAGGTCGTGAGTGGCCCGCTGTATATAAAGGCGAACGCAAGTTTGTATTTGTAAAAGCGTAATCCTAGCAAATTTGTTAGATAGTTATATGGCTTTTGGAACAATGGTCTTCTATGATGTACAGAGGTGGATTTACGCATAGGCACATGCCTACGGCGGCAAATTTTCAAAGGCGCAAAATTTTCTTGATATTTTCTAATACAAATTTAGGTGCTGTAAAAACTATAACAGCATAAATCATATTTTTATTTTAAAAATGATTTAAACGAGACTAAAGTCGCCCACTCAACCTTTAATTTATAAATTAAGTTTGAATTTCAAATGGGGACATTTTCAATGTTACAGAATACACGAAAAGAATTCGACAAACGACTTCTGATTGGTTGATTGAGCAGAAAGAATTACATTCTTAGAGTAAGAAGTTTGAATTAGCCAATCAGAAATCGCTGACGGATTTCGCCATGCATTCATATTGCGCAATACAAAAAGTAGCGACATCTATTACTTCTTCAGTTAGTTCTAGAAGACGGATCTGGAAATAACCCTTTTTCTTTCTTTTGTTACTATTGTTGTGTATCGTGTATTGTAAGAGCCAGCTGAGTAAAAGTGATATTTTGAAGTTTTAAAATGAGTGATTATCGAAAAAGGCTCAGCGGAAGTCAGTATGCAAAAATCCGAAAAGAAAAGGAAGAGAAATGTCAAAATGAAATTGATAAGACAAAAAAAAAAATAAATGAATTTTTTAAATCTTAATGTGAAACTGATTACTGCTGCAGTTCATTCAGCAATTCTATTTCTGAGTTAGTATAAACATGTAGATTATATAACATATTTAGATTTCAGCTTGTATATTTTTCCATGTACTAATAACTTCTGATAAATAAATGTTAACGTTAATATATTTTAATGCAGAGTTGTGTTGCTAAAATATTCTCAAAATGCAAAAAATTAATTGGATCTGGTGAGGTAGATACCTTTTTATTATGATAAATAAATAAAGATACTGTCTGGTATCAATACTTTTTATTCAGCTTATGATCGTTTCGATCGCGTAGCGATCATCCTCAGAGCTAAAAATGTGAAATACAAATATTATTAACAGGTTGTAGTTATTGTATGCAAGATTCGTAAGCAAACTGGGTCGTACATACCTTGCAGCTTCTGGGCCGATAACAAAGTTCTGCGAATTTTTGAGCGTGTGTCTTGTTTAAGAGCACAGCCGGTCGGCAGCGGGAAGAGGGGTGGGGTGCGGGTGAAGGGTCGTAAAACGCGGGGGTGCTGGTGGAGGCTTGAGAGACGGTCGGGCGAGCGAAGGTTAGTGGAGTAGGGAGGGCTGGGGGTGGGTTAGGGGTGTACACTTTGTGCTAATTTTAGCAGAGGTGAAGAGAGTTCAGGGATTTGTTGGTTAAGACATGTCATGTTCTGTTTTTTGAGGACGTTGTGTATGTGTAGGGCTTCTAATTTTATTCTGTTCCAGTACCTGTTTTCAATTTCTAGAATTCGGAAATTTATGTGTTATTATTTTATTTAATAGGTAATTATTACAAATCAATTAGATTACTTGATCCTATGTGGCTAGGCCGAAGGCCTTTAAGCCATTACAATACCTACATCCTTTCGCGTTCTAATCTTTCGAATTCTGGTATTCACCCCAAATGGTCTCTCCATCGCATCAAAGCCGCGGAAGAGACCATAAGGTACGGCTCAGGAAAAAAACCCTGAAGGGGGAAAAACCTGCCGTCAGAAGCCGAGTACATTCTAATCTATCCGACGTTTATTTTAACTATTTATTTTCTGGCGCGGGCGTCCCGCCGTCTCCTTCCAGTGCTTGGCCTCCTCAGCACCTGAAATCAAACGGCGCCACAGAAGATCGTCCGCACCAACTCCTCCGCCCATATATTTTCGATCCCCCCTTCCCTTCACGCCCTAATGTGCTTATTACTATGCCAGTTTTATTTTATTTATTATATTGACCTGTTATTTACCAATTGACTATGACTTATGACTTATTTCTTAACTGTTTACTAACTAAATATAAAAATACTGATTACTTATTGTTAGCTTATTGACTTATTAATTTATCTCCAGTCTAGGCTCCGCTCAAACTAACCAGTGCTGTTTTCCCAATCCCTAATTTCAGTTTCCCTAATGGTCCGGACCTTTCCTAAAAATGTTCCTAATTCTTTCATAAATTTAGATCTTTTGTCACCTAAAATGTTTTGGGCGAGCGTTACGTTCCTGTTTAGGAAGTAATAATTTCCCATTCCCATCCATTTGTTTCTCCATGTTTCGGTTGCACAGCAAATTAAGAGGATGTGGATCCAGTCTTCCCTATCACCGCAAAGCACACAAATGCCATTACCGCTTGCGTCCTTTAGTCTACGCTGCATCCATCCCCCAACCCTGAACCAAGCGTATCCCCCTCTTGCGTCCTTTCCGAGAGTATGAACGTAACTTTCGCAACCCCATAACGGACTCACATGGATTTGAACTATTAGCGAACGTTTTTCAGCCGTTGCTGCCCAGATCTCTTGCCTTTTAATATCCGCAAGTCTATTGGAAATCAGCCGTTCTATCTCACGGGTTCCCCTATCTCCCACCATTTCCGGAGAGACGTCTCCCAACCCTGCGCGGTCAAGTAGCCGTTTAATTTTGTACGCCCAGTAGCGATGGTCGCTTCCCTGCCATTGCACTCTAAAGCACTTATGTATAAGTGTGTCAGCCTGTTCATTTGCTAATTTAATCCAAAGTTTAATAGATTTCATTTTAAAATCTCTCCAAATTCCTATACTACCGACCTCTCTTAAGACTCCGGCATTTGCTGCGCACCTAGAAACTCCTAGAATTAATTTGCAATAATCTGTTTCTATGCTTTCTAATCGATCTATCCTGTCCACTCCCCAGATTTCTGCCCCATAATTCATAGCTGGGAGAACTAACGATTTGAACATTGTATCGCATACTTTTACCGGCAATTCCGGAACCCTGCGCACTGCACAAACGATTTCTTTGAGCGCAATTCTTCCTTTGCTGTGAGCCGTCAATATATGATTGCTCCATCCCCCATTCATGGAAAATTTTGCACCAAGATATGTAAATGTTTTGACGCGGTCAATTTCTTCCCTAGCGTAGTACCATTTCTCTTTGCTACCCCAAATAAACCCATTCTTGAAGACTACTACTTTCGTTTTTTGAATATTTACTTTTAATCCCCATGTTTCACTATACCGTTCTAGAATATTTAAACTATTCTGTAAGCCCTCAATTGTCTCCGAGCATAAAACTAAATCATCAGCATATAGTAGTCCGGGAATTTTCAGGCCATCAATTACCGGAGCCGCTGTATCCGCTTCCTGTACCCACGTCAATAAATCATTTATAAACAAGATAAACAGCAGCGGTGAAAGAGGACATCCCTGTCTTACTCCTATTGTCGATTTTATTTTTTGCGTCGTACTTCCGTCACCGCACCTGACGCAGAAATTTACTTCCCTATACATGCTCTGCAACACTTTTAAAACTTTACGTGAAACGCCTAGCTCATTTAGTTTTTGCCATAAAGCATCCCTATTAATAGAGTCAAAAGCCTTTTCAAAATCCACAAAACTGCAATATAAGTGGCCCCGTTTACGCGCCAGCGCCTGTTTTACTAGGGTATCTAACACAAATATATTGTCGGTTGTCGCGAAGCCCCTCCTAAAGCCTGCTTGCAATTCTGATATTTTACCGTACTTTTCCGCCCATTCACTCAGTCGCCCGTTGAGTATTTTACAGAACAGTTTGCTCAGCGCTGGCAAAAGACTAATTCCGCGATAATTTTGTGGGCAATTCGCATCCCCTTTATTTTTAAAAATCGGCTGGAGGATAGCTGTACTCCACGTTTCTGGATACGAGCCGGAATCAGCAATTGCATTAAATAACTTCATAATACTTTCTGGGTCTATGTGCCACAATTCCGAAATAAATTTTGTCGGAATGCCGTCCGCGCCGCCTGCCTTCTTATTATTCATTGTTAGAATAGCCCTATTTACTTCAGTCCATGTTAGAGGTTCGTCTAATTCAGGCACACTCCGGTCAGTGAAAATACCTTGCCCTGTTTCAATGGTCTCTACTGTGAACGTCCGTGAAAAATATTGCACCCACGCGTCTGCTGAAATTTCATTACTTGAATTTATTTTATTACGCAAAGATCTGATAACGTCCCAAATTGATTTACTATAATCGTTTCTTAGAATTGCCTGTATTCTAGCTGCCTCACTATCCTGCCAAGATTTCTTCGATTTCTTAATTGTGGCCTCGTACTGCCTACGTAATACCAAATAACTGTTTCTAGCTTCTTCCGTTCCCCTGTTTCTGAAATTCCTTAACGCTATTATAGTTTCGCGCCTGGTCTCCCGACACTCCTCGCTAAACCACCCTTGGGTCAGTTCCCTCCCTCCTCTCCCCCACTTTCGCATACCCTTCCCTGCGCGGTAGAGCCGACTTTCTAAATTCATTGTTTGCCTTTCAGGCGAGCAATCCTCTCGCGCACAGCCTGCCGAGTTAAGAATAGCCTGTACAAATTCCTGTCGCTTTCCCTCTTTCCATACAAACCGTTGTCTTCCTATTGTCAAGTTCGTTGCTCCTGCCCGCTCCCCTGCCGATGGCAGTGCAGAAGCATTTACTGCTAAATGCACGCACACAGGCAAATGATCAGATTCTGCCCGTAATTCGATCCCAAAATCTAATAAATTGTCTATTCTTTCCTGCGACAACAGAGCGTAATCTATTACACTACCTCCATTCCCACTAATAAAAGTTAGTTCCCCTTCCGTATCCTGTCCATAGCTGCCATTTAAGATTTCGAGATTAAATCTTTCGCATAATTCTAGCAATTCCTGCCCATCATTATTGATGACCGAGTCTTTGCTTTTCCTGGAATTTGCTCTCGCTTCTTGCCGGTCGAAGCCCGAAAAAACTTCCTGTTCATTGCCAATTCGAGCATTCATGTCCCCTAACACTAGTAAATTAGTACTCGGGTACCTCAGCTTTAACGTATCTAGAAAATCATTGATCTCGCCGAAGGATTCCGGAGTGTAATAACGCGAACCCTGTGGGTGACGATATATAAACACAATGGCAATATCTATATTTTGCATTACTAGTCTAATACAAAGGAAATTGTCTGAGTTGGTCTTAATTTCATTAATAAACTGCCTTAAGCTAGTCCGAAAAACGCACGCAACACCACCCGGGTACCGACCCCTTTCTCCTCTGCGTTTTTTACTTTTGCATATGGCTGTAAAACCAGACACAGTTAACGTTTCACCCTCCTTCCACCAAGTTTCAACAAGACCAATTACATCAAACGTATTAATGTAGCCATGGAAGTCTTGATTACCGAGCTTAGAGCCTAGACCTTTGATGTTCCAACACCCTATTCTTAAAAC
Source organism: Gryllus longicercus (assembly GCA_038098605.1). Classification (NCBI taxonomy): domain Eukaryota; kingdom Metazoa; phylum Arthropoda; class Insecta; order Orthoptera; family Gryllidae; genus Gryllus; species Gryllus longicercus. The sequence continues at coordinate 512,144 of JAZDUA010000320.1, read as the reverse complement.
CTATTCTTGCCTATTTGGTGAATTGTTGGGCACCGACTCACCGCGAGCTTCCTGCTGCTGCATGTTGGCAGCCATCGCCCTCGTACACGGACCTCGCTCCACGCTTTCGGCCGCGACCCGCCCGGTACTCGACGAGTGCCGTGAGCTCCGCCGGGATCGCGAGCGCGACCGCCGGCGCGAACGTGACCGCGATTGCCTCCGCCTCGATGCCGTGGGGTCAGAAGTCGTCCGCGCCGCCCCCGAACGAGGCGCAGCTGCCGGTGCGGCCGCGGCCCCGGCCACGGGCGCGCGCGGGGGCGGCCGCGAGCAGGCACCCGATTGCTCGGAAGGGGTGTCCGCCCTCCTGGGGTTCTGCCCCCTCGCGGAGTTCACGGGGCCCCGCCGCCCCGCCCCCTCCCAAGCCCGCGGACGGGCCGCCAGCTCGCCCAGGCCGAAGCTGCGCCCTGCCACGACAAGCTTGTCGAAACGAATCGACGCCTTCCTCCCGCTCGCTTTCGCCTCCTGCAAATGTGGAATTAACGCCTTACGCGTTTGTCGCACTGCCCAGCTCAAGTCCTCTCGGACGCGCACCATGCTATTCTGGGAGAGATGCTCCCGGGCTGCACGCAGCAGCTCCTCCCGCTTCCTGAATGAGGCCAGCTTGGCCACAATCATGCGCGGCTGTCCCTCACGCCGCCTCCCGGTCCTGTGCGCGCGCTCGATGTCTTGAAGCTCCAGCCTGACACCTAGCTGCTCAGCTAAACCCAGAATACATCTTTCCGAGTCCGCCCATGACTCGTTCCGCTGCTCTGGGATGCCAGTAACAATGATATTGTTACGACGCGATTGGTTTTCAAGGTAATCCACCTTGCGCACCAGCCGCTCGTTGTCTGTCTGCAGCGACTGCACTGTCGCCTCTGCCGACGTCACCCTAGCCTGTAAAATATCTATCTTATCAATCATCTCTTTATGGTTCCGATTCAAAATGTCGATGATCTCGGCATTAGTGGGGGGGCCGGGATTCAGCTCCACCCCACCGATCGCCAATAACACCGCCATCACAGCCGCGCCCAGCACGCTCGCAAGTAGCCCCAGCCCCTGCGCTGTACCCCGGGCACCGCCACCGCGCGGCAGGTAGCCCCTCACCCAACGGCCGATAGCCGCCCGCCACTGTTCTGTCGAGACCATCCTGCAGCAGGTAGAAAACACGTCCGCTCGGCTCGGCGTCTGGACTGAGACTGTAAATTTATGTGTTTATCAAATGTGTGTTTGTTTAAATTTAGGTGATCCGCAAAGTGTGAGACTGTGGTAGTGTTATTTTTCCGTGCTTGTTCGTGTTCTTTGATTCTCTGTGTGAATTTACGGCCTGTTTGTCCTATGTCTATGGCATTGCAATTGTTGCACGTGAGAGCATAGACTCCGCATAAGGATGTAGGTGGGATCGGGTCTTTAGTGTTGGATAGTGTTTTATATAATGTATGAGTGTTGTTGAAAGAAGTTTTAAGACCGAATTTATTGAGTGTGGAGGCTATTTTAAGAGAAAGGGGTCCTACATAAGGGATTGTGAGGTACGTGGCTGTAGTGCTTCTGTCAATTGGTGTGAGGGTAGTGTGTTTGCGGATATTGAGTGTATTTGTTTTTTTGACTATTAATTTGTCAATCATGTTGCAGTCGTATCCATTCATTCTGGCTATATGTTTTATGGTGTTTATTTCCTTTTTTGTGTTTTCTGGGGACATAGGTATGGAAATTAATCGATGCACCATCGCATGGAAGGCTGTGTGTTTGTGTGTGTGGGGCAGTTGTGAAGTGTTGTGTATGATTGTGTCCGTGTGTGTGGGTTTTCTGAATATGTTAAATTCATGATTGTCCTGTGCTAGGGTGGTGGTGAGATCAAGGAAGTTTAAAGATTTTTGTTCATTTTCTATATATTCCAACATAAAATTCACCACGGAGATAGAAATAGGATTTCTACCGAATGTATACAACTGCAAGAACATAAAATTGATGAAACCATAACTTCGACTGATCGTTTTTGTTGGAAAAGCGATCGAGCTTTGTGGTCTATTAATGACGCTACACGTGATTATGTTGCCAAGCATGGGTTCGAACAAAACAAAAACGCTGACTTTTCTAAATCAAGAAAAGAGTACAATGATGGCAAAGTTCGTTACTTAACGCCGAATATGTATGAGTATACGCATATCAGTAAAGAAAAAATGCCTCGCAAGTGGCTTGTTTACTCTGAGAGCAATGGAACTGTGTTCTGCGGTGTTTGTCTATTGTTTTCAAGCAATTCAGAAGTAAGAACAAAATTATCAGCGGAGGGATTCAATTATTGAAAAAATGCGCATACCAAATTAAAAGAGCATGAGAATTCTACGTGTCATAGAAACTGTACGTCCGCATTGAAAAATAGACAGCGGACTGAAAACCAAGTGAAAAAGCAGCTGCTTGAACAAGTTGAAACCGAGGCAACGTATTGGAGGAATGTTCTTGAGCGTGTCATTTTAGTAATAAAAACTCTTGTTTCAAGAGGGCTTCCTTTGAGAGAACATGTCGAAAAGTTTGGAAATAATCAAAATGGTAATTCCATGATGTTACTTGAGTTAATTTCGAAATATGACCACCTCTTAGCAGATCACATACAAAAATTTGGTAACAGCGGAAAAGGAAATACATCGTATTTATCCACCACGACGGTTGAAGAACTAATAGGTATATTAGCTAAAGCAGTTAAAGACGAGATTCTCCGAAACATTCGAAGTGCCAAGTATTTTTCCATAATTGTGAACTCTACACCAGACATAGCACAAGTGGATCAACTCGCTATAGTTATTAGACATGTGGGAAAAGATGGTACACCAAAAGAGTCATTTTTGGAATTCCTTCCAAACACAGGCCATAAATCAAAGGAGATGTTAGACGCTGTATGTAATTTTATGGAGATTAACGAACTGGACATTAATAATTGTCGTGGTCAGTCCTACGACAACGCGTCAAATACGCCCGGTCTTTACACGGGTCTTCAAGCCCGTATGAAAGATGTAAATGCTCTAATTGAATTCATCCCCTTTTCTGCACATTCTTTAAATTTAGTTGGTACAAATGCAGCTGAAGCATGTACTTATTTTCTACTTCTACAAAATTTATATAATTCCTTTAGTGCATCTACATCAAGGTGGGACATACTTCAAAATTTAGTATATGAAGGATCCAGTACATCCTCTTTGAAAAGTCTGTCAATTACACGCTGGTCAGCTCGAGATGATGCATGTCAGGCTCTAAAACATCGTTGGAAAAATGTTTTAGATGCCCTTCAAATTATATCTGATGATTCTACGCAAAAACCGTCAACACATGCAGAAGCTAAAGGTCTTATTGTTGCTTTAAATCGACTTGAAACTGCTATTATGACCGAGATTTGGGGATTCATTTTAGACTGATTGAATGCGTCGAACAAACAACTGCAAAAAGTCGACATCGATTTAAGTTCCGTGGTTGGTATTTACACTTCGCTTGTAGAACTTTTAAAAACGAACAGAGACAATTTTGAATTTTTTGAAGAGAAGGGTAAGAAATGTGATGAAACTAACGAGAATGCAGAGAACTGACCGCACGAAACAAGTTTAAAATCGACACTTATTTGGTTATTGTTGATAAATTACTTGCAGATTTGATGAAGAGACTTGAAGCGTATAAAGATGTATACAACAAATTTAAGGCTATCATTGAAATAGAAAAATTATCTTTGATAGATTTGAAAAAAGCAGCGATATTTTTATGTTCACAATTTCCCCAAGATCTTGAAGAAGCGCTTTTTTCTGAGCTTATACGTTTAAGTATGTATTTAAAAATCCTTGACGAAGATGTTAAGCCAACGAATCCTGCAGCTTTATTAAAGTGGTTACGGAAAGAAGAATTAGAATGTATTTATCCTAACGTTGAATCGCACTTCGAATCCTTTTATGTATTCCGGTGGCCAATTGCACAGCAGAACGTTCACTCTCTTGTTTAAAAAGGATTAAAAATTATTTGCGTTCTACAATGACAGAGTATCGACTGAACTTCTTAGCGTTATTGTGTATCGAAAAAAAATGCCTTTTAGATTATACTATAATTATTGATGAATTTGCTCACTAAAAGGCACGTCGCAAAATTTTACATCAATAGACAAATTAGCTTCAATTAATAAAACGTTATTTCAACTGTATAAAAAAAAAACATCCAAAAAGTTAAATGTTATATTCCTTGTTTATAATGGTAAATCGAAAATTATAAAAACTGTTACAACGTGGTAATATTCTAATCGTTCAGTTGTTGCAAATAAAAATCTATCATATTAATATTTAATACATGCTATTTATTTGTCTACTTCATTAGAGTATACCTTATGATTTCAGAAGTTTATCTGAAAGTAAGGCCCGGTGACGAAAGAAAACATGTTGCAATTCTAGTTGTCATGTTTTAGTTTCCTTTTAATGTTAACGTTTCAGTGTTCAAACGTTAATAATGTTGAACGTTACTTGCTATAAAGATACAGTTTATATCCAAAATTAGTTAATCCAAAAAATTTATTTAATTAATGAAAACCAATGGGCAAAATGTAATGTTACTTTTAAAGTTAAAACGTTCAAATTAATGAGGAATTGTTACTGAAACGTTACAATTTGAAATGTAACATTAATTTTAAACAGGGGGCGGCAAATTTGATGTGCCTACAGACGGCAAAAATATTAATCCGCCCCTGATGCGAGAACTGGTGCTTTCAATGGCCGGCAATTTCAGTATAAAATTTGTTTTTGTCAATTAATTCACATATTGCATATCTCAACGTTGAAATCTTCCCACTAAGTATCTGTGTAGCATTTAATGTTTATTATTTACTGAAAGTTCGCTAAGTGGCGACTTTGTCAATGTTGTATTTTTGCGCCCTCTGCGCCGTAATATTCCGTGTAAATTTGAATATTATGGTAGTGTGAACTAAACCGAAAATCGGCAGCTCTTCATTTTACTTTCGTAGAAATTCTTTGCTACTTTTGTAATTCTGTATCGTGAAATTTTGTATGCGGCGAGAGTGCCGTTAATTATAATTGTTCACTTTCAGGACATCGGCGACTATTACTGTTATTATTGCTGTGTTGTATTTACCCTGTTTTTTCAATAAACTGTAATTTCTATTGAAAGTTTGATAACGTTTCCATGCAACGGAAATTGTACCTTTCGTTGCTGACTCATTAACCAGATACCTGTTTCCTACTCTATATGGGTATAGTTATTTCGGAAACGATCCACGCCCGAGCCATTGAAGGTTGTCATATGTTGGCATGTGCTGAAGCCACTGGATCGCGCTGCGGTCATTTCTCTGCCTTTTAGGATGGCGACCGTGAAATATTACGTTTTATATTAAAATTCACGATCGAACCACAACAATCTAAACATCTAAATGTGACGCTACAAAGGGTTGAAAATTTCAAATTCCCTATATTTAATACAGTTGGCATTGATAGTATTATTAAGTACCGAACCAGAAAAAGTTTAATAGAATGTCCAAGAATATCTCATCCTGCAGATTATATGAAAAACGTTTCTTTGAAGACTTCGGCCTGAAAATTTTAGTTTTTCAGGCCCCAGAACGCTTCGTTTGTGAGTTATTTAACGACATAGCTGACATTGCTGCGGTTTGCATTTGTCATGAATATTTAGATTTTTTTAAACAAATCATTCACATTTTTACAGTCAAAGTGCAATTCGTCACGTGTTCGTGAAATTCTTCCGAGAAGAAATATTGAAAATCAGGATTTCCAATATAACTTTTTTGACGGCCAACGTTAATTTTTAACTTCTTAAAAATGATGGTTGTAACAACCTAAACGTACACTTCCGCAATTGTAAATTTTCACATCAAGAAAATTCAAATAATAGTATTTATATTATTGTAAGGCCATCTGTGGTTATAAACTTCACAGAACAACGCACGTATTTCGCAGATTCCTCTGTTTACACAACCGAATCAGTACATTTGAGAAAGAAGGCTGATATGTTTCAGGCAGATCCTAGCAGTGCCAGTCGTTTCTAAATAAACTTACTCGCATTTCGTCATACTTTCATTTGCGACTGTGCGTTTCTGCGATTCATAACATGACGTAAGTCTCACGGTTGGTTTATTTTGGACAGCACGATGCGTCGTGTCATAATTGGTGGTTCGCGTAGCGAGTCCGGTGGGCAACAGACTACTTACGTGCTCCGGTGAACAAACCACTTTTGAAGTGTAATATACGAGTGTATGTTACTTATGTATTTGAAATTGGGCACATACAGGGTGGTCGTTTTAACTTGAGACAAGTGAATATCTCGAGAAATATGCATCCTACGAAAAAAGTGTTCGAGATAAAAAGTTAATATTATCGTGGGGGACATCAGTCAGTGCTAAAAGTAGCCACCCCCCGCCCCCCCTTTGGGGGGGTCACTTTCATATCTTAAATGGGAACCCCCATTTTTTATTGCAGATTTAGATTCCTCATAAAAAAAGAAGTAACTTTTATTTGGGACATTTTTTCCAAATTATTGATAGATGGCGCTGTAATCGCAGCAAATGCCATGAGTTACCGATTCTGTTGGAAGATGTACCACTTGCAATACGACAGAACATGTGGTTTCAACATGATGGTTGTCCGGCACATTACGCCGCAATAGCCCGAGAAGTATTAAATCGCGAATTCAGTGGTCGTTGGATCGGTAGAGGGGGTCCAGTAAATTGGCCTCCTAGATCACCAGATCTTACGTCGCCGGATTTTTTTCTGTGGGGTTACCTTAAAGACAAAGTGTATGCAGAAGTACCTACAACTCGACAAAACATGATAGAACGTATCAGAAATGCTTGCTTAAAAATTACACCGGATATGCTTTCGAGTTGTGTAGCTGCATTTGAAGCTCGAATTAATAAATGTATCGAAATGGAAGGCGGACATTTTGAGCATTTGTTGTGAACTACAAAAGAGGCAAGGGGCTTCCCGAAGTTAAGCACCCCAATGGTGAGAGGCAAGGGGACTCACCTTAAACCAGCACCCCGATGGTGAGAGGCAAGGGGACTCACCTAAAACAAGCACCCCGATGGGAACAGTAACTACTACGTCCACGTCGTTGTTCCTGGGTAACGCTAAAAGTAGTTAAGAGCTTTGAATAACATAACAGGTTATTATTTGTTTGTTTTGCAAAAGCGAAATCTAATAATTTCCAATTTTTCGTATTCCAGTCTATTTTTTGTTATTACAACGCCATCTATCAACAATTCGAGAAAATATCCTTAATAAAAGTTACTTCTTTTTTCATGAGGAATACAAGTCTGCATTAAAAAATGGGGGTTCCCATTTAAGATTCCAAAGTTGCCCGCCGCTCCACCCCCAGGGAGTGGAGGTGGGGGGTCATGTTTTGAGTCATACGATAAGTTTTTGAAAAATATTAAACACATGTTTTGCAGTTTTTCGATCCAATGTGAATTTCGCAAGATATGAGACCGTTTCCTTCATTTTTCTAGGGAATCGGGATAAATAGTTTTTTCCGATTTTAGCGCCATCTATTAATAATTTGGAAAAAATGTCCCAAATTAAAGTTACTTCTTTTTTTATGAGGAATCTAAATCCGCAATAAAAAATGGGGGTTCCCATTTAAGATATGAAAGTGACCCCCCCGACCCCCCCAAAGGGGCGGCGGGGGGTGGCTACTTTTAGCACTGACTGATGTCCCCCACGATAATATTAACTTTTTATCTCGAACACTTTTTTCGTAGGATGCATATTTCTCGAGATATTCACTTGTCTCAAGTTAAAACGACCACCCTGTATATGAAACGGTGAATAAAACAAGAGTATTTTTTTACAATTTGTTTAATAGTTGACTACGTAAAAATTTGCATTTTTAAATTAAAACATTTTAAATATTGAAATAGGTTATACATACAAAATTATACATACATCACATGGATGTGCATCTTTTTATGTTAAATTTAGTGTAATTATATATTTCTCTTTGAAAGGGTATTTCGAAGTTGTATTTTAAATTTTGGCGTGTGCATGATTCTTCGGGAAAAACACTTAGTATTTTTTTGAAACGGGTGGGATTAGACGAAAACAAAAAATTACGCATAATTTTTTTCAAACCTACACCTTAAAAAATTTCAAACCTCTAAAAAATATATGCTTCGTGAGAGTGCGATTTTCCATAGTGACTTCACTAGACGCAATGCGTTTCGCTGGTGGCGTGTAATTTGTTTCTGAATGATACCTGTTATTTACCTATACGACTTCCACTTACCTTCCACACCGCCTGCATGCTCGGCAGATATCCTGTTCACTTTCCCCTCCACTCCATTTTCTCCCCTGATCATCCAGTGCTGCCAACTTACCTCCTCTGGTCCTATCCTAGTTTCTAATTTCTTTACTAAAATTACTAAAATAATTCCGTTTGCAATTTCTTTAACATTAACTACTAGCATTTCTGTTCCGATTATAAATGTAAAATTATTCACGAGGCGCCATATTTATTTTCACACACCTTTATTGGATGTAAATTACATACACTAGGAATTAGAGTGCCATTTCCACAGTAACACCCATGTATATTTTGTACACCAACAGCAATTTTATTGGTTCGAGAAACAACCTCGAATACATCAAATGAAGGCCACTTTACCATCTATCAATTCATACCTGATTAAGAAACGAAAAATTGAGTTTAAAGTAATATTGTATACTAATGTAACTAAAAAAATATTTTTACAGTTTTCGTGTACACTTTATAACCATTTGATTTAACTCCTAATAGTCCCCACATAATACTTCTGGCACTTTAAATTCACATTTTGTACAACTAGTCTGCCTTAATAAGCACCCCTTGCCTTCGACTACTGCGACCGCCCCGCCTGGAGCGATCCACACCGACTGGCGTGAAGAGCCGACAACTTGAGGGGCAGCGGAGCAGAAGGTCTGGAGCGGTGGCAGAGCGAAGCCTTCGCCGCCCTCACTCGCCCCTCGTCAGCAGCGAAGGGAGCACTTCTGAAATACGCTGCGAAAACCTCTCAATCCCGAGGAACCCCAGCTCTTACGAGCTCTGGTTAAAGCTTTAAGAAGAGGTAACTGTATTTAAATTTACTGTAAAATGATGCAAATTATGAGTAAAAACGAATACGATCGTGCCAAGATGACGGTGACAGTGACAAAGAATTTTCAGCCTTTTAATACTTCCTTGGTTTAAATCAGAATCTTATTCTGAATCTGAATTTACATTCCGGCTTTCTGGTAACTTTTTCGCTTGATTACTTTGCGCTCTGTGGGTAATGAAGACGGCATTATCCGCAATGTACTGCGCAGCAAGGCGGATTCAGAACGTGAGCAGAATCCGGGAGGCGATTCGGAAAGTGAATGTTCCTACGGTTTCTGTATAATTTTAAGGAAAGGAACATAGGACAGACTTCGGAAGCCATGCTGTTTTTAAATAAGTGAAATATAGTGTAAAAGAAATTCCAGGGATTGACCAGAGTGTAATTACAGTCATTAATTGCGTATTCAGTAGTCTCTTTGGGTTTTATTATGATAAAATAATTAGTAATTAACCCAATTATTAAGGCAAGGAATTATTGTGAAATTTATTGCGCAAGGAATATATTAATGGCAAACAAGAATACAAGTGAATTGCACCCTATGAAAATTTTCGGTTGAGTAGCAAACTAATGTTTTTTAAAGCATGTAACTAGAGGTAACTGGTAATCAAATTAAGCCAAATTTCCGGGTTATTGTAGGACTAATAAAAGTTCCAATTCTTAGCAAAAGTAGTGTGTTTGTTGACTAGAATAGAAGTGACAACTCACTTATGTAAAATAAGCGATTTTATGACATCATTCAGAAGTGAAATGTAATCTGTTTGCGATTTATAAATGACAAGATTATTGAAAGAATGCTTTTCAGTTTACATTCAAATATTCTCTTTATGTTCAATTTCAAATCGAGTGACTTCCCATTTGGCCTGAGTTTCAAAAACAAAATCCTGGACGGTTTTTTTGTAGCTGATAGGAATGAAATGAAGTCAAGATACAGAGAATGGAATATCAAATTTTTATACCAATTACCTTCAAAGTCAGGGGAGTTGGGCGACTGCTTCGCCACCCTTGGGCCAGTCGGGACGTACGTGTGTGTGTGTGTGAAACCCAAAAGAGCGTTTAAGGAGTAGGTGGAGGTCGCATCTGGCGGCCCCACGTGGAGCTAGAAACGAGTGTAATGCTTGCAAGATCTTATTATCTCGCGTTTCATGGTTTCCTCTTTTTATTGTTGATTATTCTGTGCGTGTTGGGTTTTATGCGAGCTTGCACCTGAGTTACAAATTACACCCAAAAAGTCATTATGCAAGTTCTCGTAATCGGCACAAACGTTCTCTAACACTGTAGATTAACTTCTCAAAATCCGAGCTATTAATATCTCTTTTTTTAGAAATTAAAATTAGCACAAAAACCTGAATTAAAAATTAGTCGCAAACTCACCTGAGAAAGATTGAAATGAACTACTATTTGAGGGCATGGAAGGCTGGAAACCAACTAGTTCACCGAAGTGCCTGAACATAATAAGGAATCTAATCCTGCGAGTTTTGGGGATTAAGAAAAACAAATGCCATTTATTCACATGAATTATTTATTTACAAAAAAATCAAATACAACTTTTCTCTCCCAAATCATTGCTAGTGAAAATTCAAACCTTTACACAGGAAAAATACACTGCCTGACAAAAAACAGTGATGCTCCCAAAAGGAATAGTTGAAATTCCATGCGACTTTATTAAACTAAATAAAATATTGGACGGAAAAATTCAGGCGCCAGGTCAGTCGGGTGTCGCGCCTCTGCTGCACTACATGCCCTTGCGCGGTTCGGAACGGTGTCAAAAAGCCTTCGGAGCCTCTCTGGAGGCAAGTGCGTCCACAGTTGCTGCAGCTTTTCCTCCAGATCCTGCAGGTTGGTCCTGCGGAGTCCCATTTCAATGTCATCGCACACGTGTTCAATGATTGAGAGGTTCGGAAGGCCCTGAACATGCTCTAGGCAGTCCGTAGACACACGTGCCGTGTGTGGGCGTGAATTACCTTGTTGCAACTCTGTCCCAGGGTGCTGCGCCATAGGTAGGTAGGACGTGCGCACGCAGTGTCTGCCGAAGCACTTGAGAGGTGATTTGAGCGCATGGCTCCCCACACCACGATGCCCGGGGTTCTGCCTGTGCGTCTCTCCACATTTTGGGCAAGACGTGCCATCCACCTCTCACGCCGCCACACTCGAACACTATGGTCATCGGAGGCAATGGCGAAGCGGGACTCATCACTGAACACGTTGAGACGCCACTCGTCCTCTGTCCGTGTCTCCCGGGCACGGCACCAACCCAAACGCCGACACCGGTGTTCTCGTGTCAGTGACAACCGGTGAATGCGAGTTGCGAGCCACAATGTTGTAGTCGCCAGTACATCCTCGCGGATGGCGGCTGCCGACGTCATGGGATTCCACACAGCTTGGCACATGACGGCCCTCCCTCGGGGTGGCGTTTCTTGGTCGACGCGAGCCTGCCTGGGCACTGTCATCTGGATGGCCCACGTGCCTGGCAATACCACGAGACGACCAACCAGGCTCACAAAGTCCTATAACACGCAGTCAATTGGCGCACAGACTGCTCGGCATCGCAGGAGCTTCGTACTGTGCGTGAACGCCGTTCTTCATTACTTCACCGACTCACTGCAGTTGACTGACAAGTGCGCAGCAGCAGGGCAGCGACATTCCGAAAGCACTCTGGTGGGCGTTCTACACATTACAGATATCATTTACTCACATCAATGGCATGCATTATACCGAAAGGGGGGGGGGATATTGAACCACTCCTTTTGAGTACATCGCCCTTTCTGTCAGGCAGTGTCGATCAATTCAGACAAGTGCACAAGCACACGCCTCATTCACCGGGCATTGCCAACCAAGTAGCAAGACCAGTTTTAACATGGACTCTGATAAAATTATAATCCCAGAGTGTTATTTCATACATAGGCACAATTATTATGTAAATATATAGCTGAGACATTTGTTGAGTGTCGAGTAATCGCTAGCCAAATTTGAAAACCACATTAAAACATCACAAAAACTTCTAAAAATATAATATACATTTTACTATATACAAAAAACATCGGATAATATAAATTGAATTTTTGTCGAATGAAAAATTTGAAATATCTGCCGCGTAACTTGGCTAAGACGTTTCTCTACCCGCACTTCAGAAGTGCAATGTTTCACCTATATATTTACTCACAGACACAAATCAACTAGTATTACATCAAAATAAAAGCAAATAAAAATTAAATGGCTCTAGATACATCCTTTAATACGGCATACCATTTAGCAATCCTAGATATGAGGGAATTACAAGAGTTAAATATGAAAAGAGTAACTGCTATACGTCAGTTATTACTTTACACTTATTTTTGTGATACATCATTTCTTTCCAGGGATTCAGAAAAAATCTTGAGAATTACAGATTAACCGCTTGACAAATTTGCAAACAAAACACTTTCGAACATAACAAAATCAGTTTTGACATAAAACATTTTATTGCTTAGGACCACGAAGCCTGTGAGGAGACAACTCCGGTGTTGCGGTATGTACGAAAAAAATCCGCAGATTATCTGACTCCCTTTCCTTCAACGATATCACGCGGTTAATGAGTCTCATCTCTTCTTTTGGCCAATAACGACGAGCATACACGTACTTGACCAACGCGTCTACATTTTAGTGTAAATAAATGTAGATGAAGTTTATTTGACCAGACCTTAAGTCTATACATACAGTTGAGAACCACGAATTGACGCCAAACCAGTATGAATATTCTTGAATATATCTATGTCACAAATAGTAATTCCCCTTCAGCCCTCGATTGCTGCCTGGCGGGGCTATCGGGCGAGAGGACATTACAGAACGGCGGATGCGCTGCTCTGTGAATCTCTAACATGGACTTGGTGGCCATTGGCCGGAGAAGCTTCTAAAGGTTCTTCCATTGAGCGCGAGATGTCGCGGACGCCGAGTCCGATTGGCTGCCAACGCTTTTCACACAATGGAGTTGGGTCTCCTCCTCACAGACTTCCTGCTTTGTACCAAAGACGGATCCGCGACGCAGTGGAGGGGAACAGACAGATTTCAGTTGAGCTGCGGAAATTTTTTGTATTCGAGTTTGGTAAGCCTTACAGACATCTCCAATCTCTGACAATCTCAAGATCCGTTAGCTTCATCGTACATGCCCGACGTAAACGGAAGATCAGAAATTTCAGCCATCCTGATTATCTTTGTTTACGCATTCACTTAGGGCTTTCACCGGAATGGCGCCTTATTTAGTACATCCAACCTAAATGCAGTTTGATGTCTTTTAAAGGTTTCCTCTATGTATAAAAATGTATATTCAACCAAGATGTAAGACAGAAAAGCAGTAGTAAAAGCTGCTGATCTCTCCACTATAAAAGCTATTATCAATATTTAATTATTATATTGAGAATTGGCTGTACTACACGTTTTCGTAATAAATTAGTAACACTTATTTACTCATTTCTTTAAAATGGGCAATTATTCTCTGAGCATTTTGCGGATCCGTCCCCAGAATATATTTTTTAAACAAAATACAATGCAAAGTATATAATTACACTATCTTTAGGAAAAAGGCATTTTTTTAATTGAAGAAATTTTTCATATTTATTTTCAGGACGTGACACACGTCTCTGCACAGTAAATGCTTTCAATGTACTGGAATGATTGTATTAGGTTATTTTCTTAAATTTACCGTATAGCCCAATAAGTGTCAATAACGTCAAAAATATACTTAACGTGAGAAAGTAAAATTAATTATTCACCACTCTTAGTAATAATGCTAATTTAATAAAAATTGAATAGAATACCTTATCCAATCTAGATATACATAATGAAGTGTATAGTATAACATGTTAAAATTGCTCAGTCTCATATTTTCAATTCCACAACCCAAAAATTCTTGTCCGTGAGCCTAGGAGGTGCCAGAATTATACGTCAAACTTCATTCTTAAAATTAAACAATACTATAAATTCCAATATTTAATGCATCTTAGTAACTTCTACATATAATACAATCTTAATGAATTTAAATAATTCTCAGTGGTAATTTTGGCATGAAACAGCTTTAAAATAAATGAAAGTAAAGTGAGTTAATTTCTGTACATTCCTATGTCTTGTGTTAATTTATTGCCATCATTTTAGCTGACGAAGCAGAAACAACGGTCAGTCAAACATTGTGCCATGTAATACAATAAAACTATTACAAATGGCTGTCTCTAATTAAAAGGTACCATAATCCATAAAAATTAAATGATTTTATTTTAAATTTTCACTCCTATTAAAATAGTGCCTTATTTTACGTGACGTGGCTTCTTTGAGCCTTGAGGATATATTACATGTAGTAAATCTACATTTGACAGCCGGCTTTACTTCCCCTCCGAAGGAAGGCACACGAAGCATGGTTTTTCGTCCGTAAGTTCAGTACAACAGCTCGATACGTTAACTGTTATACCACCGAACCAGCAATTCGTCTCGTAGAGCGAGCTCCGTGCACATCGTGACTGCGACCGAAGAACGCTGTTAGAGCAAAGAGAGTTGCCGTGGCAACGAAAAGAGCAAAGGTATTGGCTTGTGGGCGAGCATAATTTGTTAGCTGTTAGCTGCAGCGCAACAACTGGTGACGACCACTGTGAAGCGACGGAGCCCGTCGCCCCTTCCTCCTGATTACACCACACCCGAGGGCCGCTGGGTGTTTATAGCGGCTGACAAGAAGAGAGCTGCAGAAGAGGGAATTCCGATCTCCTCAACTGCAGCCAAAAGGGCGACGCCAACAGGACTAGACCACTCTTCATCACCAGCGACGGGTGAATATAACCCTTCAAATCAACTTCCTTCTGACAAATTGACCTCCTTCCCCATCCAAGCACCAGACCCCGACAAAAATCCCTTTATCTTTCCCAAAGTTATGGCAAAAATCGTCGATCCGAAAATCCACCCACAACCGTTTCGACAGCCTGACGGTTCAGGAGACCAACATGGACATTGACAAAACCTCTGATAACCCTGACACTCCCTCCCAGACTGACAGACAACCAAAAAGCAGAGCTAAAGTTGGATCCATCCATGTAGATAACAACGGACTGCGACATCCCCAAAACTCCTGCAAGACCTAAAGAAGACTGCCCCCGACGGCTTTTACGCCAAAAGCACAAAAAAGGAACTGATTTTACAACCACGCACCCCTGACTCATACAGAAAACTACTGAAGGCAATAGAAGACATCGAAATAACGCCAAACTTGAGACACAAATACTTTCAAGACAACTTATACTACCATCACCACCGTATGACAGAGGAACGACGAGACAGACTTGTCATCAAAGGTTTATCCCCTAGCATCCCCCTGGACGAAATTAAAAGTGAACTTACTAGACAAAACATCAACCACTTCCATGTATCAGAAATGAAGCGACGTAACCCTGACAACTCCCTCTCAGGACTTGGACTGTACATTATAGAGACAAATAAAACAGACTGCATCAATAAAGACCAACTTACGCCACTTACTACACTACAGAGTTACAGTACATGACTACAACCAGACAACTTACATCCCACGCTGTGACAACTGCCAATTGCTGTTCCATACGAAACGCTACTGCCACAGAGACTATCTGCGGGAAGTGCAGCGAAAACCACCACACATCGACTTGCCCTAACGACCATTTCAAATGCGCCAACTGCCACAATGACCACCCATCCTTTTCACCTGACTGTCCGACGCTACTACAAGCTAAAGAAGACAAATTGAAAAATCTTCAACTTCGACAAACACAAACTCGACAAGGACAATCCACCACTCCCCCTTCACTTCATGAATTTCCACAACTTAGACCATCACCTCCTTCACAACCCTCTAACCCGACTTTCACTCAATCCTACGCAAAAGTCACCAGCAACTCTACCAACCCCACCCCCTCTACCAACTCATTCTCTGAACTTAAAGAGCTATTCACCCTCATCAAATCATGCAACCTTACAAAAATCATATCATCCATCAAATCAATCATCGCCATCACCAAAGGACCAGAAGACAGCATGACAAAACTCATCTCCATCGCCACAAAAATCATAGACCTCTTCTAAAATCATGACTAGACAAAAAAATTACCAACATCACCTCCTGGAACGCAAACGGTGGACTAACCCGGAAGCTAGACGACATTAAACTGTATATAAAGGACTACTCCGTCGGAATATTTGCAATTCAAGAAACACACCTACAACCTGGAAACAAACTTACCATTCCCGACTTTCTAACTTACAGAACTGACCGACTGACACTTGGAGGTGGCACCGCCATTCTAATTAGAAAAGACATTCCACACACCCCACTCCCTCCAGCTCCTACAACTCACATTGAAAATACCCGCATCCAACTCGGCACACCCCACGGACCGATAACCATTGCCTCAGTTTACAAATCTCCCCAAAAACCATTATTAGCACAAGTTCTTGACCTACTGACGACCGACAAATGTTTACTTATTGGAGACTTAAACTCAAAATCTACTACATGGGGGTGCCGACGTTCCAACGTGAATGGACACAAACTAAATGACTACCTGACAGCACATAACCTCACTCTCTCCGCCCCCTCAGAACCAACTTACTTAGTACGACACCTCCCACATGACATCCTAGACTTCGCCATCCACTCACACACCATCAATACCCCACACCCGAAACACGAACTTACGTGCGACCATCTCCCCATCCTTTTCTCCATAGACGTACTTTCATACAGTAGGCACTTGACATTCCCAACATACGAAACAAACTGTACAAAATTTAAACATTTAATTTCCAAAAAAGTCAAAAACCCCATCAACCTAGATAAACCTTCAGACATCGACAAAGCAATAGACCACTTCAACCTACAAATCAGCAGAGCCCTTCATAAATCCTCAACCCGCATAAACCCTCAAAAACCCCAACTCCCAGACAACATACATCTAATCCGACTTCAAAGAAAATCTCAAAAACAATTCTACAGGACCCGCAGCCCTCAAGACAGACAAATCTACGAATACTACAAACGAACGCTACATACGACTCTTAAAGATTACGAAAACCAAAAATGAACCAATACAATTTCTGACATTACAAAGCACCCCCATTCAATTTGGACAATAATAAAACAACTTCAGACTAAGACGGAAGCAATTTCCCCCCTAACTCTTCCTGACGGGACGAATACATACGACCCTCAACAAATGACAGAATTATTTGCAACCAAACTAGAGAAACGATTCACGTCACCCGACATTCCCCTCCCCGACAGCACCGTCCTTCACTTTCTCCGCACCCCCCACCTCCCACGCCACCTCCAAGAACTGTGGACAATTACAGACAAAGAAGTAACTGACGAACTAACTTTACTTGACGAGACCAAAGCGACTGGACCCGACGGAGTAAAAGCGACAGCACTAAAAAGACTGACGAAGAACGCCACACACTTTCTGACTTTTAATTTTCAACGCCTGCTTACGCCACGCCTATTTCCCCTCCATCTGGAAGACTGCCAAAATTAAACTAATACCGAAACCTGGAAAACCCCATAAAGACCCCGACAACTATAGACCCATCAGTTTACTCCCGATTACTGGCAAAGATTTTCGAAAAGATACCACTACGACGCCTCACTCCTTTACTAGACAACCGAATCAGACCGACACAATTCGGCTTCCGGGAAAACAGATCGACTGGACTACAAACACTAAGACTAACAGCAGACGTCGCTACTCGACTACAGGACGGTGAACCAGTACCATCAGTTTTTCTCGACTTTACGACAGCCTTCGACACGATCAACCATCAACATCTGCTATACAAAATCAACCCTTACATTCCTCACTTCCTTCACTCTCTTCTAAAAAGCTATCTTTCTGACAGATCATTTTATACACATCACCTTCACTGTTCATCTACTCGCCGCCCCATCCAAGCCGGCGTCCCTCAGGGCGCCGTGCTGTCACCCACGCTCTTCTCCCTCTACACTAACGACCTTCCGACAACTGCACGCACTAACGACTACATATACGCAGACGATACAGCCCTGACTATAACAAGACGGAGACTGCCCTATTCAATAAGAGAACTACAGACTTCACTTGACAAAATAGCAAAGTGGGCAGACGAAAATAACCTTAAACTAAACACTGACAAATGCCACGCTATACTTTTCCATCGACATAATAGAGACCCTGCACTTCCCCAACTGACTATCAACGGAACACCAATAAACTGGACCAAAACTACACAATATTTAGGCATTACCCTTGACAGTAAACTTACCATGACAAGACACATCGACGAGACTGTTCAAAAAGCGAACAAACGACTAAACGCACTAATACCAGTCATCGGCCACCCCAAGACAAAGACAAAGATCCAAATTTACAAAACCTTTATAAAGCCAATTTTGAAGTACAATTGTGAAACCTGGGCGATGACTACAAAAATGAACTATAACAAACTGACAAAAACTGAAAATCGATTTATTAGACTAGCCTCCCGACCGCCACCTATGACCAATTACGACTAAAACGCCAACTCAACCTGACACCTATCGACAAAGACATCTACGAAACTGCGACCACGAACATACGAAAAGCTCTGCAAAACCCGCACTTCCGACAATTTCTACCGTCCTACGCTGACATCCTACACAACCCCCCGAAACACGCCCGACGCTTCCGACACCCACTCGACATTCTCCAACTCCCTCCGCCATAACAATAGAGAACAAACTACCCTCCTAAATTGGAACAAATTCCTCAAAATTTCAATAGCCACAAACTCAGCCCTCTCAGCCATTCCCTAATCCCATCCCTCCCTTTCCTCTGCAAACAACAGCTAGTCTGGGGCACGCAGAGGAATCCTTCCCTTCCCAGCCCTACACCCACAACACTACCCCCGCCACCGCCATCACCCAAATTACCTCCCCCTTATTCACCCTACGCAGGGAAGAGCGCACAGCGCACGCCCTCAACAAAACGTCCCTCCAAACACGAGAACCAGCAATTGTTTAGAAAATTAGTCACGTGACCTAGAATGGATTCCAGATCTCCCACTTACACACAGTTGCTCCAACCACTGAGATCCCGAGACGACTAACGCCTATACTATAACAGCTGCGTGAAAAAATATGCACACACTAGTTTTCCAATTACAGATTTATCGTTCTGTAGTTCTATCTTTAGTAGAATATACAGAACATGCAATGGAAAACTACCTGAAGCAATATAATTTCTTTATTTGTTAGAGTTGTTTTTCCAAACAATATCAAATTATTTGTGAATGGAAGGGGCTAATCAAACCCTTCTGTTGGTTTTGATACGGTTTTTTAACGGAATAATTATTTGAATTCCCAAGCCTATTTAAATGAATTTTATAAATCGTTTAGTTATCGCCACCAGTCCACACATTTTTAGAGAGCACGGTAAATATCAGGATTTGTGGGTTTCATGCGAAGAGGCCATCCTGAAGTTTTAACAGATGAACAACTCATACTTGAAACACTAGGGGTGTACTGACTGGTCATATCGGTTTGATGGTAATCATCTTTCCTACCTTGTGAAAACGAATTTATGATAAACTTATCAACGATCTAAAGATAGCTCTGCTCGCACAGTAAGCATTTTTAAAAACAACCTGCATGGGCGGATTGACGATAAGTCTGCTTCAAACGACATTCGTAAGTGATACGACAGCGAATATCAACCACTTACCGCAATAACTTGAAGACAACTAATGGTGTTCCTCCAAGCACCATTTTTAATTTTGATGAAACCCATCACAAGAGGATTAAGGGCAGAAAATAAGAATCCATCGAAGGGGAATAAAGCATCCTCAGAAGATAAATGATTTCAAGTATGCACTAGAACATGTTTCCTCCGTATGTGGTGTACAAGTCAAAGGGAATGTGGAATACGAGGACACTCGGTGCACCTAACTGGGGCTATCCTTTCTACAACAGTGAATGTTGCAAGGCAGGAACTATGGAAGGACCCTGCATAGATGGTTCGATGAAAAAACATTTGGAAAGTAGTCTTTCAACCTTTTCCTTCCACATGCTAAAATGTTGGATGTTACGAAAGTTCATGTAGGAGAGAACCTTGCTTTTTATTTTGTACCAAGCGTAATTAAGAATTGCCAGGAAATTAATATTTGGTTTCAGTTCTAAATACGAAAGATTTGTCAACCACTGGGCTGTTGCAGTTTTCAGATGCATAAAGGTGAAGTGGAGGCAGATATTGGAGGAATAGAAAAGGAAATATCCCGAACCGAGAGGGATCCCTAGAAATCATTTTCCGCCATTACTGAGAAAGCTTTTGTGAAATTGTCTGAAAACTTGGCAACAACAATGAAGAGTATAATTTATCTCTTGAATAAGAAGCTGAAACTGCCTTCCTCCTCTTCAGAACTCAAGTTACAGAACTGACAAGGCTAGATCCCTTCAGATGCTCTGCAAGAAATATTAAAACTGATGAGGTACAGAGAAGAAAAATACATTAAAAAAATATTCTGAACTTTGAATAACGTCTCAGCAAAATTTTACGGTCGCAATTTCATTCTAGGCAGGTTTTAAAATGTCATTGCCTCAACGCTTCTTAGGCGCCTTTCTTGCAGTGAGAGTTATTGTTGTGCGTTTTTTCGTCTTAAGCCTTTCGGAGATTTTGACTTGGTAGGAGTTCCCTGTTAAGACAGAATATCTATGGCCATGCCACATTTTAGCACCATTCTCGTACTATGCGACTTGCTTTGTTAACAAGAAAGCGTGTCCTTGGGTGTGTTTCTGTTCATGTGTTGATTTTGCATTCAGATCGTTTTGTTTTTGTTACATAATGCCCTGATGCAGTAATAGGCCACTCAAAGACTGAAGAAAGTTATTATTTCAAATACAATGAAAAGGCGCGTTGTAATGGTTAAAAATCTCCAACTCCCAGACGCAGCTTCACCATGTGCTTCATCGAGAAAAATAGGCTGAGGGCTCGCCCATAAATAAAGTAACGGTAAAGAGGGGGAAGGGGCCAGGGGAAGCGTTACGTTGAGTTACATAGAAGTAGAGAGGTGTTAGTTTTGTGCTTCGTCAAACTGATTTTTCTTTCACCTTTTTCAACATTTAAGGAAATAATCCCTTTTTTGAGTCCTGTACCAAAATATTAACTAATTAGTTTTAAAACCCAAAATTAAAGTTATTAGTTGTACATTTCTACAACAAATGGTAATAATTTCTCAACAAGTTTTTGAATCTGTAAGATTAGGAAGAAAATGTGCGAACCTGATACGAAATGTATTCTAGAATCCACTTAAATTGACGCTGTACACACTCGCTCTTGCGTCATCCACGACGGCGTGTGCAGAGCTTGTGATCAACCACTTCTCGCCCAAACATTCTTTTTTCACAACTTGCCCCAATCTTATTGTTAGAAGCAGCCAGGTTCACAAACTATTTTATACTTTTCATTATTAATTACTTAAATATAGAACAGAAGTAAAATAACTATAAATTGTCTTTATGTACTATAATTTACTTTTTACGTCTTGCATTTACCACGGGGGTGTTGTCGCAAGACACGTAATTATGGAAGAAAGGGTTCCAGCGCGCGTTGCGGGTGCGTTGCAAGGGGGGAGGGGGTTTTGAAAATACTCCAAATTTGCGTTGCGTAATTTTGGGACGGGCCCTAAGGCGTTCGTACAGATCTTGATGGAAAATGTGGTAGGTTTCGAATTACTGACCACAATTGTATCTCCTTCGATTGATAAAAATTGTGTTTCTTTATGTGCTAACACACTGGTACTATACGAAGGTACAAAACGGATATTGTGTGTACTCTGCATATTTTATGAAGTCTGAGGTTCTGACATTGAATTTCCAAACTCTTCAGAGAACCATGTTTCGTGAGCAAACGTTAGGTTGTCTGTCACACGCCATGATAAGTGTTGGTTTATGCAGTGATGGACATGACTCCTCCGACCACCTCCTTTAGAAGTACGGACAATAAACTGCGCAGTGCTCTTGGAGTTGCATGTGAGAAGTCAATCACGATGCCGTTCAAGGGGCAACCGCCTTGAACACCGATGAAAGTAGAAATCTGTGTGCCAAGTGATGGCATATCAATGAGGCAGGATCACACTTTACGACATGTATGTCCATAGGAATGTGTGAGGGAAAGTAATTGATGCTCAGTGTGTAATGCAAGGAAGCCTTTCTTTGCAAAACAGCAAGAATTTAAATGGCAGGACAATCACAAATTATAATCGTTGAGGTAGAAGAATTTTGGCTGCGGGCATGCAAATGACATTTCATCCTACTGTTATAAAATATGGTGACTCATCTTCTTACAATTATCATGTTGATAGTAACATGATCCTTCGTGTTTTATCCAAAAACCTGAATGTGTAGTTCATGGTCAGAAATGAAATGGGAGTAGGGTGCTAAAAGCAATAACACGAAACAATGGGGGTAAATTGGTGCCAAAACCAATGAAAGGAATTGGTCGTTTGAATCAAAAAGAGGAGAAAAATATGCAACTTTCTTATGGAAGTGGGGCATTTGGAAGCGATGGAGGGAGCGCGCCGCCTGGCCCGGACAAGGCCACGCCCCTCTTTCGACGGTCGCTCTCCTCGAAAATATGAAATACAAAATGCACAAATTGACACGGTACACGGTACAGCAGTTTGTAAACAATCCCATCTTCAATCACTTCATTCACTCTCACCAACACATTCTCAACTCCCCCCCGCGACATTCCCGAAAAAAGCACCCCCTAGATATTCTCCAACTCCCCCCTCCTCCGACCTAAAAACACCCAACAAATTAAGACCCAAGAAACCCGCAAACAACACCCCCTCAACAAAATAACCCCTCTAAAATCCCCCCTCCCAAAAAACTCCAACATCCCTCACACACCCTAAATGCATCACCTTAAACGAAAAAACCCGTCACAAAATTAAACAATCAAGTCCTACCCACCCCCAGCCCTCTGGGGAACGGGAGGCAGCTGGCCAAGAAGAAAACTTAGAAGAAAAAAAAGACCACAGGACAGTAGAGGACACTGATCCAGGCCGTCCTCAATAAACTACCCAATGGACGAAGGTGTCGAGGTAGAAGCACCGCCCGCTCCCCCCACCCTGGTCTTGCGCGTCGAGAGGTTTGGGCGCCCGCTCCCTCCGCGCCGCGCCGCGAAGAGCTGCGCCGCGCAGCAACGATCTTGAACAAGTGTTCATACGCGTACTTGCTTTTATCTTGCATGTCAAGCGGTGCTTCCTCCCCTAACAGCACACAATAAAAAGAGCAAAGATCTAAAAGAGCAAAACCGTGCACTGCTGTTTTGGTGGAGGGCGAGCGCCGCCGGCCGTAGACGAAAGTGCGCAGGAAAAAACAACCTAACCGCCGGTCCGCGGACGCCATCTCTGATGCCGTCGGCCGCGTAAGTGGCCGCCCATCCGGACGACGCCTCACGGAAAAACTGGCAGGCAACGGCTAAACACCAGCGCGCAGAAAACTGCCGCTCTCCTTCCTCGGCCTCGCAGAAGAAGACAACCCATGCAACGCTGAGAGCTCTACAACAGTTAACTCTCCAACGTATGGTGAGACACGCCGGCGGATGCGCTTAGTTGCGGAGGTAAAAAAGCCCTCTGACCCCTCTCCCCCTCTCTATGTTCTCCGAACACCCAAAATTCTACTTCAAAAAGTGCAATTATGACTAGCCCAGCCCAAACGATAACTCCGGCAAATCCCCCGTCGCCCGGGGCGCACCTTATGGCAAATGTCACTGTAATAACGCGCCTCGACGACAGCTCAGACTCTGAGCAAGAAACCAACAAATCCCCGTCAATAGGAAATTGCGAAGACGTAGGCCAGGGCCCCCGAAACCCTGAATCTGAGGCACCGTTCATAATGCCCAAAAAATTCTTTCGCGCGCCGAAGAAACCAGCGGCAACCGAGGCCACACTCCCAATCTCAAATAAGTTCGCCCCGTTGCCCGTCGACCCCCCCCCCCCGCATACAGGAATTCAGAAGAAAAGAAGACAGAAGAAGCAGAAAAAACTACAGACGCTCCAATAAAGACTACTCAAAAGACCAATCCCAACCCTAACTCGCCCCGACAAACGAAAACCACCTCAATAGGCAGCTTCTTCATAGAAAGAGCAACCCTCAACGACCCAGTAGGCCTCTCCAACTATCTGAGGGGCTACTGCAAAAAGCTCTATACGCACAAATTAACGCACATGCGTTAATCCTACGACCCAGCTGCATCGAAGACCATAAAACAATAGACGACATTCTCAAAAAAACAAAGACCGACACAGAACTAAACTACTATTTTCACAGAGCTACAGAGGAAAGACGTAAAAGACTAATTATCAGGGGACTAGACACTAACTTGAGCTGCGAGGAATTAAAAAATGAAATTACGAATCAGGAAATAACGGTACACCATTTGAGCGAATTAAAGAGGAAAATAGCTCCAAACAGTTTCGAAGGCTTCGGGCTCTGTGCCATAGAGTTCAATCAATCACAAATAAACGAACTCAAGAAAATCAAGCACCTAATGTACATCAAAATCAATTTCGAAGAACCCAGGGACAAAGACAGAATCCCGCTCTGTCTAAACTGCTGTGCTTGGGGACATACGAAAAACGGTTGCCGACGCCAACCACGCTGCATGGGTTGTGCGGGATTCCACAACTCGACCCAATGCCCGGTTCAAGACAAAATTAATACGCAACCAAAATGTGCGAATTGCACAGGCGCCCACCCCGCTAACTATCGTGAATGCAGCTTTCACTTGGAGGCATTACGAGTGCGGAATCAGCAACTCGCAAGGCTCCGCGCCGCCCGCGAGCAGCGCAGCAGCAATACACCCGCCCCGAACAACGCGCCGCAGCGCACTAACTTCCCGTCGCTCGCAACCCCCGCCGCAAGCGCGCCAGCATGGTGGGGACAAACCGCCCAACCACCACAGAGCCCGCAGCCAATCGGCGGCCAGCATGCTCCAGGCGCGCTATCCGAATTAAAAGAACTGTTCGACATAGTTAAAGGCCTCAATATTACAAAATTAATAACCGCTGCTAAAACAGCAATAAACATTCTCAAAGGCCCCGGCGACCTATTAACAAAATTTCTCACAGCCTTTCAATCAGTGGCCGAAATTTTTTAATGGCCCACATAATAAACAGACTATATAACATCGCGTCATGGAACGCTAACGGCACCTGCATCAAAACAAAAACCCTAATCGAAATATTCTGCGACGATTAGGGCATAGCAATTCTATTAATTCAGGAAACACATCTATCCAGCACCCGCAACTTCAACCTAAGAGGCTACCACATCTACAGGAACGATTAGACTAACAGGCAAGGTGGCGGCACGGCAATTGCGATTAGACGCACCCTCCCGCACACGAGACTAACCACGCCCCAACTAGCAAACTTAGAAGCAACAATAGTTGAAGTAGGAACGGCCACCGGTCCGATAACTCATATCCGCGTATAGAAGCCCAGGATTACATCTACTCACGGAAGACCTAGACGCAATTACAGCCAACTGCGCCACAGTAGTCATAGGCGGCGACTTAAATGCGAAACTAATAGAATGGGGTTGCCGTAACAACTCAACCGCCGGAAACGTTCTCCAAAATTATATTGACTCCCATCCTTCACTGGCCCTACACCCCCCCTAATGGACCCACCCACCTCCTCAATCAATTACCTCACGACATCCTCGATTTATTCATCCACTCGCACTCCATCCAACCAACAGTTCCGCGCCCGCTAAACGAGCTACACTCCGACCATCTCCCAATAATTTCGGCAATCTTCCTAGGAGCATCCCCATTCACGTTTCGCAAAAAAGGCTCTGAAAACACGGACTGGAGGAAATATCGCGATCGCGTGGCCCGCAAGCTTCACGCCTCAAGCAAAACGCCCGAAACGCCCCAAGAAATTGACGAAGCCATAGACAAAATTGAATATCACATTAGGACAGCTTATAACATTCATACGACCAGAACTCAGTACAAAGGAGGCCGCGAACCTCTTCCACCTTACATTATTACTCTAATTCAAGAACGACGCCGGGCACAAAGACGATTCTACTTCTCACGTGACGCAATAGACAAAGAAATATTTCAGACAAGACGCACAGTAGCAAAAATTCTAGCAAAACATAGAGAAAATCAATGGAACGAATATATAGCAAAAGCAGATCTAAAAGACCGCACCGACCTATGGGGAATTCAAAAAACATTAAAAAATCCGACAGCGTCCATCACGGCCCTTAAAGACCCGGCCACTCCAAATAAAACGTACGACCCAGCGCGCAAAGCAGAAATCTTCGCCGCAGTATTAGAAAAAAGATTCACGCCAACTCCGACGAACGCCTACCACACAAGAAACGGCCTCTACCACCCAGTGACGGAAACATTGCCTCCAACGTACGAAGACTGTCTACTCACGGACCCAGACGGAAGACAAACGGAGGAGAGCATAATACAAATCACGGACAAAACACAAACATACAAAAAACATACAAAAAACAAACTATCCCCGCATCCTACATTTCCCAAACCAAACATCAACTACAATCCAAAAAACCTTTCCGCCAATTCTTCCTCCATCTCCTTTCCGACGCACTGAGCAATCCGCCGCGAGTCCAATCGCACAACTAAATCTAAAACAATTGAGTTTTTTCCAAGGCCCCGCATTCTCGCATGCGGAGCAGGGCTCTCCTTCCAGCAGCTCAACACAAACACCCCGGCGGAAGAGCGCCAAACAAGGCGCAGGCCGCCCAGAAATCATAATACTCCACGAAGACGAGATTTCGAGCGCCACACGACAGCGACAGGCGAGACGAGAACAAACGAAGTTGAAGAACGAAGTTTGAAGTCCGAAGTCTGAAGCCTGAACGAGAACGAAGCTACTTGAACAAAGTTGTTCCTACTGCAACTCATCGAGCAAAGTATAAGCCGACAGCCCAGAGCAAATTTGTTGGCCCGGCGTTAGCCGGTAGCCCAGAGCAAAACTTGTTAGCCCGGCGAAAGCCCATTGCTTCTGAAGCAATGGACTCAGAAGCTGCGAGCTCCTACGCGTCAAGCGACGCTGAGATGGCCGACCCCACCGACTGGCAGCAGCTCCTACTCCACGCGGAAAAGCAAGCCCAACGGAAGAAGAAGAAACTTTCTACTTCTTCTGGCCATCACCAGACTCTACCCAGCACGCAGCAGCAGATTCCACCGAGCATGCAGCAGCAGATGGTGAGTGGCGCTAGCGTGGCTCCCCATCCCCACGAAGCATCCCTGACTCAGCCTCCCAACAACTCCTCAGCCCACACTTCCCAACCTGCACCACCCACTACGCCTGACGCTACGACCGACGACGGCTTTTGTGTGCCAAAGCGGCATCACACAGCCAGACCTCGCCCGCCCAGCGCGCCGACGCCACTACCTACTGACAACCGCTACAATATTCTGACGCCACCAGAGACTGAAAGTGACAAGACTAGCAACAATGAAGCCCCGACTGCAAGAGACAACCCCAACACCCATAAGACGCCCCCAAATAGGCAAAATACATATCGACAACCATGGACTCAAATACCCCACGCGACTCTTGACCGACCTGCAACAACACCTACCTAACACCTTCTACGCTAAGAGCACAAAGACTGAACTCATACTCCAAGCCAAGACAATTGAAGCGCATCACAAAATTCTGAAAGCCCTAGAAGCAATAGAACTAGACCCCAAAATACGGACGCGATACTTTGACAGCAACTTGTACTACCACCACCATAGGACAACAGAAGAACGACATGCCAAACTGGTAATTAAAGGACTATCCCCCAACATCCCCACGACTGACGTCTTGACTGCCCTCTCCCAATTCCCTTTCAAAATCCACCATGTTTCGGAGATGAAGAAGAGGACCGCCACCAACGCCCTGACTGGACTAGGACTCTACGTGATCGAGACGAACAAGCAAGAGACAGGACAAATTAAAACCACTATCCACTACCTACTTCATCACAAAATTACCATCGAAGAGTACAACCCGACTGACCGCATTCCCCGCTGTGACAACAGCCAGATGCTCTACCACACCCGACACTACTGCCATAGACGGACCATATGCGCGAAATGCAGCGAAAACCACCACACCTCGACCTGTACCAGCCAGACATTTAAATGCGCAAACTGCCACGACGCCCACCCTGCCTACTCACCTGACTGTCCCGTTCTGACCAAAGCGAAGCTCGACAGACAAAAGACACTACAACAATCTAGACAAAAACCAACGAACCTTACCAGCCCCCAACAACTCTGAATTCCCACCACTCCCCCAAACTAACACCACCACACTCTGGCAAACCTTCACTGCACCCACGACCAACTCACGACAATCCTACTCCTCCCGAACAAGCAACCTGACTCCCACACCCACTCCCTCTCCTACCTCCACATTCAGCTACCTCAAAGAACTTATCTCCCTCCTCAAATCCTTCAATATCACCCAATTCATTACCACCATCAAAGACATAATCACCATCTGTAAATCACCGACCGACAACATGACTAAAATCATCGCTGTCATCAGCAAAGTATGCGAACTTTTCTAAACACATCAGACGCAGACTTCTTAATATTTCCTCCTGGAATGCCAATGGCGGACTCGCTCGAAAGCTGACTGACATTAAACAATACCTGACAGACTACTCCGTCGGGGTACTACTCATACAAGAGACGCATCTGACACCATCCCGCCCCTTCAACATCCCCAACTACATAACCTACCGAACCGACCGCTCCACGCCCGGCGGTGGAACGGCAATTTGTATCCAAAAAGGCATCCCTCACACCCAACTCCCCCCCCGCCCCCACCACCCACATTGAGAACACCTTAATCCAAATACCCACCCCCCGCGGACCTCTCACAACTTTACTTACGCGTGACAACTTTCTACTAGCAGGTGACAAATTCTAAATCAACTACATGGGGTTGCAGACATACCAACATCAACGGACAAATACTACAGACATACCTCGACACGAACGCACACGTAACCCTTTCAGCGCCAGCAGAACCTACCCACCTTATCCGCAACCTCCCTCACGACATCCTGGATTTCGCCCTTCACTCCTCCAATATCACAATAAGCACTCCTCATCCCAACCTTGAACTATCTTCCGATCACCTCCCAATCCTCTTCACAACAGATACATCATCCCCCAACTTCAACTTCCCCTCCCGATCCATCTCCACTGACTAGCCCAAATTCAAACACCTTGTCTCCAAAAAAGTTAAATCCCCAAATGCACTTACAAACCAAGACGATGACAGAACTTTTTGCAGACAAACTCCAAACAAGATTTACCACACCCAACGCACCCCTCCCCTCGTCCACCATCCTATATTTCATGAAAACGCCTCATTTCCCACGACATCAACAAACACCTTGGACTATTACTAACACGGACGTAACGGACGAACTGAAAGACCTCGACGGCGGCAAAGCGACCGGCCCCGACGGAGTAAGAGCCAACGCCCTCAAAAACCTGACCAAAAATGCGACTGACTTTATCACCAAATTATTCAACGCCTGTATCAACACCTACTTCCCCAACTCCTAAAATCCTCGCCGGCGTCCCACAAGGAGCCGTGCTTTCTCCCTTCCTCTTCTCTCTTCACAAACGACGCGCCCACTACTGCGGGAGTGAGAGAATTTATCTACGCCGACGTAGCGTTTGCAGTCAAAGATAGCCGAATCAAAACAGCACTACAAAAACAAAGCAAGCCGCAAATGCGCTCACAAAGTGGAGCGCGGGAAGCGGCCTCACGCTGAAATCGCAGAAATGCCAGGCGATCCTATTTACACATAAAATTTCGCACAACGCGCAGACTGTCGCCCACACCCGCCTATATACACGCACACACACTCCCGTGGCAACACGATTAAATACCTCGGCGTCACTTTCGACCGCCGACTCACCTGGAAAACACGTACAAAAACACGACAAAACATGACTCAACGCATCCATAAACTGCTTCCACTCTTTACGACGAAATCCCTAAAGGAAAGATCGAAAATTCGCCTGTACCAAGCGTGCGTACGGGGTGCGGGGCTCTGCGCATGCGAGGTGTGGGCGTCGGCCGCGGATGGCCGCCTTCAAGCCTCCTCCGGGCACAATCCTTGACACAGAACCACAAAACAGAAACACCGACACCATTGCCACTATCATACACAAACTTGCCACGGAGAGAATCACAAATATATTCTCCAACATACACCTCTACCCAACTTTCTGTCTTAACACAATAGAATATCAATAGTTTAGTACATGCGAAGAGAAAGAAATGAATCGAATCTTCAGAAATGAATCCATAACAACCGTATAACCTAGTCAGTGCATTGTTAAAGCTTTTATTGTAGACGTATAACCGTAGTGATGTATATACGTTCCCGAGAGGACGAAACAGAGTTTAAGTGCAAACGGAAGGTTCGGAGAAACAAATTAAGGACCGCCAATTCGCACAGGTGGAAATAGACAAGGTAAAAACGATCGTAGTTCGTTAAATAAGTGAAATGACGTAAATTCTCAGAGACGTGGGCAGAGACGCAGACACGCGAGGAAAACCCGGCGCGTAAAGTCCCTCGTTAAGGCGCCATTAGCACTAGAAAACGGCTGAAATAGAGTACGAATTCCACTTGAATCGGTTATTACATTTTTTATGAATGCAGCAATTTTAATATCAACCTAGTACTTTGACTACTTGTCGCAGGGGGGGGGGGGGGAAGTTCCTTCGCTAGTGCGTATAATGCGCAGGTGGCGACGTCGGGCCTGGAAACAAGACGTCCGAGTTGAAGCCGAAAGCCTGGAGATTTGACAAAAGTGGTGGAATACAAAGTCAAAACTATGGTGTATCGATTGCAAGAATTTCGATTTCGCTACAGACTGATCTTATACACTTGAATTCGAATATGGGCGCGACGGGAGAGGCGCGACTTATACCCCAGATCTGAGATGCGCGCTCTTGCGCATGTCGCTGCGATTGGACGAAATTTAGAGTACTTCTACGTCCGACCACTACAACCGTGATACCGAGGTTATAAATATATCTTAAAATCGCCCCCACCATCATTCACTCGCAGGGTGTTGTTGGAGGCACTAGCAGTGTTCCGTGGTCGGACGTAGAAGTGCTCCCTAGTTCGTCCAATCGTAGCGACATGCGCGAGAGCGCGCATCTTAGTGGTCGGACGTAGGAGTAATTCAATTTCGACCAATCACAGCGACATGCGCTAGGACGCGCATCTCAGCTTCTCTCGCTGAAGGCGTACGCATAGCGAGACAATACAGTTTGCCAAAACTGACTAGTGTGTTTCACTGAAGCAGCAGTGACATTCGTTTGTCTCTCAATTTGGATAATTCTACCAAATTGAGGGAAAAACGCAACCCGCTGCGGCACGCAGCAGGACGAAGCGGGGCTGGTGCCAGGAGAAGACCTGAATCCCAGAGGACGCCTTTCGATTTCTCGCGAGTGCCGAGAGACATCCTCAGGGCAGCCTTACGGGGACTGCCCTCAAGTAGCGGAGCGGAGCCGCGGCCGCGCGCTCTGATGAGTAACGAGGAAGAACCCATGGACGCAGCCTCCGTAGGCGACCCACCCTCCATCGCTGGATCAGGTAATATGCCTACGGAAGCTGCACCCATCCAAGGCACTAACGACCTGCGCAAGCGGGATCATTCGCCCTCCTCCAGCGACGCCTCCCAAACTACTCCAAATCCTCAAGATCAGGGCGACGGCTTCGTCCCCTACCCAAAAATCTTCCGCCCGACCACCCAGCTACCTCCTCAAGGCATTCCCCTCAGCAACTCCTTCTCCCTTCTCTCCACGAACGACAACCACGCTACGACCCAAAACTCAAACACCTCCACCACCCAAACAGCAACCAATGACAACAGCACCGCCTCTCAAAATATGACCCAAACCCAAACTGGTACTAGATCTAAAATAGGTCAGTTCAAAATCGACCTCGACTCAATACTCTGCCCCAACGATTTGACAAAAGACCTACTGCACTACTCTAACGGACAAGCGACCACTAAATGCTCAAGGACGGAACTAATCATCACCCCAAAGACAGTTACTGCACATAATAGAATAAGAGACAGACTCGACAGCATCAGGACCACCGATCTCAAACAACTGTTCTTCCGACACGTCGCCTATCACTTCAATAGAGCGACAGACGAAACCAGAGAAAAGCTAGTGATTAAAGGACTTCCGCCTAACTTACCAATTAACATCATTGAAGACTCACTGACTGCCCACCAACTCAAGACCTTCCACACTGCCGAGATGAAAAAACGTGACACCAACGGACAAATGACTCCAATGGGAATCTACACCATTGAGATTCCTCGACGGGACGTTACAAAAACCAAACTGACAATCAAATACATAGGACACTACAGTGTACGACTTGAGGACTACCATCAGACCGACAGAGTACCACAGTGTAAAAACTGTCAAAAACTCTACCACACCAAAACCTACTGCAGACGACCAACCACCTGTGCCCTCTGCTCTGGAAACGACACAGACAAATGCACAAACGAAAAAACCGACAACTTCATCCCGACCTGCTGCAACTGCAAGCTCAACCACCCTGCTTTTGACCCCATATGCCAATACATCACCAACGCCCGAACCCTCCGCAACGCACAACTTCAAAAATCCACTCCAACAACAGCACCAACACCAAATGTACAATCCACCACCTCCTTCCCTCACCTCCGCCCGCAAACCCACTCCTACTCTTCAGTCATCTCAAACGCACCCTCAAACACACAAGCACCAAACACCCAACCAACCCCAGCAACCTCTTCTTTCCAAGACCTCTCCGAACTTCTGACCCTCATAAAATCATGCGATCTAAAGAAACTCCTATCCTCAATTACCCCAATCATCACCATCTTTAAAGGCCCAGGAGACATCCTCTCCAAATTGATCCAAGCCGCCATCAAATTAGTTGAAATTTTTAACTAAATGGCTAAGTCCCCACGTTTCCTCACCCTCTCATCCTGGAACGCGCGAGGCGGACTCAATACCAAAAAACCCCTCCTCTCCCAATTCCTAAAAGACTACTCCGTCGGGATCCTCTGCATACAGGAAACATGGCTAAAACCCCCGATATCTTTCTCCCTCCCCAACTACACAGTCCACCGTACCGACCGTCTTACCACCAACAACGGCGGTACGGCCATCCTTATCCGCAACCACATTCCCCACTCCACCTACCCACTCCCCCCCACCACCGCCCTAGAATGCTCTGCCGCCATCATAGGAACACCTTCAACCCCCATTATCATAATATCCGCTTACAAAAGACCAGCCATACCCATCCCATTATCAGACCTCTCAACCTTACTCAACCTTCCCTACCCTTTCATTTTTTGTGGAGACCTCAACAGCAAAAGCGTCCACCGGGGCTGCAACACGACAAACTCGACAGGACAAACCATAGAGACATTCCTCGACGCACACCCAATAATAATACTAAAATGCCCCTCAGAACCCACCCACTACATTAACGGAAACCCAAATGACATTCTGGACGTAATAATCCACTCCTCAACTCTTCATACTTCCAACCCAAACCCCAAACTCGACCTCTACCACATCTCCGATCATCTCCCACTTATCTTCACCAGCACCTCTACAACTCCGTACCTCACAACTCACCGTCCTACAAAATCAACACCAAACTGGAAACAGTTCACCCATATTCTCTCTAAAAGGATTCATGTTCCCTCCACCATCCCAACACCAAACGACATCGACAAATCCATCACCCACCTGACACGACAAATTAAAAACGCCTACCGAAAGACAACAACAATCGAGACGAACATCCACCCAACCCTCCCAGACGAGATTGTAGAAACAATTAGACTAAAACGACAAACACAAAGACGTTACTACAAATTCAGACGAAACGAAGACAAAAAACAACTCAAACACCTACAACGACTTATACACCGACAACTGACACAATACGAAGCCAACAAATACGACGACCTACTAAACAACAAAAGCAGCCCCAACGACATTCATAAAGTAATCCGAGCGGTCAGAGCAAACCCTACCAAAATAACCCCGCTGAAAACCCCAAATGACACACTCATCCTGGACCCTCAAGACATCGCCAACACCCTCGCCCAAACCCTAGCCACAAAACTCCTTCCCCCAGACACCCCCATCCCAGATTCCGTAATCCTAAAGTACCTTAAAACACCAAAACCATCCATCCACTTGCAGCCATTCACCACCAGTAACCACGAAATATCCCAAATCATCAAAACCATCAAAACCACAAAATCACCCGACCCCGACGGAGTCCTCCCCGCCCAACTACACCACCTTCCTAAAAATGCACTAGACCTCCTTACCAAAATTCTAAATTCCTGCTTCAAGACCTCTTATTTCCCCACCTCATGGAAAACCGCCCGCGTTACAATGCTCCCGAAACCCCGCAAAGATCATCAGATCCCTTCCAACTACCGCCCAATCAGCCTACTTCCTATCCTCAGCAAACTCTTCGAAAAAATCATACTTCTCCGTCTTCACCCTATCCTAAACCCAATCATCTGTCCTGTTCAATTTGGCTTCCGAGAGGGCCGCTCGGCGGCCCTCCAAACCCTAAACCTCGCCCTATCCATAGCTACACCGCTTCACGACAAGAAAGAAATCCCCTGCATTTTCTCCGACCTCACCCAAGCTTTCGACACCGTTTCGCACAGTATTCTACTAATGAAACTCATTCCTTACGTCCCAACCCACCTCTACTCCCTCATTCAAAATTACTTAACAGACCGCTACTTCTTCGTGAAACACTTCCAACACACTTCTCCAAAATACCCAATCCAGGCCGGCGTCCCTCAGGGCGCCGTGCTCTCACCTACCCTCTTCTCTCTCTATGTAAACGACATCCCAACAACGCACGGTGTCAAAGCCTTCCTTTACGCCGATGACTTTGCCTTCCTAGCCTCCTACCGATCCCTTAATTACTCCCTTACCCAACTCCAAAAAGCACTTGATACCCTCCACTCCTGGGCCCAAGCAAATAACATAACCTTAAACCCATCAAAATTTCAAACAATCTTCTCGAATCGCAGAAACCCGTCTCTTCCCTCTCCTCTTCTTATCAACCAGCAACCTCTCCCCTGGCAAGACCAAATCAAATACCTAGGCCTTCACTTTTCCCGCCGCCTCCTATGGACCCCACACATCCAAGAAACCACAACCAAAACACACAGACTTATCAACGCACTCCTCCCTCTCTTCTCACATCCCCTACTTCCTACCAACAGAAAACTATCCCTCTACTACACCTACATCCGCCCAATCATTACCTACGCTCACCCGACCTGGTCATGCACTTCCCACAACAACTACCTTCAAATCACCAGAATAGAAAATAGAATCATCAAACTTATCTTCACACCTCCCATCTACACCCGACTAAATGACATTCGTACCTCTCACAACATCCCCCACATAGCAACCCACATCCACACCTCTGCACAAGATAGCATCCGTAACTTCCTCTCCGATCCCTCATACAATTATCTACTGACTTCCCATCTGCCCATACTTGCAAACCCCCCAAGACATAGAACCAAAAAACACCCCCTCGACATTCTTCAACTTCCACCACCACCCATCTAACTCCAGAGGGCACAAGACAACAACATGATTAACGGAGAAGCTACTACACTACCATAAGACTCACTTAAAGACTACAATATTACATCCAGACAAACATTTCAAGCACCAGCAATAGTACCCCAACAAAATCATAAACCAAAATAATTTCCGCTCCTTTTCTCACTTTTCTTCCTCTCAACTTTCTATCTTCCCCTTCATCTCTCTTTTCGTCCTTCCACCCTCTACTTAAACAAAATAACCCGTCACACCCTAACAAAATAAACCCATCTTTTCTCTACCCACCCTGCAAACCCAATCCCCGTCGCGTATGGGGGAGAGGCGCACCACCAAAAGAAAAACAAACAAACAACAAAAATACATCGGAATGAAGAGCCCCAACCGGGGCAGG
The DNA here is from genome assembly GCA_038098605.1 of Gryllus longicercus. Lineage (NCBI taxonomy): Eukaryota > Metazoa > Arthropoda > Insecta > Orthoptera > Gryllidae > Gryllus > Gryllus longicercus. The sequence goes on along the minus strand of JAZDUA010000320.1, from coordinate 475,893 downwards.
CATTCTGCAGCAACGCAACATTCTTCGTCGTCGTCGTCGTCGTCGCTGTTGGAGGCGGATCACCCAGCTGGCTGCTCCGTCCCCGCTCTACGCTGCTGTGCTCGACCCTGAGCGCTTCGCTGCTGTGCTGCTCTTCGCTGCCGCGCTGCACCTCGCTCTGCCCGTCACTGTACTTCGCCTAAAGAGACTCATTGCTCCGCAGGTTCGCTGGCACCAGCCTGGCGGCCAAGGCCCAACCCAAGCGGTCGGCCGGCGGCCGCGGAAGCTCCTCGCTTTGGGCGAGGAAGGACGGGGCGGCAAGGAAGGCGGAGTTCTACACCATCTGTCAGAGCAAGCTGTTTTTTTATTTCATAATTATATTTATTCAAAGACGCACATTTTTGAAGTTCTTGCACAATGGTGCAACTCCTCAGAATTACGCTTCCAAGTAAGCTTTTAGATTGCCACGTGCGGCAGTGCCTCGCTTCTTGGTAATCCGCTCACGCGACAACGCTGCCCAACGGACTCTCGCGGCAACCGCCGAGCGCAGCTGCACACTTTGGGATTCCCAGAAATTTCCAGTCTCATATGGCGCAACAACGAACTCCGTTGCACACGGCACGCCGGCGGCGCAACCGCCTCGCCGAGCGGCGTTGCAACGGAAAACTCCAGTCTTGGTCGTGAGCTGGAGCTGGGCGGTCGCCTCGCTGCTCTCCTCTCTCACATGCGGTGCCACTGCAGTCCTGCTGGTGGAGCTGTGCGAGACGGACGTGCCATGCCGTTCTCTGCATATACAGCGCCACTACTTCGGTAACCGCCTGGACTCCGTGTGGAGCGAATGCTATTCCGCTCTGCATGTAATAATTGCTCCTCCTGCTGAGCAATTTTCTGCTTCTATAACGTGGCTGGCGAGCATGCTGTCTCGCCGCTCAACTTTGCGGCCATTCTTGCCGTCTACATTCAATGCTGCTACTGGTGACTATTGCGCCCTAATTACTTGCCGCATTTAACTATACTTTGTGTTCATGCTTGTGTGGCAATCTCAATCATTCTACAAACTGTGCTGCTTGCCACGTGATTTAACTGTACTTTGTGTTCATGCTTGTGTGGCAATCTCAATTAATCATTCTACAAACTGTGCTGCTTGCCACGTGATTTAACTGTACTTTGTGTTCATGCTTGTGTGGCAATCTCAATTAATCATTCTACAAACTGTGCTGCTTGCCACGTGATTTAACTATAGTTTGTGTTCATGCTTGTGTGGCAATCTCAATTAATCATTAAACAAACTGTGCCGCTTGCCACGTGATTTAACTATACTTTGTGTTATGCTTGTGTAGCAATCTCAATTAATCATTCTACAAACTGTGCTGCTTGCCACGTGATTTAACTATACCTTGTGTTCATGCTCGTGTGGCATTTGTGACTAATTATTTTTACAAGCTGCATCGCCGACATCATGTGCCTAACTGGTGCCTTGTATTCTCGCTGGTGCTCACTTACGGCACATACAATCTCCTAAACTACATCTGCCTGAAAACGGGCCCGGGTTAGCTGCCCGCCCGTAAATCGCACCAACCTCAGCAAGATGCAAGAGAAACAAGTCCTGTGCTACCGCACTAATATGGTCCCATGTCATGGGCATAATTGTATACTTACATTGTGATTTTGTGTGCTGCAACCCCTTTGTTCCTTCTCCCCCTCATGGTTTAAGATGTACTTTGTTTTAAATAGAATATATGTTTACATGATTTAATTTACAACTTTTATGGTAACAAGCATTCTCTTCCTACTCCTATCCTTGCAGTCCCAGACCTGCAAGGGTGATTATAACCTGTTTTCTCATTACAGGAGTCTGGGTGGTCCTTCGAACTCTAATTAAAATTTAACTGGAGCTATGCTAGGAATGTTTGGGAAGGGGTCGAAGCCTCATTACTTCACAACCAGTCCACTTTGCTCGACCCGCCCATCCACCATCCCCGGAGCCTGCTAAGGAAGGCGCTAGGACTCGGCGCGAGGGAGCAGCAGCGGGGAGTGCGGCCTCGGCCGCTCCCCACCATGGAGAAGATGGACGCCGCTACGAACCCGGACCCAGGCACGTCGAGAGAAGCGGAGGGTAAACTGCCGACGGAGGGCGCACCCTCACAAGTAGACCCAAGGAAGCGTAAGGACCGCTCTGCCTCCCCCATGCGAGACAGCACCTCCGCCGACCCTTCAACCCAATCTGAAAATTTCCAGACCTATAAGAAGACATTTAAGCCCAAACCCGTGCCCCCGCACCAAACTACCCCCATCTTAAATTTTTTCTCCCCGATTGCTCCTAACGACAAAACCCCGGACCCGCCCACCCAATCAGCTCCTAATCCCACAACTACAACAACCCCAACCCCGACCACGTACAACAGACCAAAAATTGGACAATACAAAATTGACCTTGACAGCCTCTTCTGCGCCAACGAGATGACCAAAGACCTGATGGACAGCTGCAACGGACAGATGACAGCAAAATGCACGACTAGCGAACTTATAATAACCCCGAAGACAGTGACAGCTCACAAGAAAATAGGCGACCGACTAGAACTCATACGGACCACTGAACTGAAAGACAGCTTCTTTAGACATATCTCCTACCATTTTAACAGAGCGACTGACGAACAACGGGACAAAATAGTTATCAAAGGTTTTTCCCCCGAAATTCCCCATCCCGACTATCCAACAAAATCTGACGGACTTACAAATCACCCACTTTCACGTAGCTGAAATGCAGAAGAGGGACGCGAACGGACTGACACCACTAGGAATATTTACTGTTGAGATAACGAAACGAGACTTAAAACTGACTAAAGACAAGATAAAGTACATAGGGCACTACAGCGTACGGACCGAGGACTACCGACACAGCAACCGAATACCACTGTGTAAGAACTGCCAGCGACTTTATCACACCAAGACGTACTGCAGACGACAGACTGTTTGTGCCCTATGCTCCCTAAACCACAAAACCGAAGACTGCACCTCCTGTGAAACCGAATCCTTTGTCCCAAAATGTAACAACTGTAAACACAGCCATCCTGCCTTCGACCCCAACTGCCCCTTCCTAATCCACGCCCGTTCCCAAAGACAGCAACAACTCCAGAAAACCCCTGCCAACCAACCACCACCACAATTCACAACAAACTCCTTCCCCTCCCTAAGACCCCAAACCCAATCCTACGCCGCAGCCACCCAAAGCCAAAGCACACCCCAACAAACCCCAAACCCACAATCCTCATCATCAGACATCCGAGAACTCCTCACCCTAATACAATCCTTTGACCTCAAGAAAATCCTCTCAGCCATCCCACCCCTATTAAACATATTTAAAAGCCCAGGAGATATCCTATCAAAACTAATCCAGGCAGCCATTAAAATTGTTGAAATTTTCAACTAAATGGCTCCCTCCTCCCGTTTCCTTACCCTTTCCACATGGAACGCATGCGGCGGCCTAAACCTGAAAAAACCCCTCCTTAACCAATTCCTTAAAGACCACTCCGTCGGGATTCTACTCCTACAGGAAACCATGTTCAAACCTAACATTCCCTTCACACTTCCCAACTACACCGTTCACCGCTCCGACCGCCTTACCGCCAATGGGGGTGGCACAGCCATCCTCATTAGAAATAACATCCCACATACCCCCTTCCAACTCCCACCCACTACCGTCCTCCAATGCTCGGCCGTCGAAATCGGAACCCCGTCGACCCCAATCCTAATCTTATCCGCTTACAAACGCCCCAGCATCCGAATTCCCCAATCTGATTTAACCACGCTCCTCAACCTACCTTATCCTTTCATCCTTGCCGGCGACCTAAACAGCAAAAACTCCCAATGGGGCTGCAAGACGACAAACACGACGGGACAGACAATTGAAAAATTCCTCGACAAACACAACTCACTTCACTTAAAAGCCCCCCGGAACCCACACACTACATCCAAGACCAACCCAATGATATCCTTGACATTGTGATCCACTCTAACCTCCACATCACGCCCCCGCACCCAAAATTCGACCTCTAACTGTTCCGACCATCTCCCACTCCTTTTCGCAACCACATCCACGACCCCATACCACACCCCACAACGCCCACCAATAACCCAAACCCACTGGAAAACCTTTACCCACATCCTGTCCAAGAAAATCCACGTACCCCAGAGCATCCCTTCGACCCCGGAAATAGATAAGTCCATAGCCCACCTCACACTCCAAATCAAAAACGCCTACAGAAAATCATCTACAATCCTAAAAAACACCCACCCAACCCTCCCGTACGTCATAATAACCTCCATAAGACTGAAAAGACAGACACAAAAACGGTATTACAAATACAGACGAGACGAAGACAAACAGACTAAAACAATTACAAAGACAAGTACATAGACAACTTGAATATTACGAACAACATAAATATGACGAACTATTGACAGACAAAAGCAGCCCTAACAACCTACATAAAGTAATACGCACGGTCCGAGCAAATCCCACCAAAATCTCTCCACTAAAAACCAACGCCGGCACCCTGACTTTCGACCCCCAAAACCATCACTAATACCTTTGCCCAGACCCTAGCCACGAGATTCCTTCCGCCTGATATCCCTATCCCCGATCCCGTAATCCTTAGCTACCTGAGATCCCCAAGCCAACCCTTAAACCAACGCCCCCACACGACCTCCAACCAAGAAATCCGTGGCATCCTTAAATCCATAAACCCAAACAAATCGCCCGGTCCCGACGGAATTCTTCCCTCCCAACTACACCACCTTCCTAAAAACGCCATAGACCTACTCACCAAAATCCTAAACTCCTGTTTCTCCCTATGTTACTTTCCCACATCCTGGAAAACCGCACGCGTCTCCATGATCCCTAAACCTTGCAAAGACCATCAGCTTCCTTCCAATTACCGTCCCATAAGCCTGCTCCCAATCCTTAGCAAATTATTCGAAAGAATTATCCTCCTCCGTCTCGACCCCATTCTAAACCCCATCATCCGTCCCGCACAATTTGGATTCAGGGAGGGTCACTCTGCGGCTCTCCAAACCTGAATATGGCCCTGGAAATAGCGACCCCACTCCACGACAAAAAACAAATTCCCGCAATATTCACCGACCTCACCCACGCTTACGACACCGTTTCCCACAGCATCCTTCTAATGAAACTGAAAACCCACATCCCCTTACAACTCTCTTCCCTCCTCCAAAGTTACCTCTCCGACCGGCACTTCTTTGTGAAATACCAACAGAAGTGCTCTCCTAAATATCCCATCCAGGCCAACGTCCCTCAGGGCGCCGTGCTATCTCCCACGCTCTTCTCCTTATACATAAATGACATTCCCCCCACCCACGGTGTCAAAGCTCTCCTTTACGCTGCTGACATTGCATTCATCTCATCCTTCCGATCCTTAAATCGCTCCCTAATCCAACTACAAACCGCCCTAAATACCTTCCACTCCTGGGCCAAACAAAACAATATTATCATAAACCCAGCTAAAACCCAATCCATAATATTTTCCAATCATCGCCACCAATCCCTTCCTCCCCCGCTCCTTATCGATCAGCATCCCCTCCCCTGGAAATCCCACATCAAGTACCTCGGCATCCATTTCTCCCGCAGACTCCACTGGACCCACCACATCAAGCAAACTTCCCTCAAATAGATAGAATTATTAATGCTCTCCAGCCCCTCCTTACCCACCACTCCCTACCACCTAAAAAGAAATTAACTATATATTACACCTACATCCGCCCCCTCATAACCTACGCCCACCCCACCTGGTCCTGCACTTCCCAAGAAAATTTCCTCCATCTCACCAAAATAGAAAATAGAGTAATCCGCCTCATTTTCAGACCCCAACCTTACACCCGCTATAATGATATCCGATCCCTCCATAACATTCCCCACATCAGCACTTTTGTCCACAACTCCTCCGTAACCCACATTAATAAGTTCCTTTCCGATCCCACATACAATTATCTCCTTACGCACCACCTCCACATCTTAAGAACCCCCCCCCCGTCACAGCACCAAGAAACACCCACTTGATATCCTTCAACTCCCACCCCCGCCGACTTGAAAAAGACTAAGACAAAACGACACGTAATGACTACGTCACGTGACTGAAAACGCCTCCCCTAACCAAATACTAGAAACATCGCACCTTGCTTTTTCCTGTTCCTCTCCTCTCCCATCCTTTTTCCCTTCAATCCCTCCCAATCGCCTCTAAAAGATCCTGCCCCGCTAGCCAATCCCCGTCTCGTATGGGGGACGGCAGCATGAGGAGAATGTGAATTAAGAGCATCCAAGAACAACTGGATCGAAGAGCTCAGATTTGAGCAGGCGGTCCTTACCAACCTAAACCGCTGGCACTGGCACCGTCGGAGGCGGTTCACCCAGCTGGCTGCTCCGTCACCGATCTGCACTGCCGTGCCCTGCCCTGCGCTGCGCGTCGCTGCGTGCTGCACTTCGCTCTGCCGGTCACTGCACTCGCCTAACGAGACTCATTTCTCCGCAGGTTCGCTGGCACCAGCCTGAGGGCCAAGGCCCAACCCCAGCGGTCGGCCGGCGGCCGCGGAAGTTACTCGATTTGGGCGAGGAATGACGGGGCGGCGCGGAAGGCTGAATTCTACACCATCCCCCGGAGTCTGCTGCGGAGGGCGCTTTAGGGACTCGCCGCGAGGGAACAGCAGCGGGGAGTGCGGCCTCGGCCGCTCCCCACTATGGAGGAAATGGACGCCGCGACTAACCCGGACCCAGGCACGTCGAAGGAAACGGAGGGTAAACTGCCGACGGAGGGCGCACCCTCACGACAAGTAGACCCTAGGAAGCGTAAGGACCGCTCTGCCTCCCCCATGCGAGACAGCACCTCCGCCGACCCTTCTACCCAATCCGAAATTTTCCAGACCTATAAAAAGACCTTCAAGCCCAAACCAGTGCCCCCGCCCCAAACTACCCCCATCTTAAATTTTTTCAACCCGATTGCTCCCAATGACAAAACCCCGAATCCGCCCACCCAATCAGCTCCCAATCCCACAACTACAACAACCCCAACGCCGACTACGTACAACAGACCCAAAATAGGACAGTTCAAAATTGACCTTGACAGCCTCTTCTGCGCCAATGAGATGACCAGAGACCTGATGGACAGCTGCAACGGACAGATGACGGCCAAATGCACGACTAACGAACTGATAATAACCCCGAAGACAGTGACAGCTCATAAGAAAATAGGCGACCGACTAGACCGCATACGGACCACTGAACTGAAAGACAGCTTCTTCCGACATATTTCGTACCATTTTAACCGAGCGACTGACGAACGGGACAAAATCGTAATCAAAGGACTTCCCCCAAAATTCCCCATCTCGGACATACAACAAAATTTGACGGACTTGCAAATCACACACTTTCACGTAGCGGAAATGCAGAAGAGGGACGCGAACGGACTGACACCACTAGGAATCTTCACTGTCGAAATAACGAAACGAGACATAAAACTGACTAAAGACAAAATCAAATACATAGGAGACTACAGCGTACGGACAGAAGACTACCGACACAGCGACCGTATATCTCAATGCAAAAACTGCCAGAAACTCTACCACACTAAGACTTACTGCAGACGACAGACTGTGTGCCCTATGCTCCCTCAACCATAAAACAGAAGAATGTACATCCTGTGAATCAGAATCATTCATCCCCAAATGCAATAACTGCAAACATAGCCATCCTGCCTTCGACCCCAACTGCCCCTTCCTAATCCACGCCCGCTCCCAAAGACAGCAACAACTCCAAAAAAACCCGGCCAACCAACCACCACCACAATTCACAACAAACTCCTTCCCCTCCCTAAAACCCCCAAACCCAATCCTACGCCGCAGCCACCCAAAGCCAAAGCACACCCCAACAAACCCCAAACCCACAATCCTCATCATCAGACATCCGAGAACTCCTCACCCTAATACAATCCTTTGACCTCAAGAAAATCCTCTCAGCCATCCCACCCCTATTAAACATATTTAAAAGCCCAGGAGATATCCTATCAAAACTAATCCAGGCAGCCATTAAAATTGTTGAAATTTTCAACTAAATGGCTCCCTCCTCCCGTTTCCTTACCCTTTCCACATGGAACGCATGCGGCGGCCTAAACCTGAAAAAACCCCTCCTTAACCAATTCCTTAAAGACCACTCCGTCGGGATTCAACTCCTACAGGAAACCATGCTTAAACCAAACATTCCCTTCACACTTCCAACTACACCGTTCAGCGCTCCGACCGCCTTACCGCCAATGGGGGTGGCACAGCCATCCTCATCAGAAATAACATCCCCCATACCCCCTTCCAACTCCCACCCACTACCGCCCTCGAATGCTCGGCCGTCGAAATCGGAACCCCGTCGTCCCCAATCCTAATCATATCCGCTTACAAACGCCCCAGCACCCGAATTCCCCAATCTGATTTAACCACGCTCCTCAACCTACCTTATCCCTTTATCCTTGCCGGCGACCTAAACAGCAAAATCTCCCAATGGGGCTGCAAGACGACAAACACGACGGGACGGACAATAGAAAAATTCCTCGACAACCATAACTCACTGCACCTAAAAAGCCCTCCGGAACCCACACACTTTATCCAAAAACCAACCAAACGACATCCTAGACATTGTGATCCACTCCTCCAACTTCCACATCACGCCCCCGCACCCAAAATTCGACCTCTTTAACTGTTCCGACCATCTCCCACTCCTTTTCGCAACCACATCCACGATCCCATACCTCACCCCACAACGCCCACCAATAACCCAAACCCACTGGAAAACCTTTACCCGCATCCTGTCTAAGAAAATCCATGCACCTCAGAGCATTCCCTCAACCCCTGAAATAGACAAGTCCATTACCCACCTCACACTCCAAATCAAAAACGCCTACAAAAAAATCATCTACAATCCTAAAAAACACCCACCCATCCCTCCCGAATGACATAATAACCTCCGTAAGACTGAAAAGACACACAAAGACGTTATTACAAATACAGACAAGACGAAGACAAACCTAGACTAAAACAACTACAAAGACACGTGCATAGACAACTTGAATATTACGAACGACAAATATGACGAACTACTGACAGACAAAAGCAGCCCCAACAACCTCCATAAAGTAATACGCACGGTCCGAGCAAATCCCACCAAAATCTCCCCATTAAAAACCAACACCGGCACCCTGACTTTCGACCCCCAAACCATCACCAATACCTTCGCCCAGACCCTAGCCACGAGATTCCTCCCGCCTGATATCCCTATCCCCGATCCCGTAATCCTTAGCTACCTGAGATCCCCAAGCCAACCCTTAAACCAACGCCCCCACACGACCTCCAACCAAGAAATCCGTGGCATCCTTAAATCCATAAACCCAAACAAATCGCCCGGTCCCGAAGGAATTCTTCCCTCCCAACTACACCACCTTCCCAAAAACGCCATAGACCTACTTACCAAAATCCTAAACTCCTGCTTTACCCTATGTTACTTTCCTACCTCCTGGAAAACCGCACGCGTCTCCATGATCCCCAAACCCTGCAAAGACCATCAGCTTCCTTCCAATTACCGTCCCATCAGCCTGCTCCCAATCCTAAGCAAATTATTTGAAAAAATTATCCTCCTCCGCCTCGACCCCATCCTAAACCCCATCATCTGTCCCGCACAATTGGGATTCCGGGAGGGTCGCTCTGCGGCTCTCCAAACCCTAAATATGGCCCTTGAAATAGCTACCCCACTCCACGACAAAAAACAAATTCCCGCAATTTTCACTGACCTCACCCACGCTTATGACACCGTTTCCCACAGCATCCTCATGATGAAGCTTAAAACCCACATCCCCTTACAACTCTCTTCCCTCCGCCAAAGTTACCACTCCGACCGGCACTTCTTTGTGAAACACCAACAGAAGTGCTCTCCTAAATATCCCATCCAGGCCTGCGTCCCTCAGGGCGCCGTGCTATCTCCCACGCTCTTCTCCTTATACATAAACGACATTCCCCCCACCCACGGTGTCAAAGCTCTCCTTTACGCTGCTGACATTGCATTCCTCTCATCCTTCCGATTCTTAAATCGCTCCCTAATCAAACTATAAACCGCCCTAAATACCTTCCACTCCTGGGCCAAACAAAACAATATTATCATAAACCCAGCTAAAACCCAATCCATAATCTTTTCCAATCATCGCCACCAATCCCTTCCTCCCCCGCTCCTTATCGATCAGCATCCCCTCCACTGGAAATCCCACTCAAGTACCTCGGCATCCATTTCTCCCGCAGACTCCACTGGACCCACCACATTAAGGAGACTTCCCTCAAAACCCACAGAATCGTTAATGCTCTCCACCCCCTCCTTACCCACCACTCCCTACCACCTAAAAGGTAATTAACAACTACGGCAACTACCTGGAAAGACGAAATAAAATACCTTGGACTAACCTTCTCCCGACGCCTCCTCAGGTCTAATCACAGCCATAAGACAAGGCCGAAAGTCATTCGAATCACAAACGCTCTATTACCCATCCTCACCCATTCCTCCCTCCCCACGACAAAGAAACTACAAACCTTCTACACCTATATCCGCCCCATCATATCATATGCACACACCACCTGGACTGCCACTTCCCAACAAAATCTCTCGAAAATAGCCAGAATGGAAAATTCCGCCCTCCGCCACATATTCCGCCCAGCCATGTACACGCCCTTCAACCAACTGAGATCCGAACACAAAATCCCTCACATCCTCTCACGCATCCACCACTAGGCAATAGCTCAAATACGTCAACAATCCTAATTTCTGTTAACTAATAATTTCCCACCACCACTTTCTCAGAAACCCACCTTATTTTACCCGCAAACACCCAATTGACATCCTTCAACTCCACCCTCCCATCACCCAAGCCAGAGTACAATACAAAAGTCATGTCATAATTAAACAACCGAAAACGAACCAACAAATCGACAAACACAAAGAGACAAAGAAACGTCAATTAGACCAAAATTACAAAACCGACCACAGGACAAACACTGGTAGACGAACAAAGACAAACAGGTTATCAGGGCAAAACAAAATTAACACTCCAGAAACTTACACATTCCACCCGCCGACAATAACCACAAAAACTTCATTCCTACACCCATCCGGAAAGGGCCATCCCCTTCCCCCGCCAACCCATTCCAACCAAATCCTTATCCCTTCCCCTCACCCCCCGCCGCCCATAAAATAACCTACCCACCTCAACCAGACAACCTATCAACCCCGACTCCCAATCCAAGTCCCCGTACGGGGGAGAGGAGTCATAAAACCAGGAAGAACCACAACACAATCACGCCATCCTGTTCGAAGAGACCCTCCAAAGGGTCAGGCGTACAAAAAATACCCTTGGAGGTCGGGTCTTAGACATGTATGCTTTGGATTAGTCTCCGGGAGTTTCTTCGACAGAGCCTCTGCTGTCGTGTCGCAGGAAATTGATCAAGCCAGTGGTGACACACAGAAAACAATAATTACATTTTACAATCTCACGAAAGGAGGAATAGATTTTCTCTTCAAACTGTGCGCTTCTTACAGCTATGCAAGACTTGTGCGAAGTTGGCCGATGGTAGTGTTCTACCGCACGCAGAATATTGCTACAATCAATGCATTTGTTATCTTCCTGAGCAAAACAAGAGCAAATATGAAAAAAGAGGCAACATGAAAAAAAAGTGCACTGAACTAATGGAGCAATAGCAAAACAGCGTCTACATGTCTTCACAAAGAGGACAGAAACCGTCAGAAAACTATTCGACAACACCATCAACGGAAAAACCATTAGCTGATTCAATGCAAATAATGAAATCAGTATTCTTTTTCGCAGAAATTAAAAAAAATATCAACAAACGTTACTGACGTTACTCCATTTGCCATTCCTGTTGAATCTTTGTCATGATCCTTCAAAAAATAAGTGGGTCTGACAGAACCATTTACTGATAGCGGCCGTGTTACAAACTAAGCGTCACTACTGGAGAGTTCAATACATGCCAGCAGATGGTCTAGATCAGTCTAGTTCTAGTCTAGTCCATTCAGTCTTGCTGTAATTAAGGATGTATCGTGAATTAAATAAACGAGATGCTAATGTAGCCCGCCGCTGCTCATGTCAAAGAAACTCACATTTGTTTTTATTTCAACTGCAGCGACAATCCTCTAAACAATGTGACGTAGCTCAAGGAATGTTCTCTCAGATGTGTTCGTGCGGCAACTACTCGTATACTTGATTTTTCCGGCAAAAATGATTCGAGGCATAAATTAATTCAAGAAATTAGTTCAATGATGTACCGTGGCGTAGACAATTTTTCTCACCAGTGAGAAACCACTTACATTTCCGATATACAGGATTCTATTCAGAATCTTCGTGATTAATATTATTTGCAGTATTTTACTTTTGTTTGCGTGTTAAAAGTTTGAAAGGTTTATTTCAAAAATACATATTTAAAAATAGCACCTTCGTTAATTTTGCTGCAAGTTGAATTCGGATTACTATTATTAACAAATACTTGAAACCAAACTATCTTTACGATATTCAATATTTGTAAACATTACAGAACTCAATAAACATTTAGGGATATTAATGAAATCATCGGTATCAAATGAAGTGATTTCGATACGATAGTTAGATTTTTAAAGACATTTAAATGTGGTCAAATGAATTGAGAATCAAATAAATTCGAACTTTCATTACATATGTGAAAATATAATTGTTTGTTTCTTTAAATTTTAGGTCATTAAAACAATATTCTAATCTAAGGACGAGAGACTGCTGAAACGAAAATAATAGATTCATTTTTTTCGAAGAAGCCGAGGGTGTGTGGGCTCCATGATACAAAATGAATAAATAATGTCATTTTTAATTCAACACAGTAACTTCTGAACCTACTACAGCTTCACTATCAAACGCACCATGAAATAAAAAATAGAAAATTCACAGTAAACGTTCTCGACTCCTAATTGCTGCATCGGTGGAAGTAAAAGAACAACACTGCACTTATACGCCCCCAAAATTTCCATACTCAGTAGGCGGAAAAACAACAGAGCCACAATTCGTATTGCAGAGCGAGCTCCGTTCAACGATCTGAGCAAAAATTCCCTCTTAGCCGTAGCCGTTGAGAGCAAGATCTGTTAGCAGTACTGCTCAGAGTGGAACAACTGCAGAGGCAGAGAAATTACTAGCTTCTCCAATAACACCGTATTCTCCCGTACCAACTGGTGGACACATCCGTCGCCGTGGAGGAGGCGTGTTTGACGCCATATCCCCCGGACGCCACTACACCCGAGGGCCGATGGGTCGACAAAAAACGGGCTGCAGAAGAGGGGATTCCGGTCTCTACTAACTAAAACCACAGCGAGAACGCCAAGGCTTCTCTTCCTGCAAGTGGTGGGCGAGTGAGGTCCTCCCAATCAACTTCTTTCCAGTCAAACCACTTCCTTTCCAACCCAACCTACAGACCAAGACAACAGCCCCTTTATATTTCCTTTACTTGTGGCCAAATTTGTAGACCCCAAGATACCACCACCTCCACCTACCCACAACCACTTTGACAAACACCCGGTTCAAGAACTGACCATGGACATTGACAAAAAACTTCAGACAACGCTGACCCCCCTCCCTGACTGACAAACTTCCACGACAAGCAGAGCGAAGGTTGGATCCATCCATGTAAACAATGAACTAAGACATCCCCAAAGACTTTTACAGGACCTTCAGAAGACTGCCCCGGCTTTTACGCCAAAAGTACCACAAAAGAAGTTGTACTACAACCACGCACCCCCGGCTCATACAGGAAACTGGTCAAGGCAATTGAGGGCATTGAAATCATTCCAGACGTGAGAAAAATACTTCCAGGACAACCTCTACTACCACCACCACCCAGTGGCCGAAGAACGACGAGACAGACTGGTTATCAAAGGACTATCTCCTAACATTCCCCTGGACATCAAAAGTGAACTCACGAGACAGAAAATTCACTTCTACCACGTGTCAGAAATGAAACGACGCAACCCCGACAATTCCCTCTCAGACTGACTTTACGTGACCACCGCCACTGTCTAGCTAACCTAACCTTTTACTACACACCATTTTGAAGCTTTCTGTTCTAGACTAACAGCGCCCCACGAAGCAGAAGCAATCGAGCGAAGACTTCTTTCTCCCGATAATATACCGAGGAGTCTGTACTACTTCTGGAGAGCAACCGACACACCAGACGAAGCACCGACTGTAAAACAACCACCGCAACAACTGACGAAAACGAACAAAGGACGAATTGGACTATTCAGAATAGACCTGACGACGATACTCGACCCGACAGAACTCATAAAGGAACTCAACTGCAACAATCACCTGACGGCGAAATGTACCCGGACGGAACTGTTGATACAACCGCTTACTGTGACTGCTCACGGGAAGATCAGGGACCGTCTGGACCTGATCTCCAGAGACCCACGACTTAAAGGACTTTACTTCACGACTATTTCTTACCACTTCAACAGGGCAACGGAGGAACAACGTGACAAAGTCGTAATCAAGGGACTACCGACAAAATACGACCTGACAGCTATCAAGACCAACCTGACCGCCCTCAACATTACAGCACATCACATAACCGAAATGCAAAGACGAGACGCCGACGGGACACTGACTCCAATAGGCCTTTACACCGTTGAAACAAACAAGAAAGACATGACTGAAATCAAAAAGGCCCTACGCTTTATAGACTACTTCAAAGTAACTATTGAGGACTACAAAATGACTGAGAATACCACAGTGCAGAAATTGCCAACGACTCTACCATACAAAGGCCTATTGTAGGAGACAAACGACTTGCGCCCTCTGTGCTGGCTTCCACCCAACGGACGACTGTCCCTCCCACACATCCAACAACCCTTTTACCCCCAAATGCACAAACTGCTCAACAAACCACCCTGCCTATGACCAACAATGCTCTGTAATAGCAAAAGCCAGAGAACTACGGAACACCCAACTGACCAAATCCTCAACCCACCCACCCCCGTCCAACATCCCAAAACTTCCCACCCTTAAGACCCCAGAACCAATCCTACGCCTCTACCATCAACCCAACACAAACCAAACACAACAAACCTCAGCCCAACAACAAACCACCTCATCAACCACCCAAGACATAAAAGAACTCCTCTCCCTCCTCCAGAACCCGACCATCAAAAAGATAATCCTCAACCTAAAACCCCTCCTCGAAATCCTTAAAGGCCCAGAGGACATTACAAAGCTGATAACAGCAGGCATCAAATTAGTTGAAATCCTCAACTAATGCCATAAACCAGAAGAAACCCATCCTCACCCAATTCCTTAAAGACTACTCCATCGGGATACTATTCCTACAAGAGACGTGGTTGACACCCGACAGATCCTTCTCGATCCCTAACTATATAGTAACAAGAACCGACAGAACCTCATCCGTTGGAGGCAATCCTAACCGGAAGATCCATCCCACACACCCCTCACCAGCTACCTCCACAACAGCCCTAGAGTGCACAGCAGTTGCCATAGGTTCATCCACATCCCAAATCCTCCTGATATCCTGCTACAACCCCCCCCCCACATACCAATCCCCGACTCCAACCTGGATACCATCAAAAACCTTCCATACCCTTTCATAATAGCTGGAGACCTCAATAGCAAATCAACGTCGTGGGGCTGCATGACCAGTAACGCAACCGGCTTGAGACTTGAACATTTTATAGACATAAACCCCCAAATCCAGTTGAAAGTACCTACGGAACCCACCCACCTAGTCCAAAACAACCCTCATGACATCCTAGACATAATCCTACACTCTTCACAAGTATCAACCATCCCCCACCCAAAATACGACTTATACGACCTCTCAGACCACCTCCCAATCATCTTCACAAGCTCCTCAACCTCCAACTACATACTCCCAAAACCCCCACCAATACCAAACACCGACTGGAAAAAATTCAAACGACTACTATCCAAGAAAATCCACGTTCCCCCAGCTATCCCTACCACTCAATCCATAGACAACTCAATAGACCACTTAACCCACCACCTAAAACAATCATACCGGAAAACCACAACCTACTCCAAACACACACACCCCACCCTTCCTGACGAAATACTGACGATCATACGACACAAACGTCAAGTTCAACGACGCTACTACAAATACAGACGAGACGACGACAAACGGGAATTAAAAAGGACACAAAAGACCATACACAATCTACTTAAACATCACGAGACACAAGTACGACGACTTACTAACGGGCCACAGCAGCCCCAACATACATAAAATTATAAAAACAATCCGAAACCACCCCACTCCCATCTCCCCTATCCTAACCTCCAACAATACCCTAACCTTTGATCCCCAAACTATCACCAACACCCTCGCCCAATCCCTAGCCGAACGCTTCCGCCCCTCCAACATCCCAATCCCAGACAGTGTCCTTTGGAATTTCATTGAAACCCCACATCTACCTCCCGACCAACAACGAACCTGGACGACGAACGACACTGAAATTAAGACAATACTCAAGACGATAGACTGCGGCAAATCGCCCGGACCCGATGGAGTCCTCCCATCCCAACTCACTCACCTAACAAAAAATGCAGTAGACCTGATCACCCTAATCCTCAACTCCGGTCCAAAACTGTCCTACTTCCCATCCGCCTGGAAGATCGCTAGCGTTACCATGATCCCCAAACCCGGCAAGGACCATCGGCTCCCATCTAACCACCGTCCCATCAGTCTATTACCTATCCTAGGAAAACTATTTGAAAAAATACTTCTCCGTTTAACACCTCTCCTCGACCCTATCATAACCCCTAACCAATTTGGCTTCCGCGAGGGTCGCTCGGCGGCCCTCCAAACCTTAAACCTCTCCCTAACCATCGCCACCCCACTCCAAGACAGAAAAGAAATCCGTCATTTTTACAGACCTAACCCAAGCCTATGACACCGTCTCCCACCCAATCCTACTCATGAAAATTCGACCCTATATCCCCGACCACATCCACACCCTACTTCAAAACTACCTAAACCATCGCTCCTTCCACATCCGACACATGTCAAAAACCTCCCCAAATTACCCCATCCAAGCCGGCGTCCCGCAGGGCGCTGTGCTATCCCCAATCCTTTTCTCCATTTACATTAACGACGTCCCACAAACCCCAGGTGAACAAACCCACCTATACGCCGATGACCTTGCCTTCCTATCTTCCTTCAACTCCGTAAATAGATCCCTTTCCCACCTACAAGAATCCCTAAATGACTTCCACCTCTGGGCTTCCCAAAACTCCATTATAAATTACTCCAAATCCCAAGCAATCCTGTTCTCCTATAAAACATACCCATCCAACCCCCCTCCTATAACCATCGGAAACGAACCTATCCCCTGGACGACAGAAATATCCTACCTCGGTGTAACCTCCTGCAGACTCCTTTGGTCCCATCACATTCACAAAATCACCGTAAAAGCAACCAGGATCACCAACACCCTACACCCTATCCTCACTAATCCCCACATACCCATCAAAAGAAAAATTCAAACCTGCAACTCCTATATCCGTCCCATCCTAACATACGCCCATCCCACCTGGTTCGCTACATCCCACACCAACCGTACCAAACTAACCCGCGTAGAAAACCACAACATCCGCCTCATTTTCCGCCCACACATGTACACCATTTACAACTCCATACGACTCCAAAACAAAATCCCCCATATCCTCACATACCTCCACAACTCCACAATAGCCCAAATCCAAAAATATATCAACAATCCCCTACTCCGAAACCTAATCCTTCCCCATTACCACATCCTCAGAAACCAACCACGACACAACCGGAAAAAACACCCCTTGGACATCCTCAAACTTCCCCTCCTATAACCTAAGCCAGAGGACATTAACGAACCACGAAATACATAACCGACTGACAACGAACCGACAGAATAACTGACACGCTGTATACGCCGTCTACAACAAAACAACTCCGCCGCCTCCTTTAGAGATACCCTTGCCAATCTCTTCCCCCACCCCTCCCCACCCTATCCCAGTCCTCCCCCTCTCACACCCCGTCATCAACAACCCTAATAAAATAACCCTTCTCTCCACAGAAAACTATCCCCTCCACAAACTACCCTGACTCCCGGTCCCCGTCCTGTACGGGGGAGAGGGGACGAAAACCCCTCAACAAAAAACCACCAAAAACGCCCAACGTTCGAAGAGACCCCGCAAGGGGTCAGGCGAACACGACCTTTACACCACGTGAAGCACTACAACCAGACAACTCACATCCCACGCTGCGACAACTGTCAACTGCTGTTCCACACGAAACACTACTGCCACAGACAATCTGTGGGAAGTGCAGCGAAAATCACCCCACCTCGCCTTGCCCCAAAGACTACTACAAATGCGCCAACTGCCAAAACGACCACCCATCCTTTTCACCCAACTACCCGACGCTACTGAAAGCCAAAGAAGACAAACTGAAAAACATGCAACTTCGACAAATACAAATTCCACAAGGACAACCCACCACTCCCCCTTCACTTCAGGAATTCCCACAGCTTGGAAAATCACCTGTTTCACCACCCACTAACCCGACCCTCACTCAATCCTATACAAACGTCACCAGCAACTCTTCCAACCCCACCTCATCTACCAACTCATTCTCAGAACTCAAAGAACTATTCACCCTCATTAAATCATGCAACCTTTCTAAAATCATTTCATCCATCAAATCAATCATCGCCATCGCCAAAGGACTTGAAGACAGCATGACAAAACTCATTTCCATCGCCACAAAAATCATAGACCTCTTCTAAATTCATGACCAGACAAAAGATCACCAACAACACATCCTGGAACGCAAACTGTGGACTAACCCGGAAGCTAGACGACATCGAACTATACATAAAGGACTACGTCAGAATACTAGCAATCCAAGAGACGCACCTCCAACCACGACACTAATTTACCCTTCCCGATTTTCTGACTTACCAGACTTCGCGACGGCTTCGCTATACTTATCAGAAAAGACATCCCACACACTCCACTCCCTCCAGCTCCTACAACTCACATCGAGAACTCCCGCATCCAACTCGGCACCAGTGTTGCCATATCGGCGGATTTTGAACTCGTACAATTAGTTTCGCGGACAGCGGAATAAACGGCGGAAATTAACAAAGTTAGTAAGGCAGTAAAATTAGTAAAGAATCAGTTTTCGTTAACGTTGCTTTGCACAGATGTATATTTCTAAAATATCTAAACCCATTATTACTAGCAAGAATAAATAATATAATACTTATATAATTTATTATATAATACCTGAAATCTATTGTTATTTTGCAAATTTTCACGCAAGTAATGCATTCTATATTATCTAAAAATTGAATTGCAGGTTCAATAAAGCCACTATATAATACAATCGCAATTATTTTTAATAGAATAAATTAATACATTTAAATATGGAAAAAGGAATTTATTTTAAGTTTAGCAGATTTTGGTGGGAAATTTAAAACCAGTTCAGCGGATTTTCGGCGGAAACTGAAACAAACATAGCGGAATTCCTTTGAACACATCTGGCAACAATGCTCGACACACCCCACGGACCAATAACCATATCCTCAGAACACAATCCTCCCCCCCCCAAAAAACATTAGCACAAGACTATAACTTACTGACGACTGACAAATGTTTACTCATTGGCGACTTAAATTCAAAATCTACTATATGGCGGTGCCGACACACCAACGCGAATGGACACAAACTAAATGACTACCTGACAGCAAACAACAACCTCACTCTCTCCGCCCCCTCAGAACCAACTTACTTAGTACGACACCTCCCACATGAAATCCTAGACTTCGCCATCCACTCACACACCATCAACATCAGCACCCCCCACCCGAAACACGAACTTGCTTCAGACCACCTCCCATCCTTTTCTCCATAGACGTGCTGTCATGCAGCAAGCACCTGACATTTGCAACATAGGAAACAAAATTTAAACATCTAATTTCCAAAAAGGTCAAAAACCCCGATACTTTAGACAATCCTTCAGACATCGACAAAGCAACAGAACATTTCAACCTACAAATCAAGAGCCCGACATAAAACTCCCACCCACATAAGCCTCAACTCCCAGGCAACATTAACTGCATCTAATCAGACTGAAAAGAAAATTCCAGAAAATATTCTACAGGACCCGTAGCCCGCTAGACAGAAAATGTACGAACACTACAAACGAACGCTACATATGACTCTTAAATACTACGAGAATCTAAAATGGGCTAACACAATTTCTGACATCAAAAAGCACCCCCATACAATTTGGACAGTTATCAAACAACTGCGGACTAAGACGGAGGCAGTTTCATCACTAACACTTCTCGACGGAACAAATACATATGACCCGCAACAAATGACAGAAATATTTGCAACAAAATTGGAAAAACCATTTACGTCACTTGACATACCCCTCCCCGACAGAACCGTCCTTCAATTTCTCCGTACCCCCCACCTCCCGAAACCGTTGACAATAACAGACAAGGAAGTGACAGACGAACTAACTGTACACGACGAGACCAAAGCGACTAGACCTGACAAAATAAAAGCCAGAGCACGAAAAAGACTGACGGAGAACGCCATAAATTTCTTGACTTCAATATTTAACGGCTGTCTACGCCAAGCCTATTTCCCCTCTATCTGGAAGACTGCCAAAATCGAACTCTTGCCAAAACCTGGAAGACACCATAAAGACCCTGATAACTAATGACCCATTAGCTTACTAAAAATCACCGGCATAATTTTTGAGAAAATTCTACTACCTTAATAGACAAACCAATTAGACCCACCCAATTCGGCACCGTACAAACAGATTCGCACCAACTGACCACGTGGAGCGGAAGCCAAGTGCGAATTAGGTACCAACCAGGCACGAACGACGTTCGACCTGTCCCGTGTCCCCCGCGAGCTGTTCCGACGAGCACTCGCGGAAAGTAACCGGCGCTTCAGGGAGAATCCCGAATCGGATTCCGACGACGACATGGCGACCTCACCTGAGAAGCTTATGGATCTGTCAAATGACAGTACTAAGATGACCATCGACGAGGATAAACAAACGGTAAACCATCAGACAGCAACTGCGCAACCTGCCTCCACCGCCATCTCATCTGCAAGACGACCTCACGACCCCTCCCCCGACAGGAACCCCAAGAGACTCATGAACGAAGACTGCTTCCAACTTGTCACCAAACCCTCCAGAAACAACCCCCCACCTCAAACCCAATCCTTACCCCTGAATAATCGCTTCACCCCACTACAACAACCCGACCCCCATGCCTCTACCTCCGGTATCTCAGAAACCACCCCAGAAACAGTAAATGACAATGAACTTCCCCAACCAAAAAACCCACTTCCAAAAAGCAAGATAGGCCCCTTCCGAATCGACCTAAAATCCCTCTTTAACCCCCTCAGACCTAACCCAAGACCTGTTGAAACACTGCAATCACGCCATGACTGCAAAATGCACTAGAACCCAGCTACTAGTCCAACCCCTAACAATGACCGCTTACAACAAAATCCGCGACCGACTAGAATAGATCTCGACCACCGACCTTAAAGACCTCTACTTTGTCAACATCTCTTACTCATACAACCGTGCAACCGAAGAAATTAGGGAAAAATTCGTACTAAAAGGACTGCCCCCCAAATACGACCTAGACAGAATCAGGACGAATCTCCATGACTTAAATATACCGTGTTTTCACATAACAGCAATGAACCGACGCGACATCAACGGACAACTCACACCACTTGGACTATATGTAATCGAGACGACAAAGACATGACAGAGACAAAGAACAAACTTAGCTATATCGACTACTACCGGACAAGAATAGAACCTTACAGGAACTCCGACCGCATCCCCCAATGTAAATATGCCAAAAACTATACCATACCAGGACATACTGCCGACGACCCATGACCTGCGCCCTTTGCGCCAAATCCCACCCCACCGAAGAATGCCCCTCCTTATCCCAAGACCAATCCACCCCCTTCACACCCACCTGCTGTAACTGCAACCGCAACCACCCAGCCTACGACCCTATCTGCCCGTACCTAACTAAAGCAAAACTACTCAGAGAACAACAAACAAGACCCCCCACTCATGTACCACCTCCCGACATCCACAAAGTCATTCCCTCCCCTCAGACAAGCTAATAAAACCTACTCCTCTGCTTCCGCCCCTAACCAACCCAACCAACCCCCCAAGATATAAAAGATTTACTCTCACTCCTACAATCACCTACCCTCAAGAAACTCTTACCCCACCTTCGAACATTCATAGACATCCTGAAAGGCCCAGAGGACATCCTAACTAAATTAATAACCGCCGCTATTAAATTAGTAGATACTCAATTAATGCCCCCCAGTCCGAATCCTAACCTTTTCCTCGTGGAACGCACGCGGCGGATTAGCCCAGAAAAAAACCATCCTCGCCCAGTTCCTAAAAGACTACTCCATCGGGATCCTACTACTTCAAGAGACAATGCTGATACCTACCAACTCCTACATCATCCAGAATTACTTCGCCTACCGAAACGACAGAACGTTTGCCCCAGGACGCGGCACGGCCATCCTCATTAGACGATCCCTCCCGCACACCCCCTACCAGCTTCAATTCACAGCCCTTGAATGTACTGCCATCCTACTTGGAACCCCACCACTCCCATAATAATCATATCAGCTTACAAAAGACCTCACTCCTCGTTTCCCACCTCTGACTTGAACATCCTCAACAACCTACCCCACCCCTTTATCCTTGCAGGCGACGTAAACTCCAAATTCACCGGATGGGGCTGCTCGACCAGTAACAACCGGACTGCGACTTGAAGACTTTTTGAACAACAATCCACAAATACATATAAAATGGCCCCCTGAACCCAACTCCGTAACCTTCCGAAAAATGCCATTGACCTCATCACCCTCATTCTTAATTCCTGTTTTAAACTATCTTACTTCCCCTCCATCTGGAAAACAGCCCGTGTGTCCATGATTCCCAAACCTGGCAAAGATCATCGGCACCCCACCAACTACAGACCCATAAGCCTCCTCTCAGTACTAAGCAAAATATTTGAAAAAGTGATCCTCCTCCGCCTAACACCTATCATTGACCCAATCCTAGACCAATCCCAATTCGGCTTCTGCGAGGGTCGCTCAGCGGCCCTCCAAACACTTAACCTAACCTTATCTATAGCCACCCCCCTCAAGACCGCAAAGATATCCCCACTATCCTTACAGATCTCACCCAAGCCTATGATACTATATCCCAACCAATCCCCTTGAAAAAATCCGTCCCCATATCCCTGACCACATCCACTCTACTCCAAAGCTACCTTACCCTCAGATCCTTCTATGTCCAATATTACTCCAAAAAATCCCCCAGCCACCCCATCCAAGCCGGCGTCCCACAGGGCGCCGTGCTCTCCCCACTCATTTTTCCCTGTACATAAATGACATCCCTTCCACTCCCGGAGTAGAGAAATTCCTCTATGCCGATGATCTGGCATTCCTTGCTTCCTTTTGCAACCTCACCCGCTCCCTACGAAACGTCCAAAATTCCCTCGACTCTTTCCAACTCTGGGCCTCCCAAAACTCCATTACCATAAACCCTTCCAAATCCCAAGCCATCCTTTTCTCCTACAAAACCTACCCATCGAACCCACACCCTCTGACTATAAACCAAACTCCTATCCCCTAGCCCTATGTCAAATACATTGGCATCACCCTCTCCCGCAGACTCCTTTGGTCCCAACACGTCCTTAACACCGCAATCAAAACTAACCACATCACAAACGCCCTTTACCCTATCCCGTCCATCCCCATCCAAAACAAAATCCAAGCATACAACGCCTACATCCGCCCAACCCTGTCCTACGCCCATCCCACATGGTTCAATACTTCAATAATTAACTACAGTAAACTCACCATTATCGAAAATAGTCATCCGTCTTATTTTCCGCCCCCCTCCGCTAACCCGCTTCAATAGAGACCAATACAATATGCCCCACATACTCACCTACCTCTATAATTCCTCAGTCCAAACCATACGAAAGTTCATTACCGATCCCCAATTCAGAAACATAATGCTACCCCACCACCATATCCTCCGAAATCCCCCCAGACACACACGGAAAAAACACCCCCTTGATATCCTGCAACTCCCTCCCCCCATTACCTAGGCCAAAGGGTGGACATAGAATAACCGACAAATGACATAAAACTACGGACTAAACACTGACTCACGAAGGACCATGATGCAGAAGACTGCATGACTGCAGAAGACATTGAAGGCGCAAACTCTGATTCAGAAGTAAAAATCCTAAAATTGGAAAACGCTATATGGGGAAGATCTGAAATTGAAGGAAAAATGATATATGAAAAGTATAGCGTAAATATTAAGATTATAGAATTGAGAGATGAAGAGATAGATGGAGTACATGTCACTAAAGGTAAGGTAGGTACAGGTAATAATATTATTTATATATTGAATTACAGGAACCATTTTGTACCACTTCTTAGTAATATTGAAAAAGATATAAAGAGAAGCATAGAAGTTTCTAGAGAGGAAGCTTACGGTAATGCGATAGGTTCAAACTCAAACAATATTTCTCAATCTTACATTTCTATACCATTGCGAGATATTGAAAACTCCTCACACAAGCAAAGTGGTCATTCAAAGAGTCCTGGTAAGGAAAATTGTAAAATGGGTAGAAAACGAAGACGTTCTGTTACAGACAAAGGTGATATAGTATTGAAGAGGTCGCGCGTGGATGTACACAATATTAATGAAGAAATTAGATTTGCTAAAAATGTTGCCGGTAAAGAAGGGACACCTAGATTTAATCAGTCAGATGATCTGGCATTCCTTGCTTCCTTCCGTAACCTCACCCGATCCCTACGAAACGTCCAGAAATCCCTGGACTCCTTCCACCTCTGGGCCTCCCAAAACTCCATTACCATAAACCCTTCCAAATCCCAAGCCATCCTTTTCTCCTACAAAACCTACCCATCAAACCCACCCCCCTGACTATAAACCAAACTCCTATCCCCTGGCAACTCCATGTTAAATACCCTCTCCCGCAGACTCCTTTGGTCCCAACACGTCCTTAACACCGCAATCAAAACTAACCACATCACAAACGCCCTTTACCCTATCCCGTCCATCCCCATCCAAAACAAAATCCAAGCATACAACGCCTACATCCGCCCAACCCTGTCCTACGCCCATCCCACATGGTTCAATACTTCAATAATTAACTACAGTAAACTCACCATTATCGAAAATAGTCATCCGTCTTATCTTCCGCCCCCCTCCGCTAACCCGCTTCAATAGAGACCAATACAATATGCCCCACATACTCACCTACCTCTATAATTCCTCAGTCCAAACCATACGAAAGTTCATTACCGATCCCCAATTCAGAAATATAATCATACCCCACCACCATGTTCTCCGAAATCCCCCCAGACACGCACGGAAAAAACACCCCCTTGATATCCTGCAACTTCCCCTCCCATTACCTAGGCCAAAATGGCGGACATAGAATAACCGACAAACGACAAAAAACTACGGGCTAAACACTAACTCACGACGGACCAAAGAACAACGCGTACCTTTTCCCAACCCCTCCTATATCCCATCCCACTCCTTCCCTTAATCCACTTCCCTCCCCTTCCCCAACCCCCAAAACCCCTTAACAAAAATCACCCTATACTTCCCTCTCTCCCCGACTCCCAATCCCCGTCCCTGTACAGGGGAGAGGAGTCGCAACGTACAAAACACACAACCGGAAGAAGAAACTGGACGAAAAGTCTCGTAAGAGACAGGCGTACCATTAATAAAACACTACAGATCCTTCCTTCCTTCCTGAGACTAACAGCAGACGTTGGTACTCGACTACAGGAAGGTGAACCAGTACCAGCAGTTTTTCTCGACTTTACAACAGCCTTCGACACAATCACCGAAACCTTCTATACAAAATCAGTCCATACACTCCTCACTTCACGCACTTCTAAAAGCTACCTTTCCTACCGAACATTTTACACTCATCTTCATTGTTCAACTACTTGCCGCCTCATCCAAGCCTCAAGGCGCCGTGCTGTCACCCACGCTCTTCTCCCTCTACACCAACGACCTCCCGACAACTTCCCGTACAAATGACTACCTATGTGCACACGACACAGCCTTGACCATAACCAGACGGAGACTACCACATTCAGTGACTGATCTACAGACTTCACTCGACAAAATAGCAAAGTGGGCAGACGAAAACAACCTAACACTCACACATGTCATACTCTTCCGTCGACATAACTTGAGACAGAGAGACTAGAGCGGTATCGCAACGTAGAGCAAGCGCCCAGACGAGTAGAACGTCCATTTAAAGCGTCCGTCAATACGCCTACACGATTCATCTGCTTACTGCAACCTAGCTACTTCGAATTGTCGGTACCCTTCGATTTCTCGAAGGTACCTCGAAACCTCCGTTTCAGACACCTGCTGCTAATGACAGTTTATCTCCTGTAGAAGTTTACATTTATAAATTTATATGCAAGGAAAAAATTAAAAGGAAGAATTACACGAAATAGAAAACAAGAATTACACGCAAGAATTACAGAATTACATGAAAGAATTCTGCGACCGAGAGCTCAGAATCAAAACAATCAAAAAAACGTCTAAATTATCACGGACTTTGTTTCTATTATCAAAACGTTCGTGGATTACGCTCAAAACTCAAAGAAATTGCTGCGAATAAATATATATTTTGTGATATTGATATAATTGTGTTAACTGAAACTTGGTTACCTGATGATATATATGATTCCGAACTAAGTTTAGATAATTATATTTATAGAAAAAATAGGAGTGATATTACTAGCCATAAAACGACAGAAGGTGGTGTATTGATAGCAGTCAACAAAAGTTTGAGAAGTAAGCAACTGTGTGCTTTCGAAAACGTAAAACATGTTTTTGTTCAGATTACTTGTGAAGGCAATGATTATGTAATAGGCGCTTCATATGGCGCTCCTTATGTAAATGATCAACTTTTTAGCGATCACTGCTCATCAATTATTGAGATAGATAATGCTTTAAATCAATTAAAGATATCGCCCTATTACATATTGTTTGGTGATTATAACCTGCCACGTGTATTTTGGGAGAAAAATAAATATTCAAGTTATGCCACTTTTAGTGATGATACAACCAATAGAGAGAGAAGCTCATCTTCCATTTTATCCGATACTATATCTTTGTTAAACCTGTACCAGGTTAATACAATCCATAATGATTTTGATGTGATGCTAGACTTAATCTTTACGAATTTGCAAAATTTGAACATTGGAACCACTGATGTACCCATAGTGAAAAAAGATGCTTATCATCCACCCATTACAGTTGATCTCTTGGGAGAGTATGTCGATGGCGAACCTAATTATACGAAATAGTATTATGATTTTAAATCAGCTGATTTTATTTCAATTCAATATTTCATGGGAACATATATCATTGTATTGCAAAGGCCGTAAACACTGAAGAAATGGTAAATATTTTTTATGCGAATCTTTATCACAGTTTCGAACTTTACATACCAGTGAAAAAGATATTTTCCTCAACATTCCCAAAATGGTACAGTAAGGAGTTGAAAGAGTTAATAATTTCCAAAAAACAAATCCACAGAATATATAAGATAAACAACAGTAATGATGCTTACCAAAGTTTTTCCCAACTTCGTAAAGAATGTAAAGTGATAGCTAGCAGGGATTTTGATAATTATCTTCTCAATGTAGAAAATTCAATTAATTTGGATTGTAAACAATTTTGGAATTATACAAATAACTTGAGAGGCTGCAACGATATACCTGCAATGATAATGGACAAACAAACATTCGATAATTATGAATCAGTCGATGTTTTTGCTGATTTCTTTCAAGCTGCATATAAAGATCCAAATGTGAAACGCATACCAATTCAAGATATAACACCGAACATCATTAATATGTTGCCAATAACAATTTCTGAAGTGTTTGAAAAAATCAACTCTCTCAGTTTAAACACATCTAAGGGTCCTGACGGCGTTCCAGCTATGGTGCTACAAAAATGTAATTTCATTATGTCACAGATATTATGTTTGATATTTAATAAGTCCTTATCCGAAGGATGTGTACCAAACCTATGGAAAACAACATTTATTACACCAATATATAAATCAGGCGACAAACAAGATGTGAGAAACTACCGTCCTATTTCAATTATGAACATCATCCCAAAGGTATTTGAATCTATTATCACAAAAAAACTTGTCACTTTAATAAATCCGTTTATAATTTCACAACAACATGGATTTTTGCCAAAAAAAAAACTGTGGAAACAATCCTATTGGAATTTAGTCAAAACATATTAACATCATTAAATAATAATTTTCAAGTAGATGCTATTTACACGGATTTTTCGAAGGCCTTTGACTCCGTTAATCATAGCATTTTAATTGCCAAGCTGAAATCTTTCGGCATTTGTGGTAATTTATCAAATTGGTTTGATAGCTATCTATCCAAGAGGACGCAATATGTTAAATATAAACAATTTATATCAAAGGAAATCATAGCGACATCTGGTGTTCCTCAAGGATCACACCTTGAACCTGTATTATTTAACATATTTATAAACGATTTGGGTAATGAATTAACAAATGTTAAATTTTTATTATACGCTGATGACCTCAAACTATACTCTGCAATAACATCAACCCAGGATATTATTGCGTTACAAGAATCTCTTAACTCCCTTATCAATTGGTGTGGAAATAATGATCTTGTTCTTAATATATCGAAATGCAAATCGATCACATTTTCTAGATCTAAGAAAATTATACAAAATAATTACTATATACAAAATGAACAATTAGATAGGGTGAACTCCATAAAGGATTTAGGAGTAATTTTTGACAGCAAACTTCAGTTTGGTGAACATTTAGATAAAATTGTCACAAAATCTCTTCAAAAACTGGGGTTTATGAAGAGAACATGTCAAAAATTTAAATCTGTACAAACGTTTAGAACATTGTACATCTCCCTCATTAGATCAACACTGATGTACGCTTCATCAGTTTGGACACCATATTTTAAAGTACATAAACAAAGAATAGAACGTGTTCAGCATAAATTTTTCAGGTTGATTGCTCATAAACTACATCTTCCAGATCCATTTTTGAATCACGATTATACTGAATTATCAAACACACTAAAACTGCCGTCTCTCGAATCTTTGCGAAGTGTGAGAGATATGCAATTTCTGTATAAAATGTGTAATAATGTTTTGAACTGTCCTGAGCTATTAGGCGAATTGAATTTTTTTGTCCCAAACAAAATCACGCGCAGATTTAAAACATTCTATACACCAAATTATAAATTATTATATACTGGTAATATGCCAATAAACAGAATGAGTACATTAGCCAATAGTTTCGAACTAGACTGCTTTTGTGATAACATGAATATTACCTTCAAGTTTATAAAAAACGCTGTATATAAATATGAATAACTTTGTATTCCTGATTGATATCGTTGTAATTGTAATTTTTATATATTAAAGCTGGATTATTCCTGTTTTAGGCTTTAAGGTTTCACTATTGAGATACGATTTGTCGTAACCACTTTCAAACACCATATATTTTTGATGTACCTGAGGCTTGGTCAACAATGATTACTTGCTCAACATTATTTCATTGTACTTGCATCTATGGCCCTTTTGGGATATTCATCGAGCATCCTTACCGATGTGAGAAGGATAAGGGGGAAATAAAATACCCCTCACTAGATGTACAAAAACTTGAATTGGACCAATCACTCTGTTTTCGTCGTTTATCTTATTATCTCATTACTACTTATTTCATATTGTAAAAACTGATATTTGATATTGATATTTCATGTTAATGTTTCTGACTGATATTTTAATATTGTAAAAACTGATTCATTTTGTATTTGATATAATACCGAACATGTTATAAAGAATTTCAAATATGTACAATTATTGTAAATTGGACAATTAGTCCTTGAAATATACTAAATAAATAAATAAATAAATAAATAAATAAATACACAGGTTTCTTCTGCCCTTCTCAATTAACCCTGTCAAATAAATAAATAAATATACATGAATAATCAAAACGTGAATATTATAAAAATACATAAATAGAAGAATGATTATACCAAATGTTGATTATTCTTCATTCATTTACTATGTAATTGTTAGATTGTAAAACCCAACATTTTCATTTCATAACGTTACATTACTTTTTCGCACTTTACACCAATACAATGATAATAAAGTTTCAAAACTTCTCCATGGTCAAATTTACTGATACTTCGAAGTGTATCTCCACCTCACAATAATAAATCACAGGCTTTAAAACTAAGCTATTTACTGACAAATCATCTGGACATTTCCACCAGTAAACAAACCCATAAAATATTAAAAACAAATATTTTGATTTGAAAAGAAACCACAGAGAAAAATATTAATTTTACCTCTAAAAGTCAATTTTACATGCTGAAAAGACTCTTGAGATCTTCCAATGTAAGTTTGCTAACATTTCTTTGCATAGTACC
The DNA here is from genome assembly GCA_038098605.1 of Gryllus longicercus. Lineage (NCBI taxonomy): Eukaryota > Metazoa > Arthropoda > Insecta > Orthoptera > Gryllidae > Gryllus > Gryllus longicercus. Next base: position 445,144 of record JAZDUA010000320.1, on the reverse strand, counting down.
ACATAAAACACCTGCTGCTAGTGATAGTTTTTTGTCCTGTAGAACTTTAATTCTTTCTTCAATTGTCTCCTGGCATATAAATTTATAAATGTACACAGGTTTCTTCTGCCCTACTCTATAAATTCTGTCAAATGCCTGTGATTCCAGCTGTGGATTCCAATGCAAATCTATTAGAAAAAGATGATTTCCTCCAGTAAGATTTAATCCTACACCTCCTGCTGTGAGTGAAAGGAGAAGTACCTGATTACCTCTTTCACGGTTGAAGTTTTTTACTACTTCCATTCGATCTTTCACAGGTACAGCACCACTTAACATATCACATTTTACTCCAGTCAATGCTGAAAATAATTTCCACTCATTTGCTTGAACTGGGAAACAATAATTCCCTTATCGGATGTATTAATAACTTTCTCATGAAGTACTTTAAATACAGCCTTCATTTCAGAACTCATCCTGGTAAGGTCAAACACGGGGTTGTTCACTTTTAAGACTTCTTCCAATCCTTAGACTATTATTCACCAACAAATGACGAAGTAAGGACATTGCCCCCATTTTTGAGAGAATATCGCTATCTACCTCATCTATAGACTGTTTCGCCTCTTCATCTAGCATTGCTTTTATCAGCCCAGGATGTACACAGATCTGTCGCAGCCACAACAATAGCACCAGAATGTCATGCGTCTTGATATCATGCATCTGCTGTATTTTGTTGAACATATTTGCCAACTCAGGATTGCTTGCAATTAATTCTTTCGGGTCCTTTGACTGAGGTTGGGAAAATGTAGGCATTCCTAACATCTCCTTGTCTGCTCTTTGTTGTAAAAACTGAGCAAACAGTGTCTTGGAAAACCAAAGTACTTTGGTGTAAACCTCAAACTCATCCTTCTCTAACTGTATGAATATCTCCTGCAGATGTTTTTCTGGAAGACTTCCTAACTCTCCCTTATCTTGCAACAATGCCTTTGTACGTCGTAGCATTATTGCATTAATAACAGTGTTTAATCTCTTAAAAGCGTGTGTGGAAGCATCGCGCTGAAGCCGAGAGAGGAACTACTCACGAGGATTACGGCTTCGGCCGTATTCCTCCGTGAGGATGGAGGCCGAAGAAACCGACCTAGGAACCTCCAAGACCAGACGCAGAACTCAGGGAAGTCACTACGGCCAAGCCCCTTCCAAAACCCAAAATCCCTTCCCCACCACCCTCTCCCAGGAAGCTCCTCAACGATGGTTTCACCACTCCGAAACACCCTGTGCGAGCAAAAAATACCCAACCGCAGTCCCAATCCCTACCAGCAACTCACTTGAGCCACTTACCATCGAAGACCAATACACCCAATCCAACTCCCTCTCAACCACAAGGACCCAAACCTACCTCAAACCTCAACAATCCAACACCACCCCTGCCATCCAAAAATCCAGAATCGGCACAATTATTTCTGTCCACGGCAGATATCCTTGATGGAAAAGAACTCCTATTAGAACTTCGAAAATGTACCAGTGAAAAGATCAAGCAAATTACACTAAAGACAACCTGATCATCACCCCCAAATCCGTCCTAGCCCACCAGAAAATCACCTCACGACTTCCTGAAATTAAAACTGACCTAAACTTACAACTCTTCTTTTCGGCCACACCAAACTACCATTACCACAGAGCTACTCCTGAAAACCGTGATAAATTAATCCTTAAAGGCCTCCTTCCCAAACAAAATACCAATGAAATGCTGAAGGAAGTCTAAAACCAAAACTTCACCTGCGTCCACCTATCAGATGTGATTCGTCTCAACCCCGACAAAACCACTACCAATCTAGACAATATAATCGTAGTTCCTTAACAAATACCACAAATTAAATCCAACCTTCGCTACCTTTGCCTGTACCGTGTCACCATCCAACCCCACAAACCCAACAACCGAATCCCAAGATGTACCAACTGCCAACTCTTCAAGCATACCCGAGCCTACTGCCACATTTCCGGAAGTTCACAATTACATCCGAACAGGCTCGCTCAATAAACGGAAATATAGGAAACTTCCATTCAAACAGCTGCTCTCTTAAATTAAAGCAATATCCAAATTCAAGAAGAATTAGAGAAATACTGTATTGCTACAATCCATCGTTTTCTCGACACAAGCCAAAGACCTTCGGACTTCGATAAGCCTTGCAATATATATGGAAGACTGAAAACCGCTTATGAACTGGGCATGGAAGATGTGCAGCTTCCTTATTCAAATGAGGAATGGTATCATCTCCAGATTGTGAGTATCCTGTCTCTCAGACCATGCGTTACTGAGCGGAAAGTTTAATTCGCAGCGTAATCGGTACCTCCAGTACTGAAATTGATATTGGCACACAAATTCAACATACAACATTATATCAATTTATTACAGTTAAAGGATATATTAAACGATAATTCTAAAATTCTGGACTTATTTGCTTCTAATTATTCAAATGTAATTAAATCTGACTGTCCTAGTTCGTTGTGATTACTATCATCCGGCACTAGAACTTATGATAAATATTAAAGAAAGCTTCAAGACACTCAATACGTAAGTCACAAAATACAATTATAACCTCGTAGACTTTACGTCAATTAACGAGACTTATGCTCATTTGAATGGAGTAGTTATTTTGAAATTAACTTTATTCAATCATGTGTTGATTATGTTTATAACTTTATTATTGAATTAATCGAAAAACATGTACCCAAAATGTATCTCCCCATCAATACCCTCCTTATTACTCTAAAGAATTGAAATTAATGTAAAACGAAAAGTCTGAAGCTCACTCCAAGTACAAATTTACAGATGATCCTTTAGATCACAGGAAATTTTCAGAATTACGCAAAAAATGTAAATAAAAATCTCATCTTGATAATAATGATAATTATGTGATAATATTGAAAATTCTATTCCATTTAATATAAAGGCTGGAAATTTACTAACTATAAAAGAGGAACAAATAGAATTCCAAATTATATTTTCGACAACAATGAAAGAGTTGACACCCCTCAAAAAATAGTAGATGTTTTTGCTGATTACTTTGAATCCATATATAGACATTATAATGATGATAACCAAATGATGATAACCAATCTACTAAAGTCAATTATGTTGATCATGCTTCTGCCTTCAGTATTGGTAACAATGAAATAACCCAAAATGATGTATACGAATCGAAAAATAAATTGGATGCCAATAAAGGTGTTGGGCCAGTTTAAATATTTATTATTATTATTAAAATCTTGTAATGCCAACTTAACACAGATTCTTTATGTACTTTTTGTAAAATCTCTGAACAAAGGTACCCTTCCTTCAATTTTGAAGAAAAGTTATATAACTCCAATATATGAATCTCTGAACCAATCATACTTAAAAAATTACAGACCTATATTCACAAGTGTCATTTCCAAACTTGAGTCCATTATAACCAAAAAAATAACTGAAAAATTAAGCAATCTCATCATAGAGGAACAACAAGGCTTCAGACCTGATAAATCTACCACATCTAATTTATTAATCTTACAACATTTCATTATTGATAAAAATTCTCCAGTAGATGTGATATATATGGATTTTCTAAAGCTTTCGACACTGTAAACCATGAATTACTTATACAAAAGTTGTCAAATTTGGGCTTTCACGGTACACTTTTGGAATGGTTGAAAAACATTTGTCTGATAGAATATTGAATGGTAAATATTTATAATTCTTATACCGAGACAATTGTATCATCAGCAGTTCTCCAAGGTTCTCACTTCGGACCCATTTTATTTTGATATTTATTTAATGATATTGAAATTATTTTATTATTTGCTGATGACTTAAAAATCTATAGAGAAATTATTACTGTTAATGATTGGAAACAACTACAGGAGGGCTTGAATAGTCTTATAAATTGAAGCAAATCAAATCAATTAAACTTTAATATAAATAAGTACAAAGTGATGAAATTCACAAAACACAGAAATATAGTTGCCCACGAGTATTCTATTGATGGAGTGATACTCAAGTCTGTCAAAGAAATACAAGATCTTGGAGTTATACTGATACAAGAATGAGATTTGAAAGACATAGATAATATTGAAGATAAAGCTAATCGAATGTTAGGATTTATTATAAAAACTGCAACTGACTTTAGAAACCCTTCTACAAGTACAACTTTGTATTTAATATCTGTGCAGCCAATACTTATGTCCTCTTCACAAAACTCGTTTCCTCGTTATGACATATACCAAAAGAGAATTGAATCAGTAAAACAAATGTTTTAATTTCCCAGTTTAATTTCTTACTATACCATCACTAAGGTTAAACGACGATTACAGCAAAATTTTTCAATAACTTCAAATTAGTTCTTTTGAGTCCCATAGAAAATGTAACGACATCTTATTTCTATTCAAATTATTAAATCACGATATTGACAGTAGCCAACCATAATCTTTGATCAATTGGAAAATAACGTTGCATAACCCCAGATGTAATCAAAATGATACATTTTTTACTGTTCACGAGAACCAATTTGGATTATTATTCTCCTATATGGCGTATGTGCAGAATCGATAACTGAGATATCAACATAAATTGTATCTCTGCGAGTCAATTTATTAATTATACAAAGTCACATTATCTCTGGGATTACAATTAAAATGTATTTTTATATTTTCCTTATTTTTAGTATCAAATTATAAATATTGTGTAAACCTGTAATATTGTGCAACTGCTTTTTTAGATGTACATAAATAAATAAATGAATGAAAAAAAACTAATAGTATCTTAAAAAGTGGCACTTTTTAACTTTTATTTAGTATTCCTTTTTTTCTCCAAAGGCTCAGTTCACAGATATACTCACATCATCGACAGTAAATTTGTATTTTCCAAATATTACATAATTACAATTTGCAACATTCACAACGGAAATTCGTTCCTTTGACTAAATGACTTGTAAGGAGCATTTCAGGACCCTTATCAATCTCTCACACCCCCTCAGTCAGTTGCAAATATAGTAAATAATTCATCATATGCTGTGGATATTAAGGGTGAAAAAAATCTTTCCTTCAGACGGAAGTAAGTCAGCTGTCCCCTCTTGTACATTTACTGCATGTAAAAGATCAAGCCTAAAAGAAGCCTCTAAACTAAATTCAAATCACCTGCACAAGTAACAACTTCCTTCTCCACTACTTCCTGAACGGGATGTAGTGAAATTTGCATGGTCAGATGGAAGAGTAGGCCTCATGGCCAAAGTCTCGCCACGTAAAACACGGCATCTATCCAATTCAATTCAATCCAATAAATAACTGGAGACCTTTTGAACACGAGATCTAAATCACAAAATTTCCAAAATTTTGCAGCACTATTGACATTCGATTATTCTACACCAATGTTGATTGTAAAAAATTCATTCTTTGCAGTTTGTTAATCAATTGGAATTTATCATTCCAATGACACCCATTTTATGTGCATGATTATTTTTTTTCCTTTCTCCTCTCACTGTCTGAATCACCCATATTTTCCATATTTAACATTTCTGATTACATTAAATCCTGACATTTGCTTGCAATTGGTGGAGAACAAAATAGTTAAATGACGCATACTCAGGTAACAAAAATTACATATCAATAACAATCTAATCGAAGTTGTTTTTTCTTCTTTCATGCATTATGCTATTTCTTCAAGCATAAAAATACGGCTCCGAATGTTACTGTTTTCCATTTTCTTTATAAAAAAATAATAAATAAATTTTCAAAATCTTTCAACAATGTTTTAACAAGTTTTTAAAAGGTAAAAAAGTTCATGAAATTCATAACTTTATGAATGAAAAAATAAAATTATATTACAATATTTACATAACTGTCAATATGGAAAATTTATCATTTTTCAATATTAACAAATACGAACAAAACATTCCATAAAGTCTTTCACCTGATCGTCTCAACTTTGTCCTTATATGCAAAACCCATTTCTTCCATAATTCAATAAATCTAGACCAGTAATTATGAATCATATCTGAAATATTATTAGTGATTTGGGAGACTGAACAGAGAAAGCAACCCCTGTGACTTTAGAAAGTGTTCAACTGACAGGGTAGTGCAGAGGAAGAATTTTTAGAGCACATCATATAACGAACTTAAAAATGGAGCAAATGTTTATTAAATTCATGTCACAAATCTTGCCATCCCCAGATACTTAAAAATATTTTGAAACATTGCACCTCATTCAACTAGTATTTAGAGAAATAAAAAAAGAAAGTGAATCTCAGTCCAAACAGTGAAGCTCCTATCTTCCAATGAACTTATGCTTCTAAATTGTCTATATATCTTCTCTATTATCTAAAATAGTTTGTGAACTATTTCCGAAATAAGGATCTGTGAACAATTTTCAAGAGCAGGAAATAAAATCTCAAATTTAGCCCTCCATTATTAGTATAACAATACTATTTAGGCACATCCCTCACATTCAGAAGGTCATTGTTGTGGCTAGACATATTTTTACAATAATTCATTTTCAGTGACATCAAAACAATTTCCTCCGATTAAAACAAGAACTGTGTATTCAGCAACAGATCACCAAAAAATCATTACTTAGCAACACACAGACGTTTATGAGAGTATAGAAGTTATTATCAAACAGATATAGCGAAGAAAATTCTTCGCAAACACATCACAAATGGCAGAGGATTCATATCTTCTGCTTATCATATACAGAACCTACACCTTAACTGATTAAGACACTACACATTTTCTTCTCTACAGTACTAGGTGCTGAACAAGCACCTGAAGCAGATGCTGAGAAAGTGCATTTCAGCTCACCCAACAGGTGCATTCCAGGTCCACTAGGATGATGAGCCCTCGGGGATGACGTGGTCACCCAGCACACTGCCTTCCTCATTCTACCACATGGCACCACCATATGGTTTCACACACCTGAAGAAAAAATTGCCAATATTACATTCTTATCGTATTGATATTATCTTATTGATTGTAGCAGCAGAAATAATGCAGAATTCTGTTCTAATAAGTGGATTTCATGGAACTAGCAGCTTGAAACAGCAAACAACACTTATCTGTTTGGATACATTAAAAATAGCTAGAACATAAATTATTTTTTCAATTTGATGGCACGACAATGATTTACATCATTGCAATGAATATTGCAGACGACGCTACACAGTAACTACATATTAACACTTTCTTATTTCATAAAAAAAGTTAGGTAAATCAGTTTGAGACATTTCAGTGACTATCAAAGAACAATTGATATAAGATATAATCTATACATTCTGCACTCTCAAAATACAATATTTAACTTCTATTAAATTGAGTGGCAACATACAATTAGAATTAGAACACCCTACAATTAGAATCACATGTAATGCTTTAGTTCACATCTCTTTTCTTGGTATTCCTTCACTGGTATTTAGATTTAAGATTTTTTTTGCAAGATTCTTCATATACATTACACTGAGACAAGGCCATTCAATCACAACATTACACACCACTGATTCACAGGGTACTCAATCACTGAATAATGAAAACACAAAACCACATTACATATGAAAGGGCAGTACAATGAACTCCAGCTGAAGAATCTGTTTCCTTGTGTACATTGTATTGTGAGAGAATGAAAGAAAAACTTGATATATCTCTTTAATATCTTGAGATAATAACAAATAAAATGAGATATTTTTGCACCCTTCTACTTGCAATGGTTCTCTCACAATTTCATTCCGTTTCCAGAAATACACGATATAGACTGGATCATATCCTATAATTAGCATAATGTCAATGTTTTCAAAACAGTGTCGTGCAATGTGCAAGAAATAATGTATATAATTTGTAGGCATCTTTATGAAATTTTGAAATGAGTAAGCTATTCTGTTCTTATCATTGCCTCGTCCATCAATATTTCTAACATAGGCAAGGTTTGACTTTCAAAAGAAAAAGTACCATTACAAAATAGAATTTTCACATTTCAATTCATTGACATTCTTTCAGAGTGCAGTGGAACAGGTTTGAAAAAGGGGAGGGAATTCTACCAGGGCTTTGCAACTCGCCATCAAAACTCCAGAGACAAAGCTCCAGAGTTTACTGTAGGTACCGGTTGCAGGGTACAGCTGTAAGTTAGGCTCGCCAACTTGTGCATGTAAAAATTGGCTAAATTGTGAGAAAGAGGAAAAGTTGACTTTAAATGTTCAACTATTCGTAATATAACATATAAGAAACCCCTGAAGGAAGTGCAGACATCAGTGCTATCTTCTGTAACATTAACGGCCTGCTTATGACCAGTGAACTCTTGCGACATGCATGACCGTTTTAAGTATCATTGGCATCAGTTTGTGGTTTAGTTACTGTAAGAATGTGCTACGGAACAGCGTGGCACAATTATTATTCCATATATTATATGGAAGTAGGCCCTGTTCCAAACTCCCAAAGTCTCACTCATTGTTAAAAGGGGAAATGTACCTCGCCAGACAAATGGCAACCAATCAGAGCAAGGAATTAGTCAAGTAATTCTCATAGAATACCATTTATTTTTGTTCCTCAGTTTTAGAGCTTCAGTAGTTTTGGGGTTGGACAATGGGTTATCCCCAAAGTCTTAGTAAGAGAGGATGGAATAGGTTAACTCTTCCTTCCCTTCAAATATCAAAAACTATGTAACTCTCTTTTCGATTATAAAGGCTTTGCCATCCTGTTTTTTACACTTTTCACATGGAACACCTTTTACCCAGGAATCGCATAAAAGGGTCAAATTGGATTTCCATGTCTTCAAAAACAAAGTAAATGAAGAAAAGAAAAGAAATGAAAGGATGAATTACATGCAAAAAAAATTGGAATATAAACAACAGGTTTTGGGATAAATATATTGTATAAAAAATTTGAAAGAATGGTATTTCCCTTTCAAAATACACCGTGAACTATCATCAAAAACTCAAGAAAACACACAAGACAATCAGCATCTCTACGAATATGTCCCATTAATATGTAATAAAAAAATTTCGTAACTCTTAACACTTTTTTCCCTTCAACAACAGAAGTTATAGATTATTTGATAAAAAAAAAAGTTTTAAAAACCGTAAATCCTCAGCTAACTAAAACTAAATAAAAACTACTAAGAAGGAACACATCTTACCAATTTTATCAATTCAATTTTACCATCACTGGTTGCTGCTTGATACCATTCTTAGTGTGTTTTTTCAAATTTCCACCACAATTTTGCCTTTTTTGACACAACTTCCATTCCATAACTTCTCCTGATGGACATAGATATTCGTTCCTTTTCTCACTGCTACACTGTAACAAATCCAAAATTTCAACACTCATCACTGTCCAAATTATTCTCATTATTATCATCTGGGTAGCACACAACGTGATTTGATTATGTTACATTTTTTTTCCTTCTGACAATATCTTCACATAAACAAATTTGAATAGTGCAAATAAGAAATAAAACTTCTTGATTCAGTACTTCTGTAGTATTTAAAAATACTTTTAGGATTTTTATTTATTTAATTTACATATTTATTATGATGTTCAAGAATTTAATTCTTCTAATGTAAAATCCTGAATTCTCATTAGGAAAGTCATTTAAGCAATATTAGCACAGTTGAAAAGACAGACACGGATTTACAAACACTGTTACAAAAATAGCCATGCGAGTATTTCATCAGTATCCAGACAGACACTGGTGAATTTTCAACAATTTAGAAGAAACAAAAAGTCAATTCTAAAGATGGATTTTACGTGAACATTTTTTACTATACCGTAAGTGTAATTATATAAGGATGTAAACTTAAATTTCTTCAACTATGTGTTTGAAGTAAATTAGCTGTCGATAGTTTCATCCAATTGGGAGATTTAACATTACCATCACTCCTTGACATCACTGAAGTGATGTATGATCTCACGACTGGATGAAACAGTCAATAGCTGAAACACCTGCCAGAAGCACAACTAAACGAATCTTACTATAATTCATAATTTTCACTAATCAAAGTATGAAATGAATGTTTCCCTGCGATGAAAATCACTCTGGAAAATCGAAAATAGACTTTACCACTTCACTTATACACAAATTACGTGTTAAGTCAAAAATTTTTATTCAAACTGTTATATTTTATATGTATATTCAAAACATTAATTCAGAGATATTTATGTGCTTTGTTTCTGTAAGTAACTAAATATTTAATCTTATAACAAATATTTAAAAAATTAATATGAACTATTTTGGTAATTATAATAAAAGCACGCAATCCTTGCTGGCCAACATATTAATACTTATGTGCATATGAACTATGCCAGATACTAGTAGTTATGAAAGAATAACTTTTTTATAAAATTTAATCTGAAATAAAAATTATGTCAAAAATATTATTCGAAAAATTATTTATTTCAACTTCCAACATGCATTTCAAAAAATTAAATGTTATATAAATAATTGAAGAACTGCAACTGCAGTACTGCGTAATAACATTTAATTATTCAATAGTTACTTTTCGAGAACATAAACAACCAAAAATTCATTAATAAAGAAACTTTTTTAAAAATGTCAAGTTAATGAGAGTTAAAGTACCTCATATGCAGCCAATGCTACTTCAGTGTCCTTTGGATTGATACAATATAGCGAACTTTTTGACAGTAACTTACACAAGTCATATTCACCTTTCACTGTCCCCCTCAGCATCGAAATTTGTGAAACTATATATTACCGAATTTCAAAAATACTGTTCTCTTCCCTATGCCCTCTTTTTATCACACATCAATGCACTCGCTTCTTTCTCCATAATCTACAAAGATTATACTATTAAGGCTGTACATATCTACACTTGGCATGGTAGTTGAAGATCAGGCCTACCACGCAGCTATGAACACGAGGACTGTTGATACGACTATGAATACGAGGCTACCCAGTGCTACCCGGTGTCTGAAATCGACTGCGGTTAACGGTCATGCGACGCGCTTCCAGGACGGCAAAAGAAGTGTGACGTGAATCGACGCCAACCAGCCAATGAGCACTCACGACCACGTGACGTCCGAGCCCTGATGGAGAGGGTTGTTAACGTTAATATATGTTCTGTAAATAAGTAGACTTTTTTAATTGAATTAATGTCATTGAATTCATATCAATCCCTAATTTTAACCATGGGACTGACAAGTCCAAGGACCGTATTCATAGTCGACACTTACACGATAAGTAATCGCTAAAAGTAATAAGCATTAATACATAAGCATAATTATTCGAGAGTTGCACTCAAGCAATATTTCGCTACATATTTGGCAGCATTTCTTCATTGGTTATTAGTTACGAATCAAGAAGGCGCGTCATTCTTGTTTACAATTTTGGCGGTTCATCGAAGCGTATGAATAGCATCTGGTTTCATCGACAGAATGCCAACAAACAGAAGTAAATTTAGATTTGTTTTTCGATGCACTAAGTCCTGTGCGGATAATTGCTATTGGTAGAATTTTGCCTATTTTATGTTATTAGTAATTACGATATTTGTACAATACATGAAGGGAATTTTACGAATTTCTTAATATTTCTTGATCAGATATTTCAGTAATTATTCTACAAACTAGGAGCTGACGTATTCTATTGATATTTGCACATAACTGAAAATAAAGACACGTTTTAATATGCATTGTGATTGTTGTAAGATAGCCTGTAAAACATGGTCCTCGTAAGGTTACCTTCAAAATGTACCTTCATGGTATTCTCAATCAACATCCACCGCACGCGAGAGTCCAGGAAATTGGAATTCAGGAACTTCAGGAACTAACGACAAGCGGCGCTACTAAGGTCAGTGCTCAGCAAACTGCCAGCGATGCAGCCCAAGGCGTAACAAAAACAGTAGTGAATACCAAGATAACGCGTACAGTTCAACATATAGCGGAAAGAGAACATTTAATGACTCAGATGAACATGAACAGTGAACATATGACTTCAAGTTTGGTGCCAAGGTGAGAGTTTGCCTGTGCACTTCAAGAGATTGTGCCTGAAGAGAACCTTGTGATTATAGATAATGTATGAATTGTGTACATGTGAGACAGCGTTGTTATCAGATCATGTTACTCTGTCATATTACTCCTATGTTGTAATTATGTTCATTTATTATTTCAATTTGTACTTTTTTACGATTTGAATTCAGACATCAGTGAGTACGAGATCATGTAAAATGTTCACAATAATTTAAAAATATTGAATGCCATAACATTTTTCTAATGAGTGGAATTGTTCCATTATGATTTTAGTAGTAAGTTAAAATTGAGTATTGATTATTGAGTATTGATTCTGTTCTCGAAGAATTCGGTTGTGTTTATAAACATTGGTTTACTAAATAAAAATACGCCTCGGTCCTGTGGCCTGCAATTAAAATCAATTAAATTACGGAAGTGAAATGATGACTTGCATAAAATCTGTGTGCCATTAGCATTTTTAGAACTAGTAGTAACGGTTACCTTATATTCTTCAAATACACAAGTGTTGTGTACAACAGACACTAATGTTTACAACCGTATCCTTGTCAAAACGATATCTCTTCTTCAATTCTTGTTTCTATTAATTTCCAAAGGATTTTCCAAGTCTCTCAAATTCATTTTTGGTATAAGATCTTTCGTATTGATTACAATAATTCCAAAAACTCATAAAAATCTTCTATGGCATTCCACATTGAAAAATAAACGGTGCACTCAAGGGTACAAAAATTAACTCTTAAGAATAAGTGAATGCTCATGCAAACACTCGAGTAATGAGACTATGAATTGAAAATGCGAAAAGTAAACACTACTGCGTTCCTCAAAAATAAGGCTCGATTATGAACACAGCAAGCCTATTGTCAGTGGCGTGCACTGCTTTCATGTCCTAGATGAATGCTCCATTAGAAGTAATCTTGCACTATAACTATACATAATCTTGGATAAAGTAGTTCCTCTAGTTTGTACAATTTTATTATACAATATTATAAATAATATAACGTTTAAACAGCTAACGAGTTTAAACATCTCTAATATTTAGTGATTATTAAAGATGCCTTTTAATTGTCGTTCGAATTACGAGAAATGACCCAATCATTTTTACAATTACTCATTTACTCCCAGCATTCACACATTTAAACACCATTTCAACCTACTTTATACTGTTCTCTATTGATTATCATCCACCCTCATTCTTTTTTACGTCTTTTTTGGTTCTCTTTTCTATTTTTCAAAAGTAATTTTAAATTTCTTTCTCCTGTGTATCTTTGTTCTATCATTAACATCAGTTTTGTCCTGTCTGATGAATTAATAATAAAATAAAAAATAACATTGTATGCCACCCATAAAAAAGTGTCTTTGGCATAATTATTTCAGAATGGCAGGTTTGTTGCGAAAAAGCTAACTCAGATTAAGGGAGATTAGAAAACTAACTAGTACGAGAATGTTTGTGCTACACTGTAACACCAACAACTTCCATTTTTTATGTGATTGATAGTTTCTACGTTTTCGCATTATTTTATAGAAGCTTGGAACTTAGAAGTATGAAGGTAATTTAATATATGTCAACATGGCATCAAGTAGAAAGAACGGGATTTGCTGCTCTGTATCGTCTCACATTATTTTACGTTACTTCTCACTATTTGTGTAAGTAAACTTTAATTCCAGTAACTACGTTGATTAGTGGCATTTTTGTGCAGAATGATGAGCTTGAGTATCTGCAACTTCAAGTTATTTGTTATTTGATAGAATAAACAGGAGCAGCAGTGGAAGTATTGTAAAAAGTTTCCTCTGAAAACTGAAGCAAAATTTGGCCAACTCGCGGAACCACATTCCTTCCTAGTTCTTTTGGGAAGTGTTTTAATAATGACAAATTACAGAAATCACTAAAAACTCTGGGAATTCAGCAATATTAAAGCCTATTGTTAATCTTGCTGCCGATTTCAAGTGATCTGAATGCACAAATGGGATTGGACTGAGATCATATGTCATATGTTGGTCTGAGATATGTCAACTTGATAAAGATGAAATCCTCCACACCCTCATTGTATGTCCACGAGAATTAACTGGTTCAAATCTCCACTCCGACAGAGCTGGAGCAACAGGTCAAGGCAGTTGAAGGTACTGTTAAATCAAATCCTGATCACACGCTCACTGAAGCCCCTCACAGATTGTTGCATCAGAACAGTTTTATGATCTTGATACTCTTAACACCTGACAGGATTAAAGCAAATCATGTATCTCTCTTAACGATTATTTTTTCATAACAATTTAAAATTTGAAAGTCCAGTCAACAACTCATTCAGAATTGGTAAATTTGTTAAACATAGTGACAAGCCAAAACCTCTGAAAATTGAATTTTGGTGTTGTGATGAAGCTAACCAATTTATTCAATATCTCTAAAACCAATTCAAGTCAGTCAAACATTCTTCATAAGTTTCTGTATCCAAGGACAGAACATGTACACAGGTATCAAAGATGCAGCCCTGTAGAAATGGCTTTGTTGAAATGTATTGATTCAGGTTTACCTACTAATATTAATTATACAGTCACCTCTGATCTGGAACTTCAATGTTTGATGAAATTGATTAATTGTTACAATTTCTCCAAATTTATTATGATCTAAAATTAAATAGGTAGACTTCTTGACATGGTTCTTGTTGATATTAAATATAGAGTTTTGAAGACATAATTCAAAATGATTTATCATGAATCCATTGTGATTTTGGTCAGTTACTTTAAAAAATACTTGATCATCTAGTTAAGATCAATTAATTGAATAAACTAAAACCATTTCATGAAATAAATATTGCTACCATTTACTTTGACCATAAAATGAAATCAAATGGGGAAAAAATAACTTGATTACCTACATTTATATAACATATTTGGGGCATAACCCTGGACTGCACCTTAACTTATAGAGCTCACTTAAAAAACATCTGCTAAATCTCACACTAGAAACAATATTTTGCAGAAGCCGTTTGGGTGCTGCTACTTCAGTACTTTGTACTTCAACTCTCGGACTTGGGGACAATGCAGCGAGACATGGAGCTGCAGTTTGGTTGAACAGCCACAATGCCCATTCGGTCAATAGCCAATTAAATAACTATGCGCACCATCACTGGTTGCTTTAGGTCTACTCCCATCTACTGGCTTCCCACCTTAAGCCACATTGTTCCCCCTGACCCCAAGGAGATAGAGAGCCCTACTGCAAGAATCCCGGAAGATCACAATTACATCCAAACAGACTTGCTCAATGGACTGAAATATGGAAACCTTCCATTCAAATAACCGCTATCATAAAATAAAGATATTTCTAAATTCAAGAAAAATGGGAGAAATTCATGATTGCTACAATTCATCATTTGCTCAACACAAGCCAAAGACCTTTGGACTTCGATAAGCCTCGCAATATATACATGGAAGACTGGTGAACTGGGAATGTAAGATGTAAGGCTTCCTTATTCAAATAAGGCATGGTATCATCTCCAGAATGTGAGTATGGTGTCTCAGACCATGCGTCACTTACTAGAGAGTTTTATTCACAGCCTATCGTGGGGATCCTGTGGATTTCGTATGTTGGACACAGATGGTGGTGAAATGGATTCAGAAGGTGGATGTGACCCTCTAGGGACTAACTACTTTTTGTATCCCTCTGAAGACTGTTTTACTGTTGTGGTGTCACATTGTGATGTATTGGGCAGCATTTGCTTTATTATGAGTCCGGTGCACTTGCCCTAATATAAAAATAAAACAGACATTTATCTCATATTAAATGATGTGTACAATTTATAGAGTGTAAGTACTGAAATCGATACCAGCTGTACTGAAATTGATATTGGCACACAAATTCCAACATAATACCAATTTATTACAGTTAAAGGATACATTAAATGATAATTCTAAATATCTGGACTTATTTGCTTCTAAGTATTCAAATGTAATTTAATCTGACTGTCCTATTGTTCCTTGTGATTACTATCATCCGGCACGAACTAATGATAAAATTAAAAAGAAAGCTACAAGACACTGGATACGTTAGTCATGAAATACAATTATAACCACCCAGACTATGTCAATTAACAAAGATTTATGCTCGTTTGAATGGAGTAACTATTTTGAAATTAACTCTACTCAATCATGTGTTGATTATGTTTATAACATTATTTATGAACTAATCAAAATGTATGTACCCAAAATGTGTGTATCATCTCATCAATACCCTCCTTGGTACTCTAAAGAATTGAAATTCATGTTGAACAAATTGTCTACAGCTCACTCCAAATACAAATTTACAGATGGTCTTTTAGATTACAGAAAATATTCAGAATTACGCAAAAAATTTAAATCAAAATCACATCTTGATTATGACAATTAAGTGATAAATATTGAAAATTCTATTCCATCTACTATAAAGTCATTCTGAAAATATATAATAACAATAAAAGAGGAATAAATGGTATTGCAAAAATATATTTTTGATGATGAATCAGCTGACAAGCCTCAAAAAATAGTAGATATTTTTGCTGATTACTTCAATCCATATATAGTAATTATAATGATGATAACCAATCTACTAATATTAATTATTTCATACTCGGTAGTCTTTTGCAATGGTTGAAAAACTATTTGATTGAATATTAAATGGTAAACATTTATCATTCTTATCCCGGGACACACACTTGTACCATCACGAGTACTCCAAGGTTCTCACTTGGGACCCCTTTTATTTTTGTTCTTTATTCAATGATGTTAAATTATTTGTTTCAAATTGAATGATTTTGATTATTTGTTGACGTGTTAAAAATCTATGGAGAAATTAATACCGTTAATCATTGCAAACTACACGAGTGCTTGAATAGTCTTATGAATCGGAGTAAATCAAATCAATTAAATTTTAATATAGATTAGTGCAAAGTGATGAAATTCACAAAACACAGAAATATAGTCGACCATAAGTATTCTATTGATGGAGTGATACTTGACTCTGTCAAAGAAATAAAAGATCTTAAAAGTTATTTTGATCCAAAAATGAGATTTGATAGACAAAGATAATATAGTAGATAATGCTAATCAAGTGCTAGAATTTATTATGAAAAACTAGAACTCACTTTAAAAACCCTTCTACAATTAGAACTTTGTATTTAACATCTGTGCGGCCAATACTTATGTACTCTTGACAAAACTTGTCTCCTCGTTATGATATATAAAAAAGAGAATTCAATCAATAAAACAAATGTTTTAACTTAGCAGCTTGAATTCTTAAACGACCATCATCAAGATTAAACCGCGATTACAGGAAAATTTTACTATATCTTCAAATTAGTTCCTTGAATCCAGTAGAAAATGTAATGACAACTTATTTTTATTCAAATGATTAAATCATGATATTGACAGTAGCAAACTAATATCAGTGATCAATTGGAAAATACCGTTGCATAGACCTAGATGTATCCAAAATTATACATTTCACAAGAACTAATTTCGATTATTATTCTCCTATATGGTGTATGTGCAGATACTATAACAGTGATATCGAAAAAGTCAATTAGTCAATTTGTTAGTTATACAAATTCACATTATCTCTTCGATAACAATTTAACTTTATTTGTATATTCTACTTATTTTTAGTATCAAATTATAAATATTGAGTAAACCTATAATTTTGGGCAATTGCCTGTTTAGATGTAAATAAATAAATAAATAAATAAATGAAAAAAAAAAAATCTTAATGGTATCATTAGAAGTTGCCTTTTTTAAAACTTTTCTTTAGTACTCCTTTTTTCTCCAAATGTTCACTTCACTGATATACTCTCTTCATCGACAGTAAATGGGTAACTCCCAAATATTACATACATTACAATATGCATCATTCTCAGCGGAAATTTGTTCATTTCAGAAAATGACAAGTACGGAGCACCTCAGGACACTTATCAATCTCACCCCATTAGTCAGCGCAAATATAGCAAATAACTCATAATATGCTGTGGATTTTTAAGGCTGAAAAATCTTTCCTTTGGAGGGGAAGTAAAGTCGGCTGTCCCCTGTTGCACATTTACTGCATGTAAAAGATCCTCAAGCGATAAAGACGCCTCTAAGCTAAATTCAAATCGCCTGCACGAGTAAAAACTTCTTTCTCCGCTAATTCCTGAAAGGAGTGTAGTGAAATTTGCATGGTCAGATGGAAGATCAGGGCTCATTGCCGAAGTCTAGCCACGTAAAACAAGGCATCAATTCTATTCAATTCAATAAATAATTGGAGACTTTTTGAACGCGAGATCTAAACCACAAAATTGCCAAAATTTAGCAGCAGTATCCTCATTCAATTGTTCTACACCAATGTTGATTTTAAAATCTTCATTCTTTGCAATTTGTTAATAAATTGGAATTTATCATTCCATTGACGCCCATTTTATGTGCATGATTATGTTATATCCTTCCTCCTCTCTCAGTCTGAATTACCAATATTTTCCAAATTAAAGTTTTCTGATTACATCAAAACAGTGAAAATTCTAACATTTGCTTGCAATTGATGAACGGAATACTTAAATTATGCATATTCATGTGACAAAAACCACATATCAATATCAATCAAAACGAAGTTGTATTTTCTTTCTTGCATTATGTATTTCGACAAACAAAAATACGTCCTCAAATGTTACTGTTATTCATATTACTTTATAAAAAATAAATTTTCAAAATCTTCCAACTATGAAGTATTAAAAGGTTAAAAAAGTTCATAAAATTCATAACATTATGAATGGAAAAAAAAATATCTTACCGTAATTACATAACTGTCAATAATGCAAATTTTTCACTACTCAATATAAACAAATAAGAACAAAACATTCCATAAAGTCTCTCACCTGAGCATCTCAACTTTGTCCTTATGATACACAGAACCCATTTTTCCCAAAATTCAATAAATCTATACCAGTAGTTATGAATTGTATCTGAAATATTATTTGTGATTTGGGTAACTGAACAGGGAAAGCAACCCCTGTGACTTTTGAAAGTGTTCAACTGACAGGGTAGTGCAGAGAAAGAATTTTTGGAGCACATCATATAACTAAAAAATGGAGCAAATGTTTATTAAATTCATGTCACAAATCTTGCCATCTCCAGATACTTAAAAACATTTTGAAACATTGCACCTCACTCAACTCTTATTTAGAGAAATTAAAAAAGAAAGAATCTCAGTCAAAACAGTTCTTTGAAGCTCTTATCTTCCAATCAACTCATGCTTCTATCATTATCTAAAATAGTTCACAAACTATTCACAGATATGTCCTTATTTTGGGAACAATTTTCAAGAGTTGAAAATAAAATCTCAAATTTTGCCCTACAATATTGGTATAAATATACTATTTATCCACATCCCTCACCTTCAGAAGATAATTGTTGCCGCCAGACAAATTTTTACAAAAATTCATATTCAGTGACCTCAAAACAATTTATTTCCTCTGATTAAAACATGAACTGTGTATTCAGTAACGGATCCCCAAAAAATTATTACTTAGCAACGCAGACATTTATAATAGTATAGAAGTTATTATCCAACAGATACAACCAAGAAAATGCTTCGCAAACATATCACAAATGGCAGAGGAATCATATTTTCTGCTTTTGATATACAGAACCTCCACCTGAACGGATTAAGACACAACAAAGATTAATACTTCTTTCTCTCAAGTCCTATGTGCTGAATCAGCACCTGAAGAAGATGCTGACAAAGTGCATTTCTGCTCACCCAACAGGCGCACTCCAGGTCCAATAGGATGATGAGCTCTCGAGGATGACAACGTGGTCACCCAGCACACTGCCTTCCTCATTTTACCACATGGCACCCCATACGGTTTCACACACCTGAAGAAAGAATTGCCATTATTACATTATTATCCTATTGATATTAGCTTATTGATTACAGCAGCAGAAGTATTGCAGAATTCCGTACTAATAACTGAATATCATGGAACTAGTAGCTTGAAACAGCAAACAACACTTATCTGTTTGGCTACATTAAGAATAGCTACAACAAAAATTCTTTTTTCAATTTGATGGCATTACACAATGATTTACATCATTGCATTTAGTATTACAGACAATGCTACATAGGAACTACAAATTAACACTTTCTTATTTCATAATAAGTTACGTAAATCAGTTTGAGAAACATCAGTGATTATCAAAGAACAAATGATTTAAGATTTAATCTATACATTCTGCACTCTCAAAATACAATATTAAACTTTTATTAAATTGAGATGTATCGTTAAATTACACCCTATAATTAGAAGCACATGTAAAGCTTAAGTTTACATTTGTTTTAATTGTATTACAACATTGGTTTTTAGATTTAAGAATTTTTTTGCTTGATTATTTACACACATTACACTGAGAAAAGGCCATTCAATAACACAATTACAGACCACTGATTCACAAGGTACTCAATCACTGAATAAAGAAATCACAAAACCACATTACAAATGAAGGGGCAGTACAATGAACTCCAGCTGAAGAAACGGTTTCCTTGTGTACATTGTATTCTGTGAGAATGAAAGAAAAACTTTCGGATATTTCTTTTTTAACTTGAGATAATAACAAATGAAATATTTTTGCATCCTTCTACTTGCAATGATTCTCTCACAATTTTATTCCATTTCCAGAACTACACGATATAGACAGGAAATCATATCGTATAATTAGCATAATATTAATGTTTACAAAATTGGGTCATGCAATGTGCAAAAATAATGTATAAAATTTGTAGGCATCTTTAGCTTATGCAATTCAAAATTTCATATTCTGCCTCTTCCATCAATATTTCTAACATAGTCAAGGTTTCACATTGAAAAGAAAAAGTACCATTAAACAGAATTTTCACATTTCAGTTAATTGACATTCTTTCAGAGTGCAGTGGAACGGATTTGAAAAAGAGGAGGAAATTCTACCAGGGCTTTGCAACTCGCCATCAAAACTCCAGAGACAAAGCTCCAGAGTTTACTGTAGGTACCGGTTGCCAGGTACAGCTGCAAGTTTAGGCTCGCCAACTTGTGCACGTAAAAATTGGCTAAATTGTGAGAAAGAGGAAAAGTTGACTTTAAATGTTCAACCATTCGTAATATAACATATATGAAACCCCTGAAGGAAGTGCAAACATCGGTGCTATCTTTTGTAACATTAAAGGCCTGCTTACGACCAGTGAACTCATGCAGGAGGCACAAACGTTTTAAGTATCGTTGGCAGCAGTTCGTGCTTTAGTTCCTGTAAGAAGGTGCTGCTAAAGACCATGCAACCATTATGGTTTCCACCACATTATATGGGAGTTAAAAGACAGTGTTCCAAACTCCCAAAGTCTCACTCACTGATAAAAGGTAAAATGTCCCTAGCCAGACAAATGGCAACCAATCACAGAGCTAGGAATTAGTCAAGTAAATCTCATAGAATAAGCTTTTATTTTTGTACCTCTTTTTTAGAGCTCCATAGTTTTTGGGGTTGGACAATGGGTTATCCCCAAAGTGAGTAAGAGGATGGAATAACATTGCTACAAAAAAAAACCATGCAAGTCTTTAACCAGTATCCAACATACACTGGTAAATTTTAAATAATTTAGAAGACACAGGTCATATATAAAAATGAATTTTACGAGAACATTTTTTACTGTTCCGTAAGTGCAATTAAATAAGGATTAACACTTGAATTTATTTCGCTATGTGTTTGAAGTAAATCAGCTATTGATAGTTTCATCCAATTGGGAGCTTTAACATTACCGTCACTGCCTGACATCAGTGTAGTGATGTATGGTCTCCCGACTGGAAGAAACCGTCAATAGCTGAAACCTGCCAGAAGCACCACTAAACGAATCTTACTATAATTCATAATTTTCACTAATCAAAGTATAAAAAGAATGTTTCTTAGTGACGGAAATCACTCTGGAAAATCAAAAATAGATTTTACCACTTCACTTATACACAAATTACGTGTTAAGTCAAAAATGTTTATTGAAACTGTTATATTCAATATGTATATTCAAAATATTAATTCAGAGATATTTATGTGCTTTGTTTCTGTAAGTAACTAAATATTTAATCTTACAACAAATATTTAAAAAATTAATATAAACTACTTTAGTAAATTATTATAATAAAAGCATGCATTCCTTGCTGGCCGACATGTTAATACTTATGTGCATATAAACTACCTCAGAAACTAGTAGTTATGAAAGACTAGCTTTCTCATAAAATTTAATTTGAATTAAAAATTATGTTTAAAATATTATTCAAAAACTTATTTCAACTTTCAACATGCATTTCAAAAAATCCTTTATAATGCATAAAAAAATTGAATGGTATATAAATTATTCAAGAACTGCTATTTCAGTACTGCGTAAAAACATTTCATTATTCAATCGTTAATTTTCGAGAACATTAACGACCAAAAATTCATTGATAAAGAAACACTTCCATAAAAATGTCAAGTTAATGAGAGTAACAGTACCTCATACGCAGCCAATGCTTCCTCAAAATGCCCTTTATATTGATACAATATAGCGAACTTCTTGACAGTAACTTCAAGTCATATTCAGCTTTCGCTGTCCCCTCAGCATCGGTATTTCTGTAACTAGAGATTACAGACTTTCAAAAACACTGTTCTCTTCCCTAAGCCCTCTTTTAATCACATATCAATGTACTCACTTTTTCTCCACAATCTACGAAGATTATACTATTAGGACAGTAGATTTCTACACTTGGCACGATAGTTGGAGATCAGGCCTACCACGCAGCTATGAACACGAGGACTGTTGATACGACTATGAATACGAGGCTACCCAGTGCTGCCCGGTGTCAAATCGACTACGGTTAACGCTCATGCGACGCAAACCAGCCAATGAGCACTCACGAGCGCGTGACGTCAGAGATCTAATGGAGGGGGTTGTTAACCTTATTGTATGTTCTGTAAATAAGTATACTTTATTTAAAATTGAAATAATGTCATTGAATTCATGTCAATCCCTAATTTTAACCACGTAACTGAAAAGTCTAAAGGCCGTAATCATAGTCGACACTTGCACGATAAGTAATCGCTTAAGCAAAATTATCGCAGAGGACTCAGGGAATATTTCGTTACATAATTGGCAGCATTTCTTTATTGGTTACTAGATACGAGTCAAGAAGGCGCGTCAATCTTGTTTACAATTTTGGCGGTTCTTGTAAGCGTATGAATAGCATCTGGTTTCATCGACAGAATGTCAACAAACAGAAGTAAAGTTAGATTCGTGTTTCGATGCGCTAAGTCCTGTGCGGATAATTGCTATTGGTAGAATTTTCCCTGTTTTATGTTATTAGTATTTATGTTATTAGTAATTACGATATTTGTACAATACATGAAGGGAATTTTACGAATTTCTTAATATTTCTTGATCAGATATTTCAGTGATTATTCTACAAACTAGGAGCTGACGTATTCTATTGATATTTGCACATAACAACTGAAAAATATAATAAAATAAAGACACGTTTTAATATGCATTGTGATTGTTGTAAGATAGCCTGTAAAACATGGTCCTCGTAAGGTTACCTTCAAAATATGCCTCGGTCCTGTGGCCTGCAATTAAAATCAATTAAATTACGTAAGTGAAATGATGACGTGCATAAAATCTGCGTGCCATTAGTTTTTTTAGAACTAGTAGTAATAGTTATCTTATATTCCTCAAGTACACAAGTCTTGTGAACAACAGACACTAATGTTTACAACCATATCCTTGTCAAAACTATATCTCTTCTTAAATTCTTGTTTCTATGCATTTCCAAAGGATTTTCCAAGTCTCTCAAATCCATTTTTGGTATAAGATCTTTCGTACTGATTACAATAATTCCAAAAACTCGTAATAATCTTTTATGTTATTCCACGTTGCAAAAGAAACAATCCACCTTAAGGGTACAAAAATTAACTCACTTATGAGAATAAATGAAAGCTTACGCAAACACTTAAGTGATGACTATGAATTAAAAATGCGAAAAGTAAACACTTCTGCGTTCCACAAAAATTAGTGTCGATTATGAACACTGCCCAGCCTATTGTCAGTGGCGTGCACTGCTTTCATGTCCTAGATGAATGCTCCATTAGAAGTAATCTTGCACTATAACTATACATAATCTTGGATAAAGTAGTTCCTCTAGTTTGTAATATTTTTATTATACAATATTATATATAATATAACGTTTAAACATCTCTAATATTCAGTGATTATTAAAGACGCCTTTTAATCGTTGTTCGAATTATGAGAAATGACCCACTCATTTTTACAATTACTTGTTTACACATTTATACTACATTTCAACCTATTTTATACCATTCTTTATTGATTATTATTCATTCATCACCTTATTTATCATCCACCCTCTTTCTCCTTTATCTCCTTTTTTGGTTCTCTTTTCTATTTTCCAAAAGTAATTTGAATTTCTTTCTGCTGTGTATCTTTGTTTTATCATGAACATTATCAGGATTGTCCTGCCTGTTCAATTAATAAAAAAATAAAAAATAATATTTATCCCACCCATAAAAAAGTGTCTTTTGCATAATTATTTCAGAAATGCAGGTTTGTTGTAGAAAAGCTAACTCAGACTAAAGAGATTAGAAAACTAAGTAGTACGAGAATGTTTGTGCTAGTCTGTAACACCACCAACTTCAATTTTCAAAAGTGATAGATAGTTACTATGTTTTTGTTTTATTTTATATAAGCCTAGAACTTAAATGTATGAAGGAATTTAACATATGTCAACATGGCATCAAGTAGATGGGACGGGTTTATGCTGCTCTGTATCGTCGCACATTATTTTATGTTACTTCTCACTATTTGCGTAAGTAAACTTGAATGCCAGTAACTTGAATTCAGCTATATTAAAGCCTATTGTTAATCTTGCTGCTCGTTTCAAGAGATTATCAACTTATCTGAATGCACAAATGGGATTGGTCTGAGATGGGGTGAAGATGAAATCCTCCATAACATCAATATCAATTTCATCTCATTGTATGTCCACAAGAATTAACTGGTTCAAATCTCCACTCCGACAGAGCTGGAGCAACAGGTCAAGGCAGTTGAAGGTACTTCTAAATCAAATCCTGATCACACGCTCACTGAAGTCTCTGACAGATTGTTGCATCAGAACAGTTTTATGATCTTCATACTCTTTAACACCTGACAGGATTAAAGCAAATCATGTATCTCTCTTAATGATTATTTTTTCATAACTTAATTTGAAATTTGAAAGTCCAGTCAACAACTCATTCAGAATTGGTAAATTTGTTAAAAATAGTGACAAGCCAAAACCTCTGAAAATTGAATTGTGGTGTTGTGATGAAGCTAACCAATTTATTCAATATCTCTAAAACCAATAAAAGAAGCAGTCAAACATTCTTCATAAGTTTCTGTATCCAAGGGCAGAATATGTACACAGGTATCACAAATGCAGCCATGTAGAAATGGCTTCGTGGAAATTTATTGATTCAGGTATACCTACTAATATTAAATATACAGTCATGTCTGATCTGGAATTTCAATGTTTGATGAACTTGATTAATTTTTAAAATTTGTCCAAATTTATTATGATTTAAAATTGAATTGGTAGACTTCTTGACCTGATTCTTACTAATATTAAATGTACAGTGTCTAAGACATAATTCAAAATGATTTATCAAGAATCCATCGTGATTTTGGTCAGTTACTTAAAAAATACTTGATCATATTGTCAGGATCAATTAATTGAATAAACTAAAACCATTTCATGAAATAAATATTGCTACCATTTACTTTGACCACACAATGAAATCAAATGGGGAAAAAATAACTTGATTACCTACATTCATACAACACATTTGGGGCATAACCCTGGACAGCACCATAACTTATAGAGCTCATTTAAAAAACAGATCTGCTAAATCTCGCACTAGAAACAATATTTTGCAGAAGCCGTTCTGAATTTCATACGTCAGAAACGTAATTTCTCCACCAAGTCATCGCATCGCATCTATGACCGCATGGAAAAAGCGCTGCTCCGGGAACGGATACACCAAACCCGTCGTGAGATTTCTTCTACAGACAAAGTTTTATATGGACTGCACTTACAGACCAGTAGAACGCTCCGACCGGAAGATTGGGACAACATTGACCGCATCACCTACAGTTCGATGACTACCCAGAAAACACACATTTCCAGAAAACAGATTCGAAAATATGACCAGCTTACAGTAAAGAAGGAAATGCCGGCCACACTTAAACTACAGCGGACAGTGGTCAACTTGTCGGACCGACAACTGACTCCGGAAGAAACTGCGATTCTCGCTAAGGGAGGCAACTTCGCGGTGACCCCCTCGAAAGTGCCCATAGAAGACATCATCTCCAAAATCGAGTCTGGAATACGATCATTGCCGACAGACATAGCAGAAGAAATTAGAAGAGTCATCCAGAATTCTTCAAAAGGCGAAACCCCCCAAAAGCAATCTGACCAGAACGGAGAGAGCTGCCCTAAGAAATTTAAACAGCAACGATAATATCGTCATTCTTGCAGCAGATAAAGGCAATGCCACTGTAGTTCTAAACAAAATTGACTACGAAAACAAGATAAAGAACATCCTCGATCCTAACATCTACAGCAAGCTTCCACGTGACCCTACGTCACGCATACTCCGCCGCACCAACCAGCTACTCAAAAATTCAAGTATTCCAGCCGAAATGCAACGTTCCATCAAGAAATCGGAGGCAGCTGCGCCCAGACTTTACGGTTTACCAAAAATACACAAACCAGAAGTTCCCTTACGACCCATTGTCAGCGCTATTGGATCTCCTACGTACTCTGTATCCAAGTACTTATGCAACTTGCTCCAACCACTCATCGGAAAAACAAACTCCTACATCAAGGACTCGTCACATTTCGTCGAAAAACTGAAGACACTGACCCTACAGCCGAACGATCTGCTCGTCAGTTTCGATGTATCATTATTCACCATGGTACCGGTTACCGAAACATTAGCTTTGCTGCGGAGGTTATTCCCG
This sequence comes from Gryllus longicercus, assembly GCA_038098605.1. NCBI lineage: Eukaryota > Metazoa > Arthropoda > Insecta > Orthoptera > Gryllidae > Gryllus > Gryllus longicercus. The sequence continues at coordinate 418,125 of JAZDUA010000320.1, read as the reverse complement.
GAGGACATCTCAGAACTTTTCCATCACGTACTAACTACTACATACTTTGTATGGAATGGTGAGTTTTACGAGCAGAATGATGGAGTAGCAATGGGAAACCCGTTGAGTCCGATTGTAGCCAATTTATATATGGAGAGCTTCGAGGCCACAGCGCTAAATACTGCGCCACTCAAACCCAGTTGTTGGTTGCGGTACGTCGATGATACTTTCGTTATTTGGAGCCACGGGGAAGAAACGCTAGAAGATTTTCTCCGTCACCTCAATTCTATTCACCCTCGCATACAGTTTACCATTGAGAAGGAACGTAATGGAAAAATTCCATTTTTGGACGTGCTGGTAAACAAGAAGGAAGACGGATCCCTCGGCCACACAGTTTTCCGGAAACCTACCCACACGGACCGTTATCTTAAACTATCGAACCACCACCCCAGCCAGAAGAGAGCCATGATGAAGACACTCGTCAACCGCGCCAGACGGATATGTGAAGACGACAACATTCACCAAGAACTCGGCCATCTGGAAAATGCTCTTCAAGCCAATGGTTATTCTATCCAAGAAGTGAAGAGAGCACTACGACCTAACAACACGGCACGCAGTCCTCCCGAAGATAACTTGCACAAGGTCACACTGCCGTTTATTAAGAATATTACAGACCGTATTGGCAAGATTTTGAAGCACCACAACATCAAGACCATCTTCACCCCCACCACTCAGCTCCGCAACCTCTTTAGGTCGGTTAAAGACAGCAGGGACGCGCTTATGACGGCTGGTGTCTACAGGATACACTGTTCCTGCGGCTCTGTATACATAGGTACAACACAGCGGTCTATCAACACTCGCCTCACCGAACACAAACGGAATTGCCGCTTGGGATATACGGAAAAATCTGCGATGGCTGAACATGCCCTCTCGGGAAGAGAACATGACATCCTGTTCTCTGACACGGAAGTGCTATCCACCACCAACCACTATCACACCAGATTACAACGGGAAGCTATTGAGATTTTCAAGCACCCCAATAATTTCAACCGGAAAGAAGAAGGTCTCAAAATCAACTCCACCTGGCATCCCGCACTACGCAACACTGTCAAAAAACCGTACAACAACAGAATAACTCAGTCCAATCACAACGTAATCGACAGCCAACCAGGAGCCAGCCCGCGAACTACCAGCCAATCGCAAGCTAGCGCGCGAAATCCCCACTGCGGCGCCCCCCTCCCGCCGACTATAAAAGCCGCGGCCGCGCGGAGCGCGTCGCCAGTCGCCAGCCAGCCGCCGACCCGGACACTACGCCCGCGACCTTGCCGCCACTGAAGATGTCCACCGCAGACGTGGACGAAACGTTTGGCCCAACTATGCCAACTGGACCACGGCCTACCAGCCCGGAAAATCTACTTTCTATTGACTCCGGCCGTGAAAGCCTACGATACTATATACTAAAAGAATAGTTTTCAAAAGCATGTTCCACAATTAATATTCTCACAATTTGAAAATTTCATATCAGATGTCAGGTTATCATAAGATCCCGTATTAAAACAACAAACTTTACGGTCTCGTTGCGCGAAAACCAGACGGTAAAATCGATTCACACTCTACCAGAACATAGAAGAATCTCTCACCTTTCGATTAATACAATAAAAAGGCGTGGTAAACAGAACTCTTATCTCGCTCTAACCACCTTAAGGAAGAAATTTCAAAAATACAAATTCAAAAGTAAAAAATGCTACCTAAAAACTCAAATAATTTAATACATACATGAAAAATACACAACTTTTTGTTTTAAAGCTGCAAACAATTAATTTTTGTCAAAATTATAACGCAAGTTACAAACGATTAACGTAAGCGATGCGAACTTTTTTTCAAAAATTTTGACAATATCTCGCAAAGACACCCTTGCTTTCCTGTGCTGCAAATATTATACGTAGGAGTCGGAGTCTAATGAAAAGAAAATTTTTTCGCTTTAACTTTAGAACAATGCCGTTTGGTATTATATTTTGTTATGACAAAAGAAAATGGCCCATTTTTATACATTTTTTTCACTTTTAATCGGTTTCGACTAAAAAGTCATTTTTACCTTTTCCCGTATTTTTAGTTTAATTTTTAGCTGGTTTCATCGATTTTAATATTATTTTAATGATACTTCAAATAATATTTAAGAGATGCAACAATGTTCTCCACATAATTCCTAGTAAGCCTATTCCATTTCTTCTCTCATAAATTGTAAGGACAGCCTTTGAATGTAATCTAAGGTTCCTGTGAGTCTGTCAGCGCCATTGTCGGATCGCCCGATTTCGAGATAACTAAAGATAGAGATTTCCTGGCAGAGAATAGTCCAAACCAAAGTTTGCCATCTGAGTTCACTTCAACCAACGGAAGAAACCTCAATTACATCTGTAACGTATCCAAAGGCTTGCGTTGTTCATGCGAACTGGTTTTCATCACATTTTTAAGTAATTTTTCTCTGGCTTTAAGGCATTTTAAAAGCATTTTATTGATCATTTTTGGCGACTTTTAGGTCATCAAAACCCGCCGACTAATTATAAGAGGTGACTTATTTTCTTGTTTTGTAGCAGTAAAAGTGGGCTAGTATTCCTACCTATTGAAGTAATTGTGTACAAATAAATACTCCGCAGGTTATATCTAGAACACTCCGCTCGAGTATTTTATCTAGAAGCTTTCCAATTTCCTGAAATCGCATTTCCCCCTTTCCTCATATCTATAGCTATTCCTAAGATACTCAAATACACAGGAACGTTTCTGTTAAGCCTCACATCCTTTGTGCTTCGAAATGTCATAAGAATTATTAAATTTAAAGTGCACCATTTTTTCAATACAATATCCAAATTTCAAACCTACTACATGCGCATACAGTTTCGTTTTTACCAATAGATATATACAAAGTTTTGATTACCGAACAATATATTTAAAATTGCTTTGATCACAAAAGAAGTCGCCCCCACAGGAACAAACTGATTTGATTCACGGGAAATTGAGTCGCATCGCGCCAGATCAGATGACAGATATCTACCGATAGGCATTGCGTACAAATCACGTTGGAAAATATAATTATAGTTAAATAGTTATACACATCAATTACCATTTGTTTATTTCGACTATTGAGCACTTATCACTCCTGCACTTAAGGGTGTGTGGATCATACATTCTAAATTGTTTGCAAAGTAATAGGAAATTAAAGTTAAAAAATTAAAATTAATAAAATTACCACAACCTAAAAACCAAAATCAAGAAAAGTAAACGAAATAACATTTCACTTTGACGCGATTAAAACCACAATTCTCAAAAATAAAACAAAACTACACACAGGCGAACAAACACATGTAAACAATCGGAACGCGACCTTTCTGAGCACAGTAGGATACGGCACAGTAGATATATGGTCTCTGAGATACGGTGTCTGAAGCACGTGGCACCGCAGCTCTGCCTGATCCAACAGTCGAACGTATAATTTCATTCAAAAAATAAAATATTCTAAAGATATTCACCACGATTTGTGGTAAATACGTATTGTATCCGTAATGTAATTGTTGTAATGAAAAATTATGTTAATGAGGGTTTAAAACACTTGAAATTTTAAAAACTGGGGTATGTTTATTTAGTGAAAAAGCCAATAAGACCCTGAACTTCATTGAACTGCGGACGCACTTGAGTTGTATGTTAAAAATTTTTCGTGAGACAAAACTAAAAATTTATCAACTGGCTCAAATGGAGAACGACAATTTTTTCGCGTAACAAATTTGCATCAAAAAAGCGGCATATTTTGAATTTCATTTCAATATTTTTTTAAAACTTTGCTTCGCTAACATTAATGCTCTCGAGCAAAGCCACTGCCAGAGGTCGCTGGGAAAGGGGAAGAGTCACTGTGCCTGTGAGAACCTATAGAGGGTCGACCTCGGGAGTGTCGTGAGGGTCGAGGGGGGGGGGGGGGGGGGGGGGGGGCTCAGCCACAGCCGCCGGGTCCCGCCGCCCCTTCCTGCCCCCTCCCGAACCATCAGCAAAAGGCTGCGAAGGACTCCGCTCCCACGGCCGCACCGCACCTCCCCCACCGCCAAGTGGCGGCGACCGACCCACCGCCTCCGCCGCCCACTCCCCGTCCATCGTAACAAGCAGCAGCTTGCCAACCATCCCTGAGCGACCGCGGCCGGCATTGCAACGCAATTCCTCGACGGAGGCGCCCGCCGAGTGGAAGGTTGCCGAGCAACGCGCCGCATTGTTCCGTAGGTAATAAATTAGTTGTGCAACACTGCCCCTTCTTTACCGCAAAAGCCGAAGAGCTGCGGGGTGTGAATCCCTCATGTCTGGAGACCCGAAAACTACGTACAACTAACGCTCCCGTGTTAGTCAACTTCCTTTCCTTATACTTTCAATTAAGAAGAAAAGCTGTTTATTTGTTAAAAGTGTGTAAATGTAATTTCGTACTTACGGAATATCTAACAAAAATACAAACAATGCAATTGATATTCGAAACAAGTTTTCATTAAAATCATATTCAGTTTTATCGAGATATGTTGTTTGAACAATTCACACTTCCTTAAAATCATTTGAAGTTCCTTGACAGTTTTTCGCTTTCCTTGATAGTCACAAAAATATTAGAAAAGGTTTTTACTCTTGAGAAAGACAAGTAAAGTTTTTTATGCTAAAATACTGTACAGGGCAAGTACAAACCTACTCTTTGCAATATTAATTAACTTTTCTGGATTTGTTGTGAGGTACAGAGGAGGCCTTGGAGGAGCAGGGCGCCAACTTGCTGGGGTGCAAAAATTGAAAAAATAATTATTTGTATACTAAAAGGTATTGGATTATATTCTGCGTTCTTACGAATCTCAAGAAAAGCAATTCTGAACCAAAAAATAAAAGTAATATTTTCACCTTTGAGCAATAAACACCATGAAATCATAATGTTTCAAATAAACAAAAAGTTGAAGGGGGTCCTCGCTGAAGATTGGGAGAACAAGGGAGCTCGGAAGTTCAACGCCAGCAAGACTGGAGGCTGTTATCCGCGCCACAAAATGTTCTTTGTTTATTGTTTGCCAGCGTACGGCAATTTTTGTGGTGAATTGCTTATGCATTAGGACAAGTTTTGTTTATTATATATTATGTATTCACTTATTTCAAGATATTTTGTAATGTTTGGGTAAAAAATGTTTGCATTCATGCCTACGTTTATTTTCTTTCTCACAATTCTGCAATAAATAGTTTTTCTATACCAGTTTGTATCTTCTTACATATAGTACAAAGTTTCTAGAGTCACAGTATTTCTGCGCGATTACTAAGGTGATGCTAGAGGTTTCATCTACGTGTCTGACAATCGTTTACTTTCGAATGTTTGCACTAGCATTCAGCAGAGTTTAAAAGTAATGTATTTGTGAAACACACTTACGTAACATTTCCACTGCACCGTGATCTTATCCTATTTCCTCTAAAAAATTTTTAATCGTTGAAATCTTGATCACCTGGAACACATATGTCATTGCAAGATAAAATAATTTTGCAATGATTGTAATTTTTCTTCGACAGCGTCTATTTCGCCTAAGCCCAGCTCAATTGTTCTTTCATCGCGAATTTGAGACTGAAGGAGAGTTGTCATCGATTAGCGACAGAGGCTAGCACATATTTGCCGGAAAATTTGTATTGTTACACTGGTAGATTTGACACATTTATTCTGATTACTTCACTCGTGAAATTAAAACACATAGCGTTTAACTATACATACAAAATGCCCCAGTCAGGGTGGTGTATCAAAAAGCTTATCGCTTTCCTGCCCGATTTTCCTTGCCTTTCCTTGTCTTTGGTGGCGGTATACTACAACGATCGCGGTGTTGCATGCGACTAACATAGCATACAGTTATTTTCTATATTTGGCGCACTTTGGAACACTGTTGGATATAATTTCACTCGTGGAATAGCTCTGTTAAATACCGCTCTTGCATTGCAACTTCTCAAATAAATCCACTCCTCGTTTCGCGAGTCTGGATTTATCGACAATTTCCAAAGCACCCGTATTACCTATGATAAACACTAGTTTTATCATTAATTATTCCCATTTACTTCTTTGAGACTTTGGATATACCGTATTTCATTACATAATGGAAATCAGGCCCCTTCGTAGCCGAAAAGACTTCCATAAATGCAGAATTTTACGATCATTGCATTTCACAAACCCCATAAAAAATTAGGTACAATCGAGTGATTAAATGCTGTTCTGAACTCTGGAACGATCGCAACACGACTCGCCGACCGCCACGCGGGTTTCCACAAATAGCCAACTGTGCAAACTCCTAGAAAATCGAAGATCTCTCCGGCTAGTAGTTACTTAAGGATCTAATGGCCTTGAAATTAAATTGTATTAAGAAATCTATTTCCTTAGATTCAACAGACTGATTTGCCAGATACTGTTTGCCCATGTGTGATTTCATATTATAATGCGTCGTTTTTTGTATAAAACATAAGTTTGGGAATGAAATAATTGCTTCGAGAGTACACAAAGCAATAAATTAAAAAATGTATAAACGGGTAAATTAGATTAATTAGAAAAGTATAACCAAACAAATTAAGTGCGGATAGTAGAACCATAGTGATCCAAGTGATTTTTTTCCTTTATTGAGCTTTTCCATGGTTACATGGGAGAAACAAATTTTCATGCCACAGTGATGCAAGCGCAAAAGAATCATCTGTAGGAAGTTCTCAATCTTCCACTTCCCTTCTCCCGTTCCCTTAAACCAAACACGCACGCTTTTCTCTCGATTTCTCCAAATGATGAGAATGCCACTTGGATCAGTATGATTCTCTCCCCACCAATTGTAAGCTGTAATTCTGCGGTCGCGAATTGAGAGTTTTGAAGTCGACAGGTACACTTCAGAATGTTTACTCTGATACCGTAGAATTACAATTTATAACTGTTATCACAAGATAACAAAACACAAAAATAGTATATACTTACAGAATTTAGATCATAGACTTTCATTAAACCAAAGAAACATACAAATTGCCCCATTAATTATATTCATATGACTACACTTGCAAAGAAATCTTACAAAAATAATTTAAAACAACAAAAAATGATATATTTTGTTGTTCACCATACGCCCAGAGTAGACAATTTGTGGATTCGCGCTCCACTACTGGCAACACGAAAGAGCAGCAATGCACACGGATTTAGGCCGAGTAATGTGGGTCCCGCAAGAACAAAAGTATACCCCCGTTTAAAATCCTCTAGATTTGGTAAAAAATAAAAAATAAAAATCATATATTTCTTTAATTCTTAAGCACAAACCGTTTAGTAGAATAGACTTACAGACAATAGATACAATAGTTATTTACGGACCAAGAGCGTTTTATGGGTTCCAGTGACCGAGCGAGACGAACTAACTTTGGCCCAAGGGCATTTTGCGCCTGAGATCATTAGAACAAGTCAACGCCCGTGGTACAGGCATGGTTTTGTTTTTTACTTCATTTTGTTCATTCTGATTTTCTTATTTACTAATTCACTAGATGTTAACTTGACTCTGTTTGTCTTTTCGTATTTCTATCCATACGAGAATACGTAGCACCATGCAACTGTTTTTGTATTTTCCTCGTAATCATGATCCTCTCGATTCAAGTTAATATTAAAGTGACGACGGGGGCTCACGATAACCCTATCATCTTTGTAGGTTATTCAAACACAGGAAGCACGCATGCAAACTAATACTTTAATGAGTATACAAATCCATTCGAAACTGCTCCCGCTACTAACTCACTTTGCACATATTTTATTTTAAAGACATCCACGGAATCCCACGACATGAAAAGTCAACTTTCTGCAACTTTAATAAGGGTCTTTTTTTAACAAATGTTCTTGTAAGTGGCTTTGTTATAATTGTTTTTTGAAATTTTTATTACAGAAAATTCGAAACATGAAATCATTTTCTTCATTGAACGATTATTCACAATTTACTTGATCACATATTACCAGCGAGAACTCTCGCATCTTAAACCCCACCCTAATTTTCCCTCTGGGTATCGTGAATCAAACATGTGAACGTGTGGTCCGTTTCCATCGTAGTTTCCGCCGCAATTAGGTACACAGAACTTGTAGACCACGGCAAAACCTTTAATGAATGTTCAACTATACGCATAAGAAACTATCCTTATCGGTATCAAGCAACTATTAACAGTTCTAATACTTGTTACTGCGAGATCAAATTTGAATTAATAATAGTACAAATAAACCTCGTCAGTCTGCGCAAGCAACGGTGTACACCGCCTAAATAGTATAAGATGTTTATTTTAGTCTTTAAGGCTCTACAACGCCTTGTTAGGAGTTATTTAACGATATAGCTTACCTATATGGTAGATTGCATTTGGCATGAGTATTTAGATGCGTTTCTTAAACAAATCCTTCATATTTTTGAAATAAAAATGAAATTCGTCACGTCTCTGTGAAATTCTCTTTCTTTAGAGTCTTTATTTATAAAGATCAGTTCCGTATGAGAGCTTCAAAAGGTGTGAATATTTCTGAAATAATATAGGAAACGATCCCACGAAGCAGTAGTAATTTGGAGCTGAATATGTTTCACTCATTCTGATAGCTATTTTGAGTAATATTTCTCGTAATTCCCATGATTTTAATTATCCATTCGTGTCATATAATGTGTTAATTTGTAAAATAGTCACACTAAATATCACACCACTTCTCCTGATATTAATCATGACTATTCCACTCGCGAAATTAAAACCAAGAGTGTTATATCCTAATCAGGGCGGTGTATCTCAAAAACTTTATTGCTTTTCTATCCGATTTTTCTCACCTCTCTTACCTAATGGCTAATCATAAGCTCCGGCTCTTGTATGTTAGGAGGCCTTTTATACTCGCGGCCTCCGCCCCGCTATCGTGTACGTGACCTTTGCGCATATTCGGAAAGCAGGAATGCAAGAGACATTTCCTTTCAAGTTTCTTAGTGAAGAAAAGGAAAGATCGAATTCGAAGGGCCACTTTAGTGGAAAAATACGTTACAAAACATAGTTATATCTACAAAACTATTCACTTAAATATAAAGTAATACAATTGTTTGAAATCGTTTTTTAATCTCCTTAAGATGTGCTAAAATTAATTATAGGTTTCTATTTGAAAAAGCAGAGTTGATTTCATATCCTTGTAATTAAAAATAGTACAGAACCGAAGTATGCTGAAATCAAGTAGCCCCTATGTTACCGACTGTCCAAACGGTATCGTTGTATCTTTTACGGATGAGGAGATAAAAGGGGTGATATGACTTAATTGGTTCACCCTGTATTATTTTACCATACGGCACCAGAATTAAGTCCGACAAGCACTTGCTTAGAAACAGCAACAAAGTCAAATTTCAACGACGAAATTTTCAAAATTCTTAGAAATACATTTAACCGGAGGATCACAGAATTACTAACAAAATTTTGCAACAAAAACTTTATATTTATTGAGTAAAAGGTTCCAGGATTAATTACTGCGTGAAACTGTTTATAAAGACGCCTAAACCTTTACAAGAGACTATCAAAGTACCAGGAATAAATCAAAAATTCACAGAAAAAGAACTCACTCGCGAAATTCACAAGTTCCTTCACTAGACATTCGTTGATGTAAAAGTAACTTGTTTAGATTAATTACTCCGCCCAGTTGTTTTTAAAATCCGCCAAGGTTTTTCACCATTACATTTTAGAATGAAAAAAATTGAGAATGTTTTTACCTCAGAATTACTAACATCATTTGGTTACAAACACATCATATTAATTGCTTAAAAGGTTTCAGAATTAATTACTGTTTGCAGTTGTTTATGAAGGGACCTAACAGTCGCGCCCTGACTGCCGTGGTGGTCAGACGCTCCGTCCGCTCCGGGCAAAATCGCGTTGTGCGTGCGTCCACTGCCTCGGCTTGTCAGTCGGTCACATGTAAAACGTGGTAGAAGTGGAGTTATTCTTAAGTGAAGCGATATTACTTAACTAAGTGAAAAGTTTTTTTCGTGAACATCATGGAATCCACAAGTTCATCAATCTTCAGGAAACCAGAACAGGAAGGCTACAATTAATTATGCTAAAGTTGCTATGCAATCCCCTTCCCAAAAAAGAAAATGCTATCATCATACATTCGGCAAATAGTGCGCCAATTGTTGAATTTATTGAAAAGTTATCTAACAAAGTGAACCCCTCTCATATCAAGTTCGCTTCCAAAATATCGAACAACAGACTGCGTTTATCTAATCTGTAAGGAAATCGCAGATGATCTAGTCTTCAATCATAAAAGCATCGTTGTGTCTAATCAAGTCTTCCCTATAAGACCTTTAATTTCTAGAAACAAACGAATTATTCTCTTAAATATTTGTCCAAGTATCCCTCATCAAGTGATAGAAGAAAAATTATTAACTTTCGGTGTTAGAACTGTAGTACCGTTAACCTTCCTTCGTTCTGGATTTAATAATCCCAACTTGAGCCACGTCCTCAGTTTTCGCCGTCAAACATTTATTTCACCTGATGATGAACATAAATTACCTGAATCATTTCAAGTGTTTATTGATGCCCCCACTGGATATGAAACCCCTGATGTTCCTATTTGTTTTTTATGTAAAAATCAGAACCATATTGCTAAAAACTACCCAAATCAATGTAATTCCAATTATCTAATACCCTACTTCTCCATACGGCAGAAGAAATCACAGAATCAACTAATAAGATTGTTAATTCTAAAGTTCCTCCCAAAGTATTTGATCCAACACTTCCCGAAAGCGATAAGGAGAATGAAAATTCTAGCCTTGACCTTGCCCTTGACAGCTTTCCGCGCTACCTACCACCCCTCCCCTTGAGTCTGCTACGAGAAACCCTGTTGCCTCGAATGCAAACTCAATGGAAATTGGCCTTGCCTGCAACCCTGGAAGGTTGAAGAGACCGTTATCTACTGTAAGCTCGAATACAGAAATGGTTAGCAACTAATGAGATAGCGAGAATGAACTCGCAGACAGTAATACGGAAACTTCTGATATGGAAGAGAAAACTACTGAAACTAAAGTAAAAATAAAGAAACAACCCTCCAAAAATAAGAAAGAAGCAAAAACCTCTTCTGAAAATGTTGACGATCAGTCATGGTCCAATATTAAAACAATCTTAAGCCTGTTTTACACGGTCATTTTTGCATCCTTTTTTCATCATTTTTCTGTACAGTAAATGGATGGTAAAATGTGCCTGAAAACGGAATTTTCGGCTGAAAAACTTATTGCCGGGTCCTCGTAACGAAAAAGTGGATAAATCCTGCTGCTACATGTATATATCTTCCCCTAACACGTGATATAGCCAGAATCCATGTTTGTGGGCCTCCATACAACAGCTAGTGGTGCTAGTTTTCCATTTCCTTTCCCGTGACATCGGCCTGCCGCACGAACTTGTCATATATTCTTGCCAGCTGCCGTCTATCGCTACCCAGACTACAATTTTAGATGTTTTCTTAATTTTTCCATTTCCTAATAGTGCAAAGGAAATATTTTAAAAATGTTTAAGTACAGAAAAACCTCGCCCTAATGGAAATTTTCTTTGCAAACTTTGGAGCCATTTTTCAGAATATGTATATGCGAAATTTGATCCTCTTTTCACAGAAAACTACCGACATTTCGAAAAACTTCATAGGAAGTTATTTCAAGAACATTTAGTCGCAAATACAATAGTGTTTACTAATCACTGTAACTGTGCGTATTAAAGACGTGAGAAATCTTTAAATAAATTACTTTTTTGTAATTTTGAAACAAGTAAAATACAGCAAAATTAATTCTATGCCATCTTATACAGTGCAATCAGCACTATACATTTGAAACGTCTGAAAAAAATTGGAAGTTTGAGAAAATGGCGTTTGAGAATTTCTGAAAATGCGAAATTTTGAGGTAATTTTAACACAAAAATACTGAGTTTTCGAGAAACTTTTTATGCATTTTTTAAAGCATATGTACTCAAAATATATTGTGAACAAATTTCCGCTTATGTAAATATTACCACCGCGAGAGGCGAGTAAACAAAATAACATTTTTGTAATTTTTGAAAAAAGTAAAGAATATATCAACATGGCGTTTATGTCATCTTATAGAGTGACACATTCCTACCAAATATGTAATGAATAAATTTGGAGTGATTTTCGAGAAGAATCTTGTCTTCAATTTTGAAAAAAATGTACATGACCTTAATAAAGTAACTAATTATGGACTACAAATTATTTCATGTAAAAATCTTCAATTGTGTAGTTATAGGAAGACACTGAGAAGATTCATACACTTTAAATTTTCGAAAATTCAGAGTTAACCGTCAAAATCGGGCCTATGCCATCTTTGTAAGTGTATTTTACTTATAAGTGTATTATTCTTACAAGAAATTTAAAGAAAAAATTTGGAGAAAGGAAATTTTTGAGAACATTGTTAAAATGTATGGAGGGATTCATGTGAAGTACCACCAAATTTAGAAGAATGTTTTTGAAAATCTCAAAGTTTCGACTCGAGCCAGATGGACTGGAGTTTCTTCAATTTGGATAAAATCCTACGCATGGATTAGTGCTTGTAGTGTTCAAAGACACCGGACTGACGGACGGACATTTTGAGAAAATCACGTTTTCGGTATCTAGAGACCCCAAGACGTATTTCCGTTTAAGTCTAGAAATCGATTTTCCTCAGCATTATATAACCATCCCTATACTACGTATATTACTCCGTACATACGTACGTATACAGGGAAGTAAAAACATTTGCGAGGGGTGTCTGGCATGCACCATTTAATTATTGGTCGTTAATAAAATAATATAATTATGGCATTATTACTTAAAAATAAATCTTCTCGTTATTAATAACTTGATCTGTTTGTTTGTTTTGCTGTTTTATTGTCACAATAGGAACAAAGGAAGCTTTGAATTTTTGAATTAATTTTCGATTTCGGTTTCTTGTGTCACCTCCTGGGTTTTCAGTCTGCGGTACTTGGTGCCAATGACTCGAGCATGTAAAACACAAATTCTGGGCGCGTGGTATTACACAAGACCAAGTACAAAACCTGAGATTTGTAGTTGATCTTGGTGCACTCAGGAAGTTGCAAGAATAAATACAGAAAAAGGGATTATTAGGCTGTGACCGGGGCCGTGGTTTCGATTTTGTTCCTATTAGAAATGAAAGAAATAATCTAGTTCTAGTTTACATTTTAAATAGAAGATCATATTCTTTCGCCGAAAACCGATAAATCAAGAAAGGACAGTAATTACCCTCACTAGCATCCACTGACAAAAACACAGAATTGATTTAATGTGCATAAAAAGAACCTAAATTACTGAAAGGAAACAATACCAATGTAAAAAAAGTACATTTACAAGAAAAAATTTCACTCAGGAAATAAGTAGTATTCAGTTCTGAAGTATTACTTAAAGAAAAATAATGAGATAAGCCTACGTAAAAAAAACTAATTGTACATATTTACAATTGTTATTTCAGGTGGCACAATTATTTGCTTCAATATTAAATTTCAGTCACTTATTTTTCGAATTCATCTTCTAAATAAACCGTCACTTCCACGGTGGTTAAATAAATTTTAATTTAAACGTTTTCTATTTCGTAACTATCTACGCACTTAATTTCAGTTTGTCTCTTTCCAGTCCCAAGTTATCAGTTACAAGTCACAGTTATCTCTACACAAATCATTAAAAAATATATCCCTCTCATCTGCGTTCAGCTAACGGCATCTACAGTACCCTATAAATTCGCTAACGTTATGACCTTGACTGAACATCGCAGCGCTAGTTATAAAATGTCACGGAATATTTAATACAACTTTGGGTTGAAACAATTTTGAATTCCACATTTTTTCCAACATAAAGAACAAACATTTACCTCGTTCTGTCGTTCGATGTCGCCCGAATACATTCAACATCCTCTCGGCTGAATAACGTGAGACTCCATCCAAGAAATCAGCGAAATGTGCGGTAGAAGGATATTTTAAAATTCCGTTGTAGAAAAGAAAGACTTGAGTAGTAAGAAGGAAGAAGCTGTAAGAAAAAATAATACCCCTCGTATTAGTTTCTTATTTAATCACTATTGCAATGAATGTAAGTTACACATCGTGGCAATTATGTTGGATGCAGCAATACATTTATTGCACTTGAATTTATTGTAACATAATTCATTTTTAAATTGATTTAAAATAATATTTTCATATTTAAAGTACAGTTACCTCTTACGGGAGCTTCTGTTCGTCGCATCTTCAACGTTCTTCAGTAACACACCACTTTTAGTAGATCTTCTCCCGAGGCGTTCGCCAAAATGGCAAGAAAAAGTATTCTCACCTTTAATTAACAGGTCTTGCCTAGAAATTCTCTGGTTGGTGAATCCGGTCAGGCGTACAATTTTCTAGTGAGAATTTGTTTGCAGAGCCCTCTGTCCGTCACTTGCTAAATTAGTTCAGCTGTCAGCGCGTAGCGGCAGGATCTTGAAGTTTCTGAAATTCTCTCAATAAGATCTTTACTGAAAACCGTTCGGTGTTAGGTCACCGGAAGAAACAATGAGAACTAGGTTACATATTATGTCGTGAAATTGTTACAGGCCGAAACTATGGACCCTTTTAAGGCGAAAATTCTACCAGAAGATGAATTGTGCAATAAAAAATTTGGTGTGTGTGACGGTAAGTTACGTTTCATGTTTTGCATGGGTTTCACGTTAGAAGAACTATTTGAATCACATCAGCACATAACAGATATTCCTCTTTGTAACTTCCGAATGTATGCTTTTAAATCTGCACAATCATCCAGATTTAATAACAATAGCAATAAATTCCAGAAAATATTTAATTATGTAGTTTTATTTTACAATGTATGGTCAACCTTCTATAATAGTACGTCTGTGTGTCTGATAGGATTTTATTACTAATAACTATATAAACAAAATTAAAAAAACTTCTACCTCTCTTTTGCAAGGCAAAATTATTTATCGACTGCACTAAGTACATAACTTCTGAAATTATATAACAGTTTATAAGTTCTGAAAAGCATCAAAATATCAGTTTCACAATGCTGTTTTCACAACGAATATGTCATGCTATTGATGTGTTCAATTTTCGAAGAATGTATCCTTTCGTCAATTGCAATTTCCTATCGCATTGGTACCCCAAAGCTCACAAATAGTTTATTGGAACTGGGAAGAAAACGATTGTTTCATGTTTCTGACTTCTAGAAAAACGATAATATATAAAAACTTTGTCAAAATAATAACTTTCACTCAAATTTGTTATTATACCTAAATGCCACGGTACTATGACTGAAAATATTACACAATTTTTTCTTCGTTCAAACATACCAGAAACTTTTGATTTTTCGGTGTCTTGCGATGCAGGTTTAACTCCATTGCTCTATTTTAACAGCCGATAGTGTTATGTCACAAAATAGCAACGGAGCGTACACTAGCGGTAATGTTAGGGAACATCTGATTTTATTCTCTCGCTATTCTGAATGTAAGAATAGAAAGTATTGTAATCGTGCAGCAGAAAATGGCCAATTTTCTACACAGATAAATCTTGATCCTATACAAAATAAATCACTTTAACAGGTGGAGTAGCCAGGATCCATATTTTTAGGCCTTGATACTCAAAAATCGATTGACGGTAACACGTCTGTCCATCACACATATTAACGACGTAAGAGATATTCTCAAAAACATATATTTGTGTAATTAAAAAAGAAACAAGATATAAATTAGCCTAGATGTCATGTTATTTAAATTTATTATCTTCACTACATAACATTGCAGTGATAAATTACTAAAGATATCGTCTGGTATCAATAATTTTAATCAACTTATGATCATTTCGATCGCGTTGCGATCATCATCAGAGCTAAAATGTAATACAAATATTATTAAATACAAATATTATACAAATATTATTAAATACAAATATTGTTAACCGGTTGTAGGTAACAGGTTATTGTATGCAAGATTCGTAAGCAAACTGGGTCGTACATACCTTGCAGCTTCTGGGCCGAAAACAAAGTTCTGCGAATTTTTGAGCGTGCGTCTTGTTTAAGAACACAGCCGGTCGGTAGCTGGATTTATATTTTTAGGCCTTGATACTCAAAAATCGATTGACGGTAACACGTCTGTCCATCACACAGCCGGTCGCTAAGTTTTTTGGCAGCAAAGTTGCATCCGCTTTAAAAAACTTGGGTCCAGACAAAATGGTAAAATTCGAAAAAGAAGCTTTACAAGTTTATGCGAAAGCAATCAGATATCTTGAAAAATGGTACGATTTTGAAAAAAGTCCGTTTCAGTACTTCTCTATCATCAATTTTAAAAAGGAACCATCGTACAATGATTTTATTGATTCTGCAAAGATTTTGGGTCTCCATATCGGTGAAGATGCTTTATATGACGAAATTCAGCTACTCTCCAAAATAGTGTCTGCAATCAAAGATCTTGACGAGCCGACAGATAAAAAATGGGTGAAGGTGTTTGTATCAGGTGATAAAATATTTACAGAGGTGCCTGAACTTGTCGGAAAAATTTTATCTATCCCAGTAAGCAACGCTCCTGTTGAGAGGATTTTTCGATAATTTTTAATGTTTAGACCGATAATCGAAACAAATTAAATCTAAGCGTCGTAAAATCTGAGTTATTTGTAAAATTGAACTACGACTTGACTTGTGATCAATTCATTGATTTTCTTAAAAAACCTGAGCAAATATCTCTGCTAAAAAAAGCTCTGAGCAACGAGATGTATAGCTGGAAAAAGTAGAATGTTAGCAAAGTGTAACACTATTGTGAATAAATGTTAATTATTTATAGATCACTAGTAACCAAAGATATGTAAATATATTTTAAAGAAATATATAAAAGTCTGCGTCAATTTCTTTTTAGATTTCAGTAATTACCCCCCCCCCGGTCACAGCGGTCTCCGATTTTCTGGAATTGGCAAGGTGGCAACCCTACGCCCAACATATGTAGATTCATTTACTCAAAAGAGTAAAAACTGTATGTGGCGTATGGGGAGAAGATCATCTGCACACGATACCCTGAGTTCCGGAATCCCTTCCCATCAGTTAACTATAACTTTTACTCATATTTCGACCATTTAAAGATAAATAAATAACTGAATAAAATAATATTTAAAAGTGCAAGATTATAAATATTTCAAAAAAGCTAGACATTTTCGTTCCCGTACCGCTACTCCTACCATTACAAGCATAAGGGGAGTTCAACAAAACGTGCGCATAGGGAAGCTACATTTACGACCAGAAGCAAAATAAGGGGGCCATATCAGCTCTTGCTCAATGGATCAGGGAAACTGGACAAAAACCTGATAGAGATGGGGGTCATTGATCCGCAAGCTAAAGTTCGTTATTTGTTACAAGGATATTAAGGCTTTTTAAAAACAATATACTATACATAGGTAAACTAATTCATTATATATCATATTTTTGTTCAATTAAACATTACTTTTCTTTTTGATGATCAGTATAGTCTCTGATTGTATAGAAAGAGTAATGCAGCAGAAAGAACATTTCTAAATTAAATTTTGAACCGACTTCAATTGTTTAAAGTCATCTGGCAAAAACGCTCGGTTTTTCGCGAGAAAAGTTTCTATTCTTGAACAAAAATTCCTCTCTAATATTTTTAAGAAATCGGACATAAGAGAAATTGGCCGGTAGTTTTGAATTTCATTTTTGTTCCCATTTTTAAAAAGTGGCTTAATTTTTGCTGTTTTGTAAATATCTGGAAATATTCCTGTGCATACAGAAGCATTGAAAATCTGAGTTACCAGGTGTATAAAGGCAATACAAGTCTTCAATAAACAATCCGGAAATTCCTTTATTCCAGATGAGTATTTATTTTTTACTTTACTGACTATTCTCAGGATTTCGTTAGAAGTAGTTTTGGAAATAAACACCGTGCACCACCATAATTTTTTTTTTAAAAAAGGGAAAGATGTTGAATTTTGTGGTTTTAGTCCCTTTGTGAGTTTAGCCGCAATTCTAGAAAAGTGCTCCGGAGTATGTGCTTCTCTTTCATTATCCTTTAAAACATTCTCTCCTAAGTATCGAAATGATGTGGTCGTATTTCTTTATAATATTTCACATATCTTTAGTTTTGTTTCTAGCGTTCAAAATATGCTGATTATCTTTCATTATATTTTCCTTATAAATATATTTACAAATTATTTTAATGAACATTAAAACTCAAAACACACATTAAAAAATAGCAGTCAACATAGTCTTTAGAAATTCCACATGGCTGCCAAACTCAACTAATGCAAGATCGTTACTTCATTGCAACATGACCCCTTTCTGCATTACGTTGTTCATTTAATTTACGCATTCAGCAGGAGGGACAAATGCAAACAAGATTACTTTTTGCACAGTAAAAACTAAAGGTAAAAGGAAGGCATATCTATTATAACTTTAAAATAGCCGACGTATGAACATGTACGATTATTTATTTTTTATTTTTAATCAGAATAAATGAATAATTATTGATTGTTGAATAAAATTAATAATAAAACTCATCGCCGAAATCAAATTTCACTTCCATTTTATTTGTGCTTTTCTTCTGTAAATCGGGAGTTTGTGATACCAGGGTTCTCTTCATTCTTTTAGTGACTCAATGAACATATTAGTATAACATAATAGAACACATATAACACGTGTTAGAGGAAGTAATTTGCTATATGCAGGGACACGATTTATCCACATTTTGTTACCAGAGCCCCGCAATAAGTTTTTCAGTCAGAAATTCGGTTTCTTCCCACGGCATTACAATACTATCTCTATACTGAGTAAGTAGCAACGAGAAAGTAAAAACGGCGTATTTTGTACAGAAAAACTATTATTGCCGGGCCCTAGTAACGAAAAAGTGGATAAATCCAGTTACTAAATACAGAAAAAGTCCAACACGTCGTGTAGAATTCATGTTTTGTGCGTCCTTCATGCAGAAAAGTCGACTGACGGCAGAACGCGTGTCTGTGCCCGTAGGTCTGACCATCCGCCTATGCACAACGCTAGTACATAACTGTTAAGTCGATTTTTTCGTAAATTGATATATCCCAATCGTTTTGGCTGATATCGCGGCACCTGGAATTTAAAACCGGCATTTTAGTTTCGGGGGATACTTTACATGATGCTCTTATGACATTTTAAAGAAAAAATGGCTACAAATTTCTTTATTGTATTTTGTTGTTAAATAGCGCGAAGGACGTTTAAGGGAATGGTGCAGGTATCATTTACGTTTAAATTCTGATTTTTTGAAAATTACACAAAAATCAATTTTAACTACAACATTTAAGATAGAGATTTTGGCTTCAAAGCCTATTGTACACACTTATCTTTTTAAAAAGGTCATGCGCATATTTTTGAGGGAAAACCAGTAGTTTTTTTGATAATATTCAAAAATGCAACAGTTAAATAATACATAATATACACAACAATAAAAGAATATTAAATACGCTCAATAATAATCTTTTCCTTATTTATCAAACACACTGATCGTTTCACCTTCGTCCTCTAACAACCACCTGAGTGTTCCATCTTGCCCACATCCTTTCTTTCTCAAAAAAACAGTCGTATCTCTAAAATATGTTCCCAATCTTCCTCTTTCACTTCACAGATCCTACATTTCCCCCTCACACTTAAGCCAATGTTTACACACTCTCAATTCCTTATCTAACCTACTACTTTCTATTCTACGTCTGCCATTTTCCTGACATTTATCTTCCAAATAGTTGGGAATGTCATCCATATTAATAATTCTACACCGTTTATTAAAAATTGATTTCCCTATTACTTCGTAATCATCCTATAATAACCGATCTCTGTCTCTTTGGATCAATTCTTTACTTATGTCAGTCTATGTTGTCATCTACTTCCCAACAAACGTGCTTTAATAATTCATTAACCCATTCTCCTTATCCAATCATCAAACCTACATGCCATTTTGCCCATTCTATTCTCATCTTTTGCCCTTGTCTCGCATATTACCATGTACCAGGAGTTCAAAAATCTACTCCTAGGATCCATCTCAAAAATCTTTCATGTATTGAATCTTGTTTCCTCCTTTCCTTCCATTCCCGAATTTCTGCCTCCCCCTCAAAATAGAATCAACGATACTGTCAAATATCGTCACACAATTTGCCCAAAAATTTCTGTACCTTCTGTTAATTCTGTGGTGTCGTCAGAATCCCTATTCTCTGGGTCCTTAATACCGAAAAATTGATGACGGCAAAACGTCTGTCCGTCAGTGAACATGACTACCGTCTTAACCATACGTAGGATATTTCCTCAATGGATATTCCCCAGTCGATCTGTCCAACTCGAGGCGTTAACTTAGTGTTGAATAACTTAGAACATCTGAGGGTACTTTACATGATTCACCTCTGACAGTTTCAAAATGTTCTCACGGAATATTTATACGATTAAGAGTATATGACAGTTAATACTATTGCTATTTCTTTTACTTCACCTTACAGAGAATATCGTTAATTGATCTTCAATAAAGAAATGAAACTAAGTATTTTCTTTGTGCTTTCTGATTTTTTATTATATCGTTGTTTCAATTGTCTTTTTTCTAAATATTGTTCAGCATTACTAAAAAATAAAGTCAATGTTCTCGTTATCATCATCTCACGTTAATTACTTCTGGGCTCTACTAATAGGTTCCTCTCATGGTTGAAGGCTAGATTTTATTGCGAATATTATAGTTTCCCCCCTCACTACGTCGAATGGTGCCTTCCCATTAACGTTGCGAAGCGAAGAAATGCCATTCAGTACTCACATTGAAGACGTCTTTTGGGAAGCATAAATGCGCATTGTTTTGTAATACTACGCACTGACCTCATTTTCAAAATGTCGGTTAACACTTTCATAATCTTATTTGGGAAGTGTTACGAGTTTTAATTGAAAAGGGTGAATTTATATACTATCGTGTTTCAGGAATAGAGGAAAATATTTTTTTCTTTGATTTTAAATTTCTTTACCTTTTCTTAAGTGTAGCACAAAAGGATACATAGTAGCTAGACATTAATTCACAGCAGTCTCTGAATTATATCTTCAAACATGAAAGAATCATTTTCTACAAATTAAAAAAAATCTAATTGGACAATGAAAACTCGTAGCGTCAAATTTTATTTTTGTCTCATGAAGAGAGCAAAACTCAGCAGAAGAAACATAATACCAACTCACTCGGTCAGTTTCATTATTACTCGTGTCAGGTGATGCGTTAGGGTGACAGGGCCAGCGGTTCATCATTTTCGCTGCCCAGCATATTTGCAGAATTAACAAGTGCTAGCGTACACTTGCGAGATCTCTCGCATATTAATCCCCACCCTTTCCCTGTCCTTTTCATTACGAAGGAAAGTTGTTAATACGTGTTTATTAGTTAAAAAATGTATAAGTGTAACTTAGTACTTACAGAATGTCAAACCAAAATAAAAACAAAGAAATTGATGATGTTGAAAACAAATTGGTAATAATGGTTTCTTCAGTATTATAGAGACGATATGTTCTTCGAACAATTCACACTTTCTTGAAAACAACATTTGAAGTAAATATTTAATCTTTCTTGACAGTTAGCATTTCGCGTTCCTTGATAAGTCACAAACTATTAGCAAAGGGTTTTTACTTTAGAGAAAGCCAAGTGAAGTTTTTCATGCGAAAATATAGGATCGAGTAAGTGCAACCCTACACTTAAGAATATTATTAAACTTTCCTTGATTTGTCATTTGTGACCGAGCGATTCTGCTATTTACAACATGACGTAAGGCTCACGGTTGGTTTACTTTGGACAGCACGGTGCGTCGTGTCGTAATTGGTAGTTCGAATATCGAGTCCGGTGAGCAGCGGACTACCTACGTGCTCCGGCGAACAAACTATTGTCTTGAAGTGTTATTTACGTGTGTATGTTACTTATGTGTGTGTGAAATTTGGCAGATCTATAAAACGGTGTAGAAATACAAGAGTACTTTTAAAAAAAAATATTTAATAGTCGACTTAATGTAAAATTTTGCACTTCAAAAATGAAAACGTTTTGAATATTTAAATAGGTTTACAAATTATAAATTTACATCATAAGTGCATTTAAGTGTAATTTTGTTTCTAAAGAAAACTATATTTTTGTGTTGTTTTTTAAATTTTAGCTCGTGCATGAATCTGTGGGACAAATATTTGGGGTAGGATTTGAAAAGAAGAAAAAAATACTCATGATATATTTTCAAACCTAGAGCTAATAAGTTTCATTTCGCTAAAAAATAGAGATGTTTTGTGAGAGTGCGATTTGCCATGGTGAGTCCTGTACTTGAATGGCGTTTCGCTCACCGTGTGTTAGTTTGTTTCTGAACGATACGTGTTACTTACAAGTCTTTTAACTTACCTTCCTCACCGCCTGCATGCTCGGCCGATTCCCTGTTCACTTCCCACGCCTCTCCATTTCCTCCTTCCTCGATCATCCAGTGCTGCCCAACTTACCTCCTCTGGTCCAGGTCTAGTTCCTAATTTCCTTTCCAAAATTACTAACGTCACTAAAAGAATTCCGTTTCCAATTTCTTTCGCATTAACTACTTGCTTATCTGTTTCGATTTTAAATGTAAAATTACTCACGACTCGCCATATTTATTTTTACACATCTCTATTGGATGTAAATTACATTCACTAGGAATTAGCGGAGTGTTGTTTCCACAGTAACACCCATTCAGTTTTCGTGTACACCTTATAACCGTTTGACCGAATTCGTATTACTTTGTTACCACATAATACTTTTGGCACTTTAAATTCCATTTTGTACAACTCGTCTGCCTTAAGGAGCACCCCTTGCCTTCGACTACTGCCACCGCCCCGCCTGGAGCGATCCACACCGACTGGCGTGAAGAGCCGACAACTTGAGGGGCCGCGGAGCAGAAGGTCTGGAGCGGTGGCAGAGCGAAGCCTTCGCCGCCCTCACTCGCCCCTCGTCAGCTGCGAAGGGAGCACTTCTGAAAGACGCTGCGAAAACCTCTCGATCCCGAGGAACCCCAGCTCTTACGAGCTCTGGAAAAGCTTTAAGAAGAGGTAACTGTATTTAAATTTACTGTAAAATGATGCAAATTATGAGTAAAAACGAATACGATCGTGCCAAGATGACAGTGACAGCGACAAAGAATTTTCAGCCTTTTAATCCTTTCTTGGTTTAAATCAGAATAGTTTCTTCTGAATTTATAATCTGGTTTTCTCGTAACTTTTTCGCTTGATTACTTTGCGCTCTGTGGGTAATGAAGACGGGATTATCCGCAATGTACTGCACAGCAAGGCGGATTCACTGTTACGTGAGCAGACTCCGGAAGGCGATTCGGAAAGTGAATGTACCAGTCCAACCATGTAAGGTCTACAGTTTTGGTATAATTTTGAGTAAAGGAACATAGCATGGCTTCCTAAATCTACCCTGTTTTCATATAACTGAGATATAGTGTAAAAGAAATTCCAAGGATTGATCAATGTACAACTCCGCAGTCATTAATTGCGTATTCAGTAATATTTCTCGGTTTCATAATGATAGAATAATTAGTAAATAACAGAATTCTTAATAAGAAAAGGTATGGTGAAATTTGTTCTGCAAGCAATTAATTAATGAGGAACAATAATACAAGTGAATTGAACCCTGTGGAAATTTAGCTTGAGTAGCAAATTAATGTTTTTAAAGCCTTTAACTTGGGGTAACTGGTAATCCAATTAAGCCAAATTTTCTGGTTATTGTAGGACTAGTAAACGTTACAATTCTGAGCAAAAGTAGTGACTTTGTTGACTAGAAGAGAAGTGAAATCATTGACATCAGTGTTGTACAAAATCAGCGATTTTATGATATCCTTAAGTAAAATGTAATCTATTTGCAATTTATATATGACAATGTATTGAAAGAATGCACTTTATGATAAATTCTGGAATTGTCTTTATGACCAATTTTAAATCGAGTGACTTTCCAATTTGCTTGAGTTTCAAAGAAGGAATCGTAGACGTTTTTTGTAGCAGATAGGAATGAAATGAAGTCAAGACAATAAGGTTGGAATTTTTATACCAATTACCTTCATGTTTAGCGAAGTTGGGTGACTGCTTTGCCACCCTTGGGCCAGCCCGGACTTACGTGTGCGTGAAACCGAAAAGAGGGTTTAAAGAGTAGGTGGAGGTCGCATCTGGCGGCCCCACGTGGAGCTAGAAAGTAGTGTAATCGTTGCACGATCTTATTATCTCGCGTTTCATGGTTTCCTCTTTTTATTGTTGTTGATTATTCTGTGCGTGTTAGGTTTGATTCGAGCTTGCAACCGAGCTACAAATTACACCCGAAAAGTCATTATGAAAGTTCTCATTTAGCGGCACAAAAATTCTCTAACACTGTAGAATAACTTCTCAAATCCTATGCAATTAAAATCAATTTTATCAAAATTAAAATTAGCACAAAAACGGAATTAAGAATTGATCAAAAACGCACCCGCGAAAGATTGGAATGAACTATTTGAGGGCATGGAAGGCTGGACACAAACTTGTTCACCGAAGAACCTGAACTGGTAAGGAATCTAATCCTGGGAGTTTTAGGTATTAAGAAAAACAAATACTATTTATTCACAAGAATTATTTATTTACAAAACCAAAATAAAACATCTTTTCTCTCTCAAAATACATTGCTAGTGAAAATTCAAACCTTTACAGAGGAGAAATACACTGCCTGACAAAAACAGTGATGCACCCAGAAGGAATAATTGGAAGTGAATGAAATGACATATGCTGAAATACCATGTGACTTTATTGAACTAAATAAAATATGGGACGAGTGTTTCAATTGGGAAGGTGGCGCCAGGTCAGTCGGGTGTCGCGCCTCTGCTGCACTACATGCCCTTGTGCGGTTCGGAACGGTGTCAAAAAGCCTTCGGAGCCTCTCTAGAGGCAAGTGCGTCCGCAGTTGTTGCAGCTTTTCCTCCAGATCCTGCAGGTTGGTCCTGCGGAGTTCCATTCCAATGTCATCGCACACGTGTTCAATGATGGAGAGGTTCGGGAGGGCCTCAACATGCTCTTGGCAGTCCGTAGACACACGTGCCGTGTGTGGGCGTGCATTACCTCGTTGCAACTGTCCCAGGGCTGCCATAATGGGTAGGACGTGCGCACGCAGAATGACGTATCGCTGTGCGGTCAAAGTCTTCCGAAGCACTTGAGGTGATTTGAACGCATGGCTCCCCACACTACGATGCCCGGGGTTTTGCCTGTGTGTCTCTCCGCATTTGGGCAAGACGTGCCATCCACCTTTCACGCCGCCACACTCGAACACGATGGTCATCGGAGGCAATGGCGAAGCGGGACTCATCACTGAACACGTTGAGACGCCTCTCGTCCTCTGTCCGTGTCTCCCGGGCACGGCACAACCCAAACGCCGACACCGGTGTTCTCGTGTCACTGACAACCGGCGGATGCGAGTCGTCGAGCCACTGAACGGGAACTCGCACAATGTTGTAGTCGCCAGTACGTGCTCGCGGATGGCGGCTGCCGACGTCATGGGATTCCACACAGCTTGGCACATGACGGCCCTCCCTCGGGGTGGCGTTTCTTGGTCGACCCGAGCCTGCACGACGTGGGCGGGCACTGTGTCGTTTGAATGGCCCACGTGCCTGGCAATAGCACGAGGCGACCAACCAGGCTCACAAAGTCCTATAACACGCAGTCAATTGGCGCACAGACTGCTCGGCATCGCAGGAGCTTCGTACTGTGCGTAAACTCCGTTCTTCATTACTTCACGGACTCAATGTAGTTGATTGACAAGTGCGCAGCAGCAGGGCAGCGACATTACGAAAGCACTCTGGCGGGCGTTCTACACATTACAGACGTCATTTACTCACATCAAAGGCATGCATGTATACCGTAGGGGGGAATATTGAACCATTCCTTTTGAGTACGTCGCGCTTTCTGTCAGGCAGTGTCGATCAATTCAGACCACAAGTGCACAAGCACTCGCCTCACTCACCGGGCATTGCCAGACTAAGGAACAAATTATAATTCTACAATGCTCTTATAATTCTACAATTTCACACAAAGATACAATTATTATGTAAATATATAGCTGAGACATTTGTTGAGTGTCGAGTAATCACTAGCCAAATTGGAAATCACACTTATTGCAAAAACATTTAAAAATATAATATACATTTTACTATATGCAAAAAACATCGTATAATATTAATTGTATTTTTGTCGGATTACAAATTTCAAATATCTGCCGCGTAACTTTGCTAACACGTTTTTTTCGCACAACAGGAATGCTATGTTTCACCTATATATTTACTCACAGACACAAATCAACACTATTACATCAAGGAAATTAAAGCAAATAAAGATAAAGTAGCTCTTCATACGTCCTTGAATACGGCATAGCATTTAGCAATCTTTGTCATGAGGGAATTACAAGAGTTAAATATGAAAGGAGAGGAACTGCAATAGTCAGTTATTGCAATAGTCAGGTATTTAGAAAAATCTTGAGAATTACAATCATCAGATTAACAGCTTGACAAATTTGCAAACAAAACACTTTCGAACATAACAAAATAAGTTCTGACAAAAAACATTTTATTGCTTAGGACCACGAAGCCTGTGTGGAGACAACTCCGGTTATCTGCGGGTTTTTTCCGTTCATACCCCACTTCCAACATCGGACTCTCTTTCTTTCAACGATATCACGCGGTTAATGATCTCGCCTCTTTTTTTCGGCCAATTACGACGAGCATACACGTACTTGACCAACACGTCTACATTTTAGTGTAAATGTAAATGACGTTGATTTGATTACACCATAAGCCTAAAGGCTTATGGTGTAATCAAATCAACGTCATTTTAGCGTAACCTTTAGGCTTATGGTGCCACGTAAGCCTTTAGGCTTATGGTGTAATCAAATCAACGTCATTTACATTTACACTAAGATACAGTTGAGAACCAGGGAATTGACGCCAATCCAGTATGAATATTCTAGATCTCCACGTCACGAATAGTAATAGTAATTGAATTATTTTATTTTGCATGTAATGCAATAAAATATTACAATGACTGTCTATTTAAAATGTACCGCAATTCATGAAAATTGAGTTATTTTATTTTGCATGTAATGCAATAGAAATATTACAATGAGTGTCTATTTAAAATGTACCACAATCCATGAAAATTGAATTATTTTATTTTTCATGTAATGCAATAAAAATATTACAATGACTGTCTATTTAAAATGTACCACAATTCATGAAAATTGAATTATTTTATTTTGCATTTAATGCAATAAAAATATTACAATGAGTGACTATTTAAAATGTACCACAATCCATGAAAATTGAATTATTTTATTTTTCATGTAATGCAATAAAAATATTACAATGACTGTCTATTTAAAATGTACCACAATTCATGAAAATTGAATTATTTTATTTTGCATTTAATGCAATAAAAATATTACAATGAGTGACTATTTAAAATGTACCACAATCCATGAAAATTGAATTATTTTATTTTTCATGTAATGCAATAAAAATATTACAATGACTGTCTATTTAAAATGTACCACAATCCATGAAAATTGAATTATTTTATTTTTCATGTAATGCAATAAAAATATTACAATGACTGTCTATTTAAAATGTACCACAATCCATGAAAATTGAATTATTTTATTTTAAATTTTCTTTACCTTCTATTAAAATAGTGTCTTTTTAAAGGCACGTGACGAGGCTTCTTTTAGGCTTGAGGGTATTTTACATGTTGTAAATCTATAGCATTTGACAGCCGGCTTTACTTCCCACACACTTCCCAAGGCATACGAAGGATTGTCTTTCGCCCTTAACTTCAGAACAGCCGGATAGTTAACCGTTATACCACCGTACCCCCTCCCTGGGGACACCACCTTAACGTAGCACTGTCCGTGCGGGTGGCGAGGGTTTGCGTGTACCAATGAAACAGAGAGCTATGCCGGCTGTAGCGTAGCTACTGGTAGGGCCTCCCAAGCCGGACAGGTCTCTGTCGAGGTGCCAGACGAAGTGTGTCCCACAACGACCTATCCTCCCCAACCCATCCTTAATTCCTAACCATTTTTTCCAGGTCACCATAGGCCCGGCGCAAGACCCATCGTCGCAGGACTCCTGTGCCATGGAAAATCAAGCGTCGTGACTGTGACCGAAGCTAGCGGGAAGCGTAAGTCGTTAGCTAAATTCACACGCAGCTTAAAACACAATGGATTGTTCTAGTGGAGCAAAATTATCCGGAGTTAAAATACCCTCCCGATCGGATCTCCGGGGGAGGGTGTCTGCTGGAACAACTCATCATGTCAAGAAAAAATCTTTTAACTTCGCAGCGTGGAACGTCCGTACTCTACAGGACAATGACACTTCAGAGCATGCGGAAAGGAGAACAGCAACTATAGCTCACGAATTGAAACGCATGGATATAGACATAGCGGCATTCAGCGAAACTAGACTTTTGGAGGATGGTAGCCTTGAGGATAACAACTACACTTTTTTCTGGAAAGGCCTCCCGAACGGCTCTAGGAAAATTCACGGGGTTGGCTTTGCAATTAAGAGTGAGCTTATTCCATCGCTAAGTGAGCTACCAAAGGGCAATTCTGAACGACTTGTGTCCTTAAAGTATCAACTCCCCGATCAGACCTATCTCACCGTAATTAGTGCTTATGCTCCAACACTGGATGCGGAGCAGGAAACTAAAGATGCATTTTATGAACAACTGGAAGAAATCCTCCGACATACTCCTAAACACCAGCGGATATTATTACTGGGTGATTTTAACGCCAGAGTAGGTCGGCAGGCCGAACTCTGGCCTGGAACCATCGGCAGAAACGGAATCGGGAATGTAAACGCAAATGGGGAGCTGCTTCTCAACAAATGTGCCGAGCATAATCTCGTCATCACAAACACTATTTATCGGCAGAGAAATAAATGTAAAGGGACATGGTGCCACCCTAGGTCAGGACATTGGCACTTAATTGACTATGTAATAGTTAAAAAATGGCAGCTCGGAGAAGTACACATTACGAAGGCTATAACGCACGTAGAAAACTGGACAGATCATCGTTTGGTATTATCTAAAATGTCTATGAAGCTCAAACCAAAACCAAAACGCAGGAAAATGTTTCCTAAGACGCGGCCCCCCCGCCTTAATCTGGAAAGGCTTTCTTCCTCCTCAGAAACTAAGAAAACCCTCTGTCAAAATATAGAGTGAAAGGTAACGTCGCTAGTGATAAATAGTGAACCGGAAATATGCTGGATGGAATTACGTGATGTGTTATACAAGATAAGTGAAACAACGTTGGGGACCACAAGAGCGCGTAAAAATCCTGACTGGTACAGTGAAAAATCAAGAACAAATTAAAGATCTATTAGATGCCAAACATAAAGCCTTCCAATCTCTACAAAATAAAGCAAATGATCTCCACGCTCAAAGTCAATATAAGAAACTTAAACAACAGGTCCAAAACCAAGTGCGAGCCATAAAGAATGCGTGGTGGCGTACTAAAGCAGAGGAAATCCAAGGGTTTGCTGATCAACATGACCAACGAAGCTTTTACAATGCAGTAAAACAAATATATGGTGTCTCCTACAGAAAAATCTGCCCTATAAAGGACAAAAATGGAAATCTTTTAACAGCGGAAGAATAAATCAGAGAAAGGTGGAAGGAACACTACTCCTCTATCCTAAATCTGAAGACAAATATAGATAAAGAGGTCATTAACCATATTCCTAAGTACGAACCCGATCAATCTCTTGATCTTGAAATATCCGAGGAGGAAATAAAATGCGCCATCGGGGCTCTTAAAAATCATAAAGCCCCAGGGAAGGACAATATTCCAGCAGAAGTTTATAAAGTTCTGGGGGATACAACTCTGGAGCATCTGAGGTCAGTCTTTAATTTAAGCGGAAAATCTACAAGAAATCCTTAAAACATATTCTTGGGCATATCAGGCACTTCAGCTAGTGGCATTCTTGGGCATATCAGGGGGTCAGCTAGTGGACCGCCTCCTCGTGGTGGCTCCTGGGTAATGCTAAAGGTCCACAAAACTATTGTAGCACTCCTTCCACTTACTTATGCTACATTTCTGTAACATTTTCTATTTGGTCTCTCTTGATCCCTTGTTATATCTTTGACCCCGACGCTATTAGGTTTCGAGGGCTAGGGTGTCATTCACTTCTTAATCTACTCTGTTCTTGACTTTTAATTCTTTTTCTTCTCCTCTTCTCTACAATTTATCTGTTTCTTCTACTTCATTCTCCTGGGGTAGTATCCCTACCCAGCACAGGGTATGTGTAAAGACTACAACGGTCCAAGAGGCAATGTGAATCCAGGCGAATATCACAGTGGCTTGAGGAGCGGAAGTAGCAGCCCTCTCTGCAGGGGTTTATACGCAGAGAAGCTGGGATAGAAGCTTTAAGATGGCAGCCCCATTACTATCCTTACCCTGCGCAGCGCTTGCAACGCGGCCAGGGGACATCACTCCGCTAAATTTCTCAAAGATTTCTCAAAGATTCATGCCGGACAGATTCCTCTATGCCAACATATGCAAAGAAAAAGGAAACGAATAAACGACAACTATCGGAAATATTAAAGCTGGGAATATGGAATGTTAGAGCTCTCTCAAATAAAGAAGCTGAATTAGAACAGGAATTAGATAAAGCTGGGATTGATATTGCTGCAATTACTGAAACCAAAAAAAAGTTACAGGGCTCATCAGAATTACAAAATTATATAATGATATGCAGTGGAGTCCCCCAAAAACAGAGGGCATCGGCTGGGGTATCTATTTGGATCAGAAAAACATTGAAAAACAGAATAATATCGTATACTTTCATAAACGAAAGAATAATAACAATGAGATTTAAAGTAGATAGAGGTTACGTTTCAGTCTTTGCCTTGTACGCACCAGAAGAGGGGAGAACCCAAGATGCGATAAAATTCTACGAACAACTGCAGACAGCAATAAATAAGATTAATAAAAATGACTATCTTCTTTTATTAGGTGATTTAAATGCAAGAGTAGGGAATACCCCTATAAAAGATATAGTAGGCACAGAAGGTGAATACACACTTAACAATAATGGGAAGAAATTAATAGAATTTGCCACGTACAATGAGCTGAGAATTACAAACACTTTCTTTAAACACCGAAATATTCACAAATTCACATGGACAGCGCGTGGATCCGCCTCTATAATTGATTACGTCCTTGCAAACAATAAGACTTGGATAAATATCAAGGATGTAAGAGTATTTAGAAGTTTTGATGTGTCATCTGACCATTTCTTAGTAAGATGCCACATAATGTTCCCAAAGAGATGGAAGAAAACCATCTTAAAACCCAAACCAGAAATAGAAACATTTAAAGTTCACCTTTTACAAGATTATAGCATAAGACTTTTATACCAGAGTAGACTCAACCAGAAAAATCTTATTAACCCTGTAAGTAACAATATAAATGAAGAATGGGCAAACATTAAAGAAATTATAACACAGGCAGCAGCAGAAGCAATAGGGTCAAGGAAAAATAAATTCTCAAAACGAGGGCTAAGGTTTTGGAATGATAATATTAAACAACTAATTGAAGAAAAAAAAGAAGCGTATTTAAAGACTCTCTCGTCCTCTGGGAATATGAATCATAGAATAGAATATAAAAGAAAATCTGCTTTAGTTAAAAGAGAAGTCCGTAAGCTTAAACGAGAAAGTTGGAAAAGATATGTTAGCGAAATTGAACATGACTTATTTGGAAACCAAAGTAAGGCATATAAAATTATAAAATATTTAAATAATCAAGAAAGAGATAAAGTTCAATTAAATATAATTTCAGAAAGTAAATGGTTAAATTACTTTAAATCGCTATGGACCTCTGAAGATGAAGAAGAAGAGAGAGGAATTAAAATTGATATATGTAATTCTATTTATCTGATCTCTATGGATGAGTTGAAAGCAGCCATTAACACAACCAAAAATAAAAAGTCATCTGGTACTGATAATATAAACATGGAATTGATCAGATATGCATCAAATCAATTTACGCAGAGACTTCTTAACTTTATTAATATCTGCTGGTCCACTGGATATGTGCCAGAAGAATGGAATGAAGCCCTAATTTACCCACTATATAAAAAAGGCGACAAATCTGAATGTTCAAATTATAGAGGTATAAGTCTTCTAAATTCCTGTTATAAAATCTATGCAAAAATTATCAATCAAAGATTAGTGCCTATTATTGAAACTCAAATATCTGAAACACAACATGGTTTCAGAAAAGGTAGATCTTGCTCAGACTGTATTTTTGTACTGACACAACTTACTGAAAAGCGAAGGGAATTTAAACTACCGACATACTACGTCTTTATTGACTACGTAAAAGCATTTGATAGCCTTAAAAGAAGATTATTATGGGAAACACTGAAAAATATTGGACTCCCTTCCCACCTTATTACAGCAATTCAATCATTATACAGAAATAATAAAATCATGATCCGAATGCTAAGAAATGGAACAGAATCAGCATATATAAACCAGGGAGTAAGACAGGGATGCCCGCTCTCGCCAACGCTTTTTAATATATATATATATATATATATATATATATATATATATATATATATATATATGGACGTGATCATTAAAAAATGGTTGAAGACTTTAAATGACGTTTTTAAGATTAATAATGTCGAGATCCCAACATTACTTTTTGCCGACGACCAGCTTATCATAGGAAAATCTGAATATGAAATTCAAATAGCAGTCCACAAGTTAAGTCAGGTTGCTAATGAGTATGGTATGAAAATCTCACCAAGTAAAACAAAAGTGATGGCATTTAAAGGACGTGAACCTTTAAGAGCAAAGATAGTTATTTATGACCAAATAATTGAACAAGTAAATGAATTTAAATATCTTGGATATCATTTTAATTATATAAAATCAAGGGATATGGAAATAAAGCTGAACAACTTCACATATTTCTGTGGAACGTTACAGCGAACTCTACATCATAATGCGCAAAATAAACTCTTCTCAGATTTTACAAAGTTATTGCTTTGCCATTACTACTTTATGGAAGTGAGAGCTGGACATTAACATCAGATCAGCTGCGCCGAATTGAATCTGCAGAAATGAGATTTCTTCGTTTTGTGGCAGGATATTCACTATTAGACCACAAAAAAGTGTAGATATCAGAGAAGAACTAAATGTTGAACCGGTTATAGATACCATAAAGAAATATCGAGAAAACTGGAAAGGTCATGTCCTGAGAATGCCAGAACATAGAATAAGTAAAACCATTCTTCAATATGTACCTAAAGGAAAAAGAAGTGTAGGACGTCCCTTGAAGAGATGGCATGAACAATTCTGAGACGGAACAGACCAAGAGGTCTAATCCTTTCTGTCGATGATGATGATGATGATGATGATGATCAGGCACTTGGACTAAATATTAACATCGATAAAACGAAAGTCATGTCCTGCCCTCCTAGTGCAACGAAAACGAATATCATGATAAAGGACAGAAAGGTAGAATATGTTGATTGTTTCAACTATTTAGGCAGTGTAGTTAACAGAACTGCGAATATTGATTATGAGGTACGATACAGGATAAATGCAGCATCCAAGACCTTTTGGAGACTACGTGAACGAGTGTTTGACAATCACGATCTATCTGTCCAAACTAAAGCAGCTGTATATCGAGCAGTGGTTATTCCAACAATGCTCTATGGGTGCGAAACTTGGGACACCGTATAGAAGACACATAAAATCTCTTAGCTCGCTACAGCAGAGACATCTACGGCAAATCATGAGAATAAAATGGTTCCACAAAGTCCCAAATAAGATTGTTCTCGAAAGAGCCAAATGCAGGGATATTGAGATGCTGATGTCACAGGCACGACTCAGATGGATTGGTCATGTGTATCGCATGGAAGAGAATCGACTACCGAAATGTGTTCTTTATGGTGAACTTGTGAACGGCCAAAGGAAACAAGGAGGACAAATCAAAAGATATAAAGATGTTCTCCACGGCACGCTGAAGCAAGCGCAAGTGCAAGATTCTTGGGAGACGTTAGCATTGGACAGACTGGAATGGAGACGAGTATGTAAAAACTTTAGTGTTGAAGTACACCAAAACAGAAGAAGAAGAAGAAGAAGAAATGTGCCCAGTGAAGTGTCCGAGTGTCCGGAGTGCGGTCGGGTGATCTTCTCGCGAATCGGTCTTTTCAGTCACCGTAAGACGCATCAAACTTCATAGCCATGGACAGTTTTTTTTTTATTGTCTACATGAGTGTAGTTCTTAATTTTTAAACGGAAGTGAAGGTTATTCTTCTTAAACTTTTTAAACTTTTTAGACATTTCATTTTATATATGCAATCCAAAAAATGTGTTTCTATATACTCGATTTCGAGTTCAGCAATGTATGTATGTAAGTATACCACCGTACCGGCAATTGTTCAGAAAATTAGTCACGTGACCAGATCTCCCATTTACACAAAGTTGCTCCAACCACTGAACTGCCGAGACGAGCAACGGCTGTGCTATAACACTGTGTGAAAAAATACGCAAACACTAGTTTTCCAGTCACAGATTTTTCGCTCTGTAGTTCTAACGTTAGTGGAATATACAGAACCAGCAAATGAAAAACTTATTGCCAATCTTATTGCTTTATTTGTTAGGGTTGTTTTTGCAAACAATATAAAGTTATTTGTGAATGGAAGGGGCTAATCACTGTCTTCTGTTTGTTTTGATTCGGGTTTTTAACGGAATACTAATTTGGATTCCCACACCTATTTAAATGAAATTTATAAATCGTTTAGTTATCGCTGCAAGCCCACACGTATCTAGAGAGTAAGGTAAATAACAGAATTTGTGGGCTTTATGTGAGGAGTTTAAGCCATCCTAAAGTTTTAACAGATGAAGAACAATTCATACTTGAAACACTAGGGGTGCACTGACTGGGGATATCGATTTGATGGTAATGATCTTTCCTACCTTGTGAAAACGTATTTATGATAAACGTATTAACGATCTAAAGATAGCTGTGCTCGCTCAGTAAGCATTTTTAAAAACAACCTGCATCGGCCGGATTGATGATAAGGCTGCTTCAAACATTATTCGTAAGTGATACGACAGCGAATATCAACCACTTGCTGCAATAACTTGAAGACAACTAATGATGTTGGTCCAAGCACCATTTTTAATTTTGATGAAGCCCATCACAAGAGGATTCAGGGCAGAAAAGGGGAATCTATCGAAGGGGAATAAAGCATCTTTAGATGATAAGAAATTATATCAAGTCACCACTACAACATGCTTCCACCGTATGTGGTGTAGTCGTCGAAGGGAATGTGGAATACGAGGACACTCTGTGCACCTAACTGGGGCTCTCCTTTCTGCTACAGTGATTGTTGCAAGGCAGGAACTATGGAAGGACCCTGCACAGATGCTTTGATCATAAGACATTTGGAAAGTAGTCTTTCAGCCTTTTCCCTCCACATGTTAAAATGTTGGATGGTACGAAAGTCCATGTGGGGGACAGACTTGTATTTCTTTTTGTACCAAGCGTAATTAAGAATCGCAAGGAAAATAATATTAAGTTTCATTTCCAAATGCAAAACATTTGTCAACCACTGGGCTGTTGCAGTTTTCAGATGTATAAAGGTGATGTGGAGGCAGATATTGGAGGAATAGAGAAAGAAGTATCCCGAACCGAGAGGGATCCCTAGAAATCATTTTCCGCCATTACTGAGGAAGTTTTTGTGAAATTGCCTGAAAACTTGGAACATCAATGAAGAGTGGAATTTATCCCTTTAATGAAGAAGCGATGGTATGTGTAATCTGCCTTCAATCCCTTCAGAACTCAGTTACAGAACTGAAAAGGCTAGATCCGTTCAGATGCTCTGTAAGAAACATTCAAAATGATGAGGTACGGACAAGAAAAACAACATTGAACATATCCTGAATTTTGAATAACGTCTCAGCAAAATTTTACGGTCGTAATTTCATTCTAAGAAGGTTTTAAAATTGAAATGTGTGAACGCTCTTAGCTTTTTAGGCCCTTGGCTTGCAGTGACGATTATTGTTGTGTTTATTTTTCGTTTGTCTTAAGCCTTTCGGAGATTTTGACTTGGAAAGAGTGCCCTGTTAAGACAGAAGTCTATGTGCAGGTATGCCAACATTTTTGCACCACTCTCGTACTGTGACTTGCTTTGTAAACAAGAAAGCACGTACTCTGGCGTGTTCCTCACATGTGTTGATTTTGTATCCAGATCGTTTTTTGTTTTTGTTACATAATGCCCTGATGCAGTAATAGGCCACTCAAAGACTGAAGAAAGTTATTATTTCAAATACAATGAAAAGGCGCGTTGTAATGGTTCAAAATCTCCAACTCACACACGCAGCTTCACCATGTGCTCCATCGAGAAAAATAGGCTGAGGGTTCGCCCATAAATAAAGAAACGGAAAAAAGGGGGGAGGGGCCAGGGGAAGCGTTATGCTGCGTTGCATAGGGGTAGAGGGGTGTTAGTTATGTGCTACGTCACACTGATTTACTTTTTACATTTTTTCAACATTTGATGAAATAATCCCTTTTTTTGAGCCCTGTGCCAAAATATTAACTAATTAGTTTTAAAACCACAAACTAAAGTCATTAGTTGTACATTTCTACAACAAAAGGAACTATCTTCTGAACAAGTTTTTGAATCTGTAGGATTACGAAGAAAATGTGCGAACCTAATATGAAGTGTATTCTAGAATCCATTTAAATTGACGCAGTTCACACTCTCTCTTGCGTCATCCACGACGTCGTGTGCAGAGCTTTTGATCAACCACTTCTCGCCCAAACATTCTTTTTTC
Source organism: Gryllus longicercus (assembly GCA_038098605.1). Classification (NCBI taxonomy): domain Eukaryota; kingdom Metazoa; phylum Arthropoda; class Insecta; order Orthoptera; family Gryllidae; genus Gryllus; species Gryllus longicercus. The sequence goes on along the minus strand of JAZDUA010000320.1, from coordinate 381,254 downwards.
ACAACTTGCCCCAATCTTATTGTTAGAAGCAGCCAGGTTCACAAACTATTTTATACTTTTCATTATTAATTACTTAAATATAGAACAGAAGTAAAATAACTATAAATTGTGTATCTGTACTATAATTTATTTTTTACGTCTTGCATTTACCACGGGGGTGTTGCCGCAAGACTCGTAATTGTTATGGAAAAAAGGGTTCCAGCGCGCGTTGCGGGTGCGTTGCAAGGGGGGAGGGGGTTTTGAAAATACTCCAAATTTGCGTTGCGTAATTTTGGGACGGGCCCTAAGGCGTTCGTACAGATCTTGATGGAAAATGTGGTAGGTTTCGAATTATTGACCACAATTTTATCTCCTGCGATTGATAAAAAGTTTCTTTCTGTGCTAACACACTGGTACTATACGAAGGTACAAAACGGATATTGTGTGTACTCTGCATATTTTATGAAGTCTGAGGTTCTGACATTGAATTTCCAAACTCTTCAGAGAACCATGTTTCGTGAGCAAACGTTAGGTTGTCACACGCCATGATAAGTGTTGGTTAATGCAGGTGATGGACATGACTCCTCCGACAACCTCCTTTAGAAGTACGGACAATAAACTGCGCAGTGCTCTTGGAGTTGCATGTGAGAAGTCAATCACGATGCCGTTCAAGGGGCAACCGCCTTGAACACCGATGAAAGTAGAGATCTGTGTGCCAAGTGATGGCATATCAATGAGGCAGGGTCACACTTTACGACATGTATGTCCATAGGAATGTGTGAGGGAAAGTAATTGATGCTCAGTGTGAGATGCAAGGAAGCCTTTCTTTGCAAAACAGCAAGAATTTAAATGGCAGGACAATCACAAATTATAGTCGTTCAGGCAGAAGAATTTAGGCTGCGGGCATGCAAATGACATTTCATCCTACTGTTATAAAATATGGTGACTCATCTTCTTACAATTATCATGTTGATAGTAACATGATCCTTCGTGTTTTATCCAAAAACCTGAATGTGTAGTTCATGGTCAGAAATGAAATGGGAGTAGGGTGCTAAAAGCAATAACACGAAACAATGGGGGTAAATTGGTGCCAAAACCAATGAAAGGAATTGGTCGTTTGAATCAAAAAGAGGAGAAAGATATGCAACTTTCTTATGGAAGTGGGGCATTTGGAAGCGATGGAGGGAGCGCGCCGCCTGGCCCGGACAAGGCCACGCCCCTCTTTCGACGTTCGCTCTCCTCGAAAATATGAAATACAAAATGCACAAATTGGCGCCGTGTAAGGAGCATATCACGATTCAAGATCACCATGTTACTTCGTTTCAAAGTTTTCCTGAATGTTTTGTAGATTCACTAAAGATTAGGTAAAATACCTCAAAACATGCTGCTACTGACAAATAGTTGGTTAATAAACGTGCTTGTTGAAGATTATTTCCTCCCCCTTGTATTACAAATGTATCTGGGTGTCGTGATTTTGTTGTTTTCTCCAGTGCAGAGCACGTTGGTATCCCTGTTATGCCGCGAAACTTACTGTTTTCGTTGTTTATGTGAGGGTTCTTTCCTTTTCGCGTGCACGCCTGCCTGTAATATTGTGTAGTAAGCTTCCGTCCTTCAAACCCGGGGGCGTCAACACGGCACAAGCGACTGGTAATGTGAGTGGCCTGAACAGGAAACTTGAGGCTGGTTAATTTGAGGAATTGCCTTGTTGAACACCGAGTCTACGTCCAGGGAGCAACTAGACGCTAACTTTCGAGATATAGTATATCTGCAGAGAAACATTAATGGAAATAAAATTTGAGCTTTGTTAGTCAATGTGCCCACACAGTTTCGACGGAATGGGACTACACACTACCGATTTCAATCGAACACAGATCGCGGAATTGAAAAGAATCAAACTTCTCCAATTCACCAAAATTAACTTCGAAGAACCGCGAGACAAGGCCTCTTCGCTCCCTCTATGCTCAAAAGGTTGTGACGGGGGCCACAAAAAATGGTTGCAGGCGGTGGCGCGCTTCACGGGCTGCGCGGGAACCCATCTCTCTTCCCACTGCCCTGTCCAGGACCCAACACCACAACCCAAGTGTGCGAACGGCGCAGGGGCGAATGTACCTTACACGCGGGAGAAACAATTGCACGGACTACGCTCCGCGTGCAGCGCTCGTGCAGTGAAGATCACCCTCTCGTCATTGCCACGCGCACTGAGCGAGCAGCATGCCACAAACTGTCTTGGAATTTAGTTCAGTTTGGATACCGCTACAGTTCTCTGACACAGCGTAAGCTATCGAGCGAAGGCGCCTCTCACTTGTTAATACCCAAAAATGTAAGTTTAGAAGAATCCTTGCGGAGAGCAACCGCTGCTGCCGGGAGCCGAACCAACTACTTCTGGAGGTGACGCGGCCTTAAGATCCGGAAATGATAGACGACGAGATGGCCGATGCACCACCTGCGGGAACCTCCAGCGCCAGCGATGAGGAATCCAAACAAGCGCGCAACAACCTCCGACGCTCTCTTGACTCCTCCCCCGACGCCTCGCCCCACCAACCATCCAAACAACAAAAATGTCGGCTTCCGATTGGTAACTAAAGGCAACCGCTAACCTCCACGACAAGGTAAATCAGTTGAATCTCAAAACCTCTTCAACTCACTGTCCCAATTGGACGTCCAACAATCAGACCCCGGAAGACCAAGGCACAAACAACGAACCATCCGCTGACCAATCATCCTGCCAACAAACGACGACTCCAAAAGCAACCAACAAAGGACGAATCGGACTTTTCAGAATCGACTTGACAATCCTTGACCCAACAGAACTGATCAAGGAATTGAAGACAAACTGCAATAAACACCTGACAGCCAAATGCACTCTTACGGAATTGGTAATTCAACCAATGACTGTTACTGCTCACGGAAAGATAAGGTACCGCCTGGACCAGATCTACAATGAGCCTAGACTACAACGACTTATCTTCACAATTTCTTACTATTTCAACCGAGCCATCGGCAAACAAAGAGACAAATTTGTAATTAAATAAATAACATTTGACCACTGATTCACCACATTCACAAACTACTTTTTCTAAAATTTGACTATTTTTTATGTAATACGTTTGATTATAATTCTCCAACACACACGCACATCATATATATATAGGTATGTTATGTATAATTATATATATATATATTTATTTATATATATAATACACGAACAATTTTTTACGAGAATTATTCTTAAAATATTTGTAGAAATTTGTGATATTTTAGAATTTTTATTACTATCAATATTTAAAAGAGATACATTAAAATATTTAGCTTTTACTAGAGAATTAAAATTTCGTTATAGTAATTTTACCTTTAAAGAAAAATTTCAATCATTCATATATCGAAATGCTGCATCCATTAACGATGGTATACCTGAAAAATCTCATGATATCATACTAAAATTCTTCTTTCTAAGAGTACACTCCTCGATTTCAGCACAATATTCTAAAATATGTTCGGTTGGCCTGCATTCAAATGCAATATCGTATGCATTTTTGATTGTTGTGGTAATCCCATTTCTTAAACATGTTTTGTATATCCACTTTCAAATTTAAGTCTAGGATAATCGATCATATAATATACATTATCCATAAAAAAATTATCCAGATGGTCGTTGATAAACAGCTGCATTAACTCCAAAATCTGCAGGTAAAAACAATAACCGACATCACAGAAGTTGTTGTTGATTAATTTGCTTACTTTTTAAATTGACAGAAATACATTCCTAATATAATACATAAATATGTGTGTACCAAAATAATGCTGAATATTCATAGTATTACATAAACAATTTATTGGTGATGGTGTTGGTATTACAGGAGTTTTACGGCCATATAAACTTAAAATCGGTGAAATATGATCTGTATGTACATCTTATATTTCGTGATAATAAGCACACATAATAGCATTTCAGGTATTTGTATGTTCAATTCCTAATGCGTCTGCAATTTCATCAAGTAAAACCGAACACAAATAATCTATTCCTTGTGATGTATTTGCATTTCTAAGATAATCTTAATGAAAGTTAATATGGAAAGTCAGCCGAAACTTCGAACAGGTTCAAAAGCTTTGCGACCGAACAATAAACAACCAACAAAGAATCAGACTCCGTCGACCACGTGAACATCCATATCCGAAGGGGCGAAAAAAACCCGACTGACTAAAACAAAGCAAACAGTTCCCGCACGTCCAGCAATCCATGCGAACAAAGGCGCGTTCTTTCTAGACAAAAACGCTATCCAAAATCCCACAGAACTTCTCAAACACTTGAGATATCAAGTACAGAAGCCACTGCGTGCTCAGAAATCTAACAACTAGCTCACCATAAGACCTAGCACATTACGCGACTATAAAAATTAAAAGAATTCCTTAGCGCCGCCAAATCCGACGAAGGAGCAACCTGCGCCTCCCACTTCCATCGCGCCGCCCCCGAGCAATGTAGCCTGTACTCAGATGAACCGCATGAACGAGAGCGAATCACACAATGCACGTCACGCTTATTGTGGTGGCTCACATAAAACGAGGTTCTCCGCGCTGTTAGCTGTATGGGCTGCGCACCACACATCAGAGTGCAAAGCCGACAAAACCATCACGAAACATAAATGAGCGATCTGTGAGGAGCAGCATTACGCGGACTTCAACGGCTGCTCGGTCTATCCGAACGCCCTACAACACACCACCCTACACACGCCAAAAGCTGCTTCAAAAAATCGAAGTAGCCAGAGACTCGAACGCGCTGCCTCGCACTGCTCCAACGCAACCTCAGACTTTCCGCACCTGGAAGCCTCCGCTGCGCAGGCGCCAACTTCCCCTGGACGACGCAACACACCTTACAGGGCGCCGCTGGCAACTTGCAGGGCACCGCAAGAAACCACGCCGGGAGCACTCTCGAACACAGCGAACTAACACTAAACAAAGGCGTAAACCTTCAAAAAGTTATTACGTGAGGTAAAACCTCTATTACCACATAAACAAGACCAGGCGACATCCTCAGCAAAGTACTAAATGAAGTTCAGGCCGTCGCGTCCCTGTTCTAAATGCCTTCCCACTACCACACCACAACGCGTCTTGGAACGTGACCGCTGGCAAATCTGACATTGAAAATTCTGCGACGACCACTCAATAGCAATTCTACTGATTGAAGAAACTTGCCTCACGAAAAGTCGCTCTTCCACCGCCATATCTAGCGCGACCACCAACCAACGGGCGGGAAGACGGGGCCGCTATCGCAGTTCGGTGCGCTCTCCCGCACACGCGAATAAACACGCTGATTCTGCACACGAGGAGGCGACTGGACTTGTGACGTTCATCTCCGCCAGCCGAAGCCACGCCGACGATTCGAAACGAATGTCAATAGGGAGTTCTAGCGCCACGCGCGAGGTAGCGACGTTATGCATTAACAGTAACGTACACAATTTCTCTGTTCTACGCTTGAAATGCTACCTTTGTCATAATGCATAACATAATGTCGCAATTGCTAAACCTCTTCTGAACGTTTTTCATTACGACCGTGTAAGGCGATAGTCACGTGATCAATAGAGTGTAAGAGTCTTACGCCTGGCCCTAAACCTCCCTACTACTGCGGTCGTCTTGTCAGGAAAAACAGCTCGCAGGGGACGTAAACGCCCTCAACCTCAACCAATTTCTCCTCTATTTAACTCCCTCGCCATTCAACCACCTTCCGGCCCCACTCATTTTATAAACGAGGCGTCGCATGACATACTAGATTTCATAATTCATTCCTCTTCCCTCAATCCAACAGTTCCAAACCCACTCTCTGATCTCAAATCCGACCATCTCGCCATCACCTTCGCTATCCATCTCTACAGATATCTTGTCTCCTTAGAAAATAACTATAAATTCATTGCAAACTCGAAAGAGAACAGAAATAGAATTGCTCATAAAATCCAACCACACGACTGCCCCCCTGCCTCTCCTCGAGGAATAGACCAAACAGTGCACAAATTCAATTTCTAACTACGATGGGCCTACAACCGTTTCACGTAAAAACAATCATCCACCTAAAGGCGCTCTACCATACTTCACAATTTCACAAATTCAAGCCACAAGACGGGCGCAAAGAAAACACTAAGCGACAAGAGGCGAAGACACAGCTGCTTTCCAACACACAAGACGACAGTCTCCCGACTCTTACGCGCACATCGCGCAGAAACAAAAGACAATTGCAATTAAAATAAATTGTGACATTCAAGACAGAAATGACATCTAGACCACAAGAACCAGTGAAAGCACTAGGCGACGCAGAAAACTATAGAACGTATGACCCGACTACAAAAGGTGAAATCTTCGCCAAAGTAATCACAGAACGTTTCTCTCCTCCACCTAATAGAAGCAACGGCCGAAAACTGAATTTATATACGAACTGACGAAATACAACAAAAATTCAAATCAGTAGCCTCAATGAACACCTATCTACAGAAGACGTAATCATGACACAGTTAAAATACTTACACGAAAAGAAAGCTAGCGGTTAGGCAGTAAATGCAAAACATTGAAGCACGCCACAGTTATATTCATTAACAAACCCGGTAAAAATGGCACAGACCCGAAACACTACCGCCCAATAAACCGCCTATCACAGACGCAAAGAAATTCGAACGCCTTTTGTTACAAAAATCAGATCGCACTTAGAGGGAAACGCCAAATTCCGCAGCCCTCAATTTGGTTTCCGTAAAGGTCGCTCGTCAACAGTTCAAGTCTTCCGCCAAGCGATGTAAGCATCTTTGTCTTTATCGCTGTTCTGCGTACTTCTCGCTCTTTTCTTCGATTTCGCTTCCCCTTTCGACAAAGCCAACCACTGCCGTCTGCTTGTAAAATGTGAAAACCAAAAACCTCTTACCTAATCACATCTACCTACGCACATCTCGGAATACAACAAAAATACTTCCCTACATTGGGTGCATACGGAGTGCAGGAATCTGCCTGCCAAGCATGGGAGACTGCTTTAAAATCAAACCTACACAAACCTAAAAAACCTGAGAACCAATTTATTCATGTCGCTTTTCGCCCTGAACTCAGTACAGCCAACAACAACATTCTAAAAACCAACCATCTCCCGAATATTCAGAAGTACCAATACCCAACTACCACTAAAGACAAACAATTCTTTCTCTTAACTCTAGCCCCCTTTTCAAGAATTAATAAAATACTTCATAAAACAGACGACGGACGTTAAAAACTTCCAATCGACGTACATTTTCTGACACGTCCCTAAAACAAGAATTAAAACCCCCGACAGGGAATAGCAGCAATTCTGAACAAAATATTTCGTAAACATCCCTTTCTCTGCCTATACTTCATTAAAACAGCGCCTCGAATCTTCACTTCTCGTGACAACCGCGCCCGGTGGACGCACCGCCGCAAACAAGGCCACCCGAAAACAGCGAAGGCGGGCGGAGCACGGCCTCCTGCAGGCGCGAGTTGCGAAGGAACGGGAGAGCAGCGCTCTCTGCTCGCTCAAGGCCCACTGCAGCCCTCTCCCGATTGCTTGGGCCCCTCCCCCGCCATGACAAACTAGCGACGAGACGAACTGGAAAACTACAGAACGAGACTAAACTACGAATCAGTTAGGAACCGAGATCTTGAAATCCCATGACACATCAGTTAAAAACGTCTTGAGACGAAAACTTTACGAGACTTGAACCCGACACTTCCAAATACCAAACTCCCGTCGAGTTGATTCGCCTCATCCAAGAGCAGCAAAGCGCAGCGTATTTATCAACGCCCACACGCCCTCGACGCCAAAGCAGCGCATCGAACTATTCGACGGAAAACCTCGAAGCTGCTGCGGGAGCACAGGAATGCAAAGTGGGAACAGTACAACAGGGAAACGCGAAATTAGCAAAGCCCGTGGTAATTGCAACGGGCGCTACGCAACCCACAGCCCTCAATAGACCGAACAATCTCCCGCTCACCTACGACCCGGCCGTCGAAGCGGAGGTGCTGCAACTTTATCGGTGGAGCGCTTCACGCCGCACGTATCACCTTCAATCTTCCTGCCACCGCCTGACTGGCACATTGCAGCGGGTGACGTTAGAGACCACTTAAAACACAAACAAAAACAGAGCTGGCAAACGTTCAGCAACGATGATCAAACAACTGCCTCGCAGGGCCGCCTCGCTCCTCGTCGCTACCTACACCGCTTGCATTTCTGAGCAATGTTTCCCCTCAGCGTGGAAATCCGCGACCGCGACGCCCATCCCGAAACTGACCCTGGACGCGGAGGGAAAAAGGAGGGAAAATGGCCCACGGCATCAAAAGCAACTCGCATCGCGAATGCAGACGACTCCCACTGGGCCTCTCCTCGCAAGTCGCACCCCGCCTCAAGGCAGGGCTCTCGAAGGCGGCGTTAAGGAGCACTTGGCACTAACCGCTGGAGCGGAACCCTCGCCCTCGCCAGCCGCCTCTCGGGCGATGAGGTCTCCCGCTCCCATTAGCTCTCCCGCGCTGCCGCCGGCTGCTGAGGAAGGCGCGACCGAGGGGGGGGGCGAGCTCCGACCACGATCGCAACTCTCGTTTCCTCTGTTTCCGATGGACATCAGCCCAGCCGTCTACAAGCATACAACCAGCAGACCACGTGGTATTAGAGACAGCACGGCGCACACCAGCAACCCGCCCCACCTTACGATCGACCCGTGCAACTTTAACGTCAACAGGACGACGGCCTCACGACCCTTTTTGTGACAGGAACTCCACACGACCCATGTCAGAGCATGGTCACTAAACTCTCTCCAATCTAAATTCCATCCTCACCCCTGAGCAACCAACCTGCAAAAACCTGACTTCCTAACCACCGCCTCTGAGGACCATAAGACTTCAGAAGACCCAAAACCACCCGCGACTGAACAAGAATCCTCTCAATTGCTACTCCCCCACCCCCCAAAAAAAGAAATTTTCGACCGTTCCGTATTGGTTTGTACTTGTATACTACGACTGCCTACACTAAAATTCGTGACAGACTAAAACTGACCTCTACAACAGAATTCAAGGACATCCTTTTTTAACGTTACCCATTCAACAATTCGACAGACGAGATCAGAGAGAAATTATTACTAAAAGGATCCCCCCCAACTGAATCAACGGCAGAATTGAGACAAACTTTCAAGACTTGAAAATCCCCTGCTCCCACATTACCGCAATGGATCGACGCGACGTTAACGGATTCCTAAACCCACTTGGGCTGTCCGTAATTGATACTACAAAAAAGGACATGACTGACGACGAGTGGTCCTTCAATGGACAATGAAGTGTTTCGAAATGCTATGGGAGTCATTTCCCTCGAAGTGGGAGAGTCTTCCCATAGCATAACCCCCAATCCGCTCCAGGAAAAGGAAAGCCGATGTTATCTGGAGCTGCTGGAATTGAAGAGGCAGGAAATGAATCCTGAGCGGCATTTCCTTTTCAGTTTTGAACCAATGCTGAAGTCTTTGTTAACTACAAGAAATTGTAAGTCAGGCAAAAGATAGAATATATATTCTTTATTGCATCAATAAATATTTGGTCTAAGCATTGAAACAAGTGTTTTATTTCCCTAATTTGCATATGTTAAAATATTAATGGTTATTATCAATAGATTCATAATTATGCATGAAGACAACTTTGCTTCTTGCAAGGTATGGAAGTAAATAGTTTGTAATCTTTCATTTTATTAATTTTATTAAGTTCAATGTATTTAGTTTCTGCACTTGGCTCACCTGGTGCTGAAGTGGTATTATGTCAATTTAGGTGAAATCAATTAAATTACTCACAAGTGAGTGTGTAGGGGGAGAAAATAGCTTTTTCACTTGAGTAGACAAGTTTGTTTTAAATTGTGTTAAGAAAATACTTTGTGTGCCATACAATGTATTAGTTTATATATTTGAAGAATGGTTGCTCAAAAGTTTAAAGCACCACTGATGTTTTACAGTATCTGCTATGTATTGAGGACATTTTCACTGATATGAAAATTTCTGTCTAACATTTTTTAAATCTTCTTAGGGAAAAGTGAATGACGATGTGAATCCTAGGGCCTTGCTTCAAACAGTATATTTGTTGAAAAGTGGTTCAAAAAACTTCCAGTGCTGTGCAATTTTATTAAAAACAACATATTACGTTGATATACTTGACCAAATACATACTGTGAAATTGTGGAGTAAATGGTCGTAAAGGCACGTAATTTTCAATGTTCTGGATATGGTGGCCATCATTTCATGTACGTAGAGGTACTGAGAGAGACTATATAGGCACGAAGTTATATCTTTAAATTATCATAACTAGTGTGTTCGTATGTAACAAAAAGACCCAATAATCTCTCAGAAATTAGCACTCTTGACAGGGGTGATGTAGGCAAGGCTTACCAGATAGGAGGAAGTAAGAAAAGAACAATCCCAGAACCATCAGCATGGGCAACTATGTATGTGGATCGCGTACTGCATAAATTTATGGGTGTCGTTATTTAAATTTACAAAATATCAAAAACTTCAAAAGATAAAAATGAATTTGATGATACATGCAGTCGTAACGAAAGGGTAGATTCATGTAAAACTGCTATCCTGAATGTCAATAAATATCCTGCTAGTTCTCTAAGTAATTGAATTTAGCCTGTTCCAAAAAACGGAGGCATTCTAATTGAAAAAACGGAAACATATTTTATTAACCACTACCACACCAAGTTACAACGGGTTGCTATTGAGGTTTTTAAACAACCAAACAACTTTAGTGGAAAAGGTGTCAAAATCAATTTCATCTGGTGTCCTATACTTCGCAACACGAACCCCAAACCACACAAGGACAGAGCTGCCCATCCCTCGTCACCGACTAATCACCGCGCAACCGTAAGACAACTAAGAGCCAGCCCGCAAACCCTTGACTAATCGGAAGGTAGCGAGAGTCTTCACAGCAACCCCCCCCCCCCCCCCGAGACCACAAAACCTATGGCCGAGCGGAAGTCCTATAGTATTATATACAGGGCGTTCCGCTCCTTCTGCCCCGCACCTGGACGCGCGTCGAGAGGTCGAAGCCCACTTGGGGTGCCCACTTACATTTCATCTGCACATCGAACATGTGCGACAGAAAGCGCTGCAGCACTGAGGCAGAATGCAAAGCGTCCATCACAAACAGAATGTATGTCAACGCCAAAATGCTTCACGCTTTATAAAGCAATAATTAGGCCGCAAATGGACTACGCATGCCCAAGTTGGGTAATTGCAGCAACTTCTCATCTGAACAAACTGCAAGTAGTTCAAAACGAGTGTCTCAGGGCTGCCCTCTGCGCCCTTACAAACGCTCGTATAGAAACTCTACATCGCGAATTATCAATGCCACTGCTGATAGATCAATTCGAAAATATCGTTAATTTTGTTTTTGAAAAAGCAGCTGACTCGTGAAACCCTCTCATTTTCGAGATCGCCTCATAGCAACCCGATCAAAGGGCCGAGTACAAACGACCAAAACTCTTCCTGGAGTAAGAGTAATCCGAAACAGAGAACTGAGACTTTAAATATAAACTTAGTGTTTCCAAAAACGCAATGCGCGCGCCGGTAGGCTAAAGTCATTTTTGACCTTCTGTTTTCTTATATGTTGCAGGATTGACCAGAGATGCCCGTAAGGGTAGGAATGGTCACACCGCGGTGGCGTGAACGTACATTGCACTTTCCGTGCGATCACAAAACTGCACAAAAGGTTCTGCTGGGAGCGTCAGTCAACGCGGTGCTGCCAAGAAGGGCACTTCGCCCCCGCCAGCAGCGAAAAGTGCCCTAAAGCGGAGAGGGGAGAAGTACTAGGTCTGAATGACCAGCTATGGAAAACACACTTCCCCGACGGATGTGGCAGGGTTGAAGCAATTAGAAACACATCTACCCGCCCCAATAGGCAAGGGCACGATTTTCGCGCCCTTCAGCGGGAGTGGAGTCAAGTCGGGAGTCCGGGACCTAAAGTCTAATAGAGCCCCGGGCATCGCTACAATTTAACCGGCACACCTAAAAGGGGCGAGCCCTATGGCCGATTTGGCAGGCGATTTCAATGCCCAAGACACCGCCTGGAGTTCCCGCATCACATACCCTCGCCGCCGTAATCTGGAAGCAATCATTGACGCAAACAGTTGCGAGATATACGCTTCTATTGCATTCAACTATTACCGTTATAGAACGAAATATCGTTATAGAACAGATATTTACGACATCGCGCTTTGCCATAAAATCCATTACCCTCCCACACTAACAACCACCCTGAGCTTTCCTCTGACCCCTTCCCAGTGATAGGGGATATGAGGCGCGGCGGCCTGACCCTGTCGACTGCACCCACGACGCAGAAGAGGCGCACGGACCGGAAGAAATTCCAGACGAAGCTGCAGCAGCGCATACCAGATGCATCTGCTCTGTCAGGACCGCAGCAGAGAGAAGCTGGGGCTCAAAAACTCTCCGAAGCTATGACTAACAGCCTCAACGCAGCAGTTGAAAGGCAACGTTCCTCGAAGAAGGAGCAGCCATTAACCCCTTTTTTATTAATTTTTTTTTCAAGGAAAACACGGCGCGCCCATTGTGACAAAACACGAGACACACCGCTGATAAGCGGAGCTAAATCGACTGAACCAAAGCGAACAATGAACTAGATGAATATAGCAATCAGAAAAGGAATACACTGTTAGGTCTCAAACCTGAAAATAATTTTAAAAACACAAAAAAATCGAAACACGAAAACAAAGCACACAACAAAATTAAAATACACAAAAACGTACACCAGGCATGCTCTCAGCCTCCGAAACTCACCATATCATAGAATAATATGGAGTTTTAGAGAGTAGAAATAGAATTAGTTGTAGAATAAAATACCTATATATAGGGTTAGTATTCAATGTTTCGATATTTAGTAATATGTTTATGAATATATTAGCCTAAAATTCTATACTTTTAAAACCCGTAAATTGTACTGTAAAACTAAACAAATAAACAAGATCGGTATGCACGTGACGACGGAAATGACTTGAGGCATCACTTCTTCTTGGGAGCACTCTTCACACCTTTCTCGGCAGCAAAACAAAGTGAAGCGACATTAACAGTGACCAAACCAGTGAGCCGCCCAGAAATGGGACAAGCGCCGGGCGTCCACAAAACTGTTAAACTTGACTAAAATAAAAACTCTGGGGGAGGAGCTCCACCACAGGAGCAGCCCACCTCGTGGAAGAAGCTAGAATAACCGAGAATGAGGGGCCGCAAATTCTGATGGCACGCATTCTCGTACAACCAAGCCAGGTCGAACTAGAACAAGACAGATGACTCAATTCTTCCGAAGACCAAGACCGATACATAACTATAGTTCCCACCCAGGACACAACTGTCGAAAGACGATAAAAATTATCATTAGAGGTTTAGAAGCCAACATGTCTCGCGAAAACGAATTGTTGTTTCTTGGATGAATAAGACGCGGAAATGAAGAGTAATGCATGTAAAAACAGTGTAATTCTGGTGAATATAAAAACATATTTAACACTAGGAGAACGTCATCAGTCATTATGACAGGAAACCTACTTTATCTTAAATTATCAACAATATATATGATTTTTAAATTCAGCGTTTTATGGGTTAACACAGTGGTATGCGAATTCATTGGGAAAGCTCATATTTTACTGGGAATTGAAGTTTGTTAGCTGTAACTAATTTATCAGCCCAATTGTTGAGCACTTCGTGGACTATTGTTGCCTTGATTATGAACGACAAATGTAGGTCCCCTGCAGAGCAGTTGAGTCCATCACTAAAAGGGATATTTGCCGCTGTTATTGGTGTAGGAAAATCTAGCGTATCTACACTATAGTGCACATAATGATACCAGGCCCCAAAGACATAAGTTGAATGTGTACGAAAAGAAAAAAATACACTGTGAATAAATCCTTACAACGCAAGTAAGGACATTCAGAGATATATATTTATTAGCTACTGGGGTTGAAATAGACTCTTCAACACTGAGGCAAAGGCTTCGTATGGACGGAGGGCACCAAAGCATATGACGAGGCAGCTGTTAACACTTGGCCCTGAAGAAAACACGCGTGGCAAGAGCCAAAATATATAACTCCTCGACCTCTAATGACTGGAGGCGAGTAATTTTTAGTGGTGAGAGACATTCTATCGCACAAGGTTTCAGAGCCAGGAGTGTCAGACGAAGCACCTTCGAGGCACTGAGCATTGAGCACCATGAACAGACAGCAAAATGCCTTTCCCAACAAATGATTGGAGGTTTATGCAGTTCAAGTGAACCTATGTACTAGTTCCATTTAGCGGTATGATGAATTCTAACAAATACAAGGAAATTTTTAGACGCAGGATTGTACCAATAGAGCTTAGCAGATGGTAAAGGAACATTTCAACATGATCTGGCCTCGTGTCTCACTTCTAAAGCTGTCAACATGTTCATAGAAGAAGATAACATCAATGTACTTGAGTAACTTGGCAAAATAGACTGTTCAACAAAAGAACGCATTTAAAAAGTGTGATTATCGTAGGGTTTCATGACAACGAACGTGGAAATATTTGCTCTAAAGTGGTCAACGAACTTGGAAATATTTGCTCTAAAGTGGTCGAATCAATGCCACAACGCGTTTTGAAGCTCATTCCAGCTAAAAGAGGGCATATTAGTTTATAATCTTAAGTACGCAGCAAGGAATATCAACAACATACATAAATGCAGTCAAACAACTTTATAAAGAAAAGTCAAGTAAAAGTGGGAAAATGTCTATCAGACAACTTCCCAGTAAATAAAGGATTACGGCAAGGCTGCTGTATATCTCCAACCCTGTTAAAGATATACATTGATAAAGCCCTAAAAGAATGGAAAAGAAAGTGCAGAAGCATGGGTGTGAAAATAGGTGATGAAACATTGTTTAGTCTACTATTTGCAGATGACCAGGTGATAATGGCTGAAGATGAAGACGATGTAACTTATATGTTCAGAAAATTAGTAAAAGAGTATGAAAAATGGGGGATGGAAATAAATTTACAGAAAACTGAATATATGGTGGTGGGAGGTATGCCCCATGATTTAGAGACTAGTATAGGAATAATTAAAGGTAAAACACAATATAAGTATTTGGGAGTCACACTAACAGCAGATGGTAGAGACGAACAGGATGTGAAAAATAAAAATATCCAATATTTGAACATAAAGACACGCCAAATCACAATCCATACCTCAGAACTGAACATCCTTGAAAACAAACCCCATCCCCAGTATTCTAGCGGGAAGCCTCAACTCAAAATCACAACATGAAGCACCCACTTCATACACTAACACCCACATGACATAGTTGGCGTCATCTTTTCCTCCTCCCAACTGTACGTAAGCACACCGTTCACAAAGCACATTTCCGATCCCTTTCCCACAGCTTTCACATCCACATTCACAATCCATCCTTATCTCCCAAACCCCGAACCATGCCCAACAAAAACATGGAATCCTATAAACACATCCTGTCCAAAAACATCCCCACCCAACCCAATATGCAAACAAACATAAACACAGACGGGACGAACAAAAATTACTATAAAAACACCAAGACGAATTCAGTAAACACTAACGAACTTCGAGAAAAAACTATGTCTTAAAGACAAAAGCAACTCCAAATTGTAAAACATTTTAAAAGAATTAATGATACTTCCATGTTGCTAATGACACTTGGCGATTGGGTTCATATTTTTGTGGATTGTAATAAAGTTGAAATAAATATTCTTCTGTACTGGTGTCAAACTAAGTAAATGTGTCAAAATAATATTTGTTTATGCGTATTGCCTAGAGTGTGTGCTGTTTCAGACATGTCTCTTGTGTTATCATCTCTAAGTTATACTTTATTGGCGCTCTGATGAACATTTCAAGTACCCGCCTTTATAGTGCAAGCATTTGAGTTCATTGTAGCCGGGGCGGACCAGCGACTCCGCCGCAGCAGCAGCAGAGCCCCCTGCGGACGACGGGGCGAGTCTTCTATAAGGCTAAATGCACCGACAAATACTTGTAGGAAATGTCAAAAGATCGCAGCACGATCACAGGGGAATTTCCTTTACTGACGTCTGAACCAATGGTCCGATTTTCGATCTGTAAACGGCATTAGACGTCTTTTTAAAATAGAATTTACACTACGATGCCCTTTTTCCAAAAATTACCAAAAACTCGAATTTGAAATTAGTTTTCGAACTTCCAAGAAAAAATTAAAAAATGTGGACTTATAGCGCGATGGCAACATGCTGCCTGAATCAAACGCCGTGACAATCCTGCAAATCGGACGAATAGGAGCGTCATGAAGTGAAATTTGGGAAAACACCTCGCCCCCCTTTCCTTTCTGCGCCGTTGCGTCACACACCCGATTGTTGCGAGCCCTCTGTCGGCGCGGCTACACGGCCAGGCCAGGCGGCGCACAGTGTGAGATTTGCGGAACCTAGCTGCTCAAAATACCCGTTTCCCAACTCAGCATTTAAGGGAAGCTAATGAAACTAGTGCCTTCTTCGATAGTGAGAGCACATGTGTGCACAGTTTGTTTATCGCTGGCGGAAGAAATATAGCCTAAACAGAGCGGTCAAGTTGCCCTTTCAGGCAGGACGTCGCGCCCGGTGCAGTTGCTTTGTGCAGAGCGTAGAAGCACGCATTGGCGCCTTTACTTGGCAGTTATACTGATAAATCTGACTGAATCGGATTCAGTAAAGTTTTTTACTTTAGTTTTATATTAATTTCGAGATATTTAAATAAAAAAACTAATATTAAAATGACTCTCATAAGTGGAGCCTTAAAATTTCTGAATTTTATTTTTTTTATTTCTTTATCTTGAGTTATAAAGTTATCCCCATGACTTCCTGCCGTAAACTCAACATGAATGTATTTATGAGACAATTCTTCATGATTTTAATCACATTCCAGCTTCTCCTACCTGCTCTTTCAATCGTAATATATTATTTTCAGTGACGATGCCGCTCATTACGCGACGCGCGCTTTTCGAGGTGTGCTGCTTAAATACTGTACAAACAGAACGAGGTGTTAGAGCATGTAACTCTACAACTAGGCTTAGAAGATTGTTTAGAAGACATCAGCAAATCACTTAAAATCGCAATTTCTAAGCTGTGTTAAAAAATTAGTGAGCGATGGCAAACATCGGCAAGGTGTGAAGAGAAATTTTTGACACGGAACGAATTGTGGCTTTCAAAAGAAATCGAATTCGACGAGAAATTTCGATGTGTGGGTCCATCAACCAGTACTCTAAACTCATCTTCTGTAACAAAAGTAGGACGACCAAGAAATTTATTTATTGATGCTACAAAGCGAAGACAGGTGAAGGCTATCGTCGATACAGCAACGTCCTCTGAATTAGTTGCAGCTACTCAAAAATGTCTTAGACTCTGGTAAAAGATATGCAGCAAAAATTGTCGCAGAGCTCTCCCTTGCTTCACCTCAACGTGCTACAAGATTGTTAAAAGCACGAGAAGAGGTTTCTAGGAAGCCTAGGCGTATGAATGGAGACCAGGCTCTTGCATTGATGCTCTTGAATATGACTGAACTCTACCCGCGCTATCATGTTGTGTAAGAAGCCAAAGTAAAATCTTATTCTCAAAGGAAAGTGTAGACGTCACAGAGCAGTATGTAGAAATTAAATTGCAAGCGCTATTGGACCAAACCGTTCCTAGATTGTGCGAAGTGAGGTGTGATGTTTTTGAAAGCACAGAGACATAAAATACAATGGGTGCTAATTTCGAAGTGGGTGTATGATGGTGCGGCGGATCAGAGCTGCTACAAACAAATAAATCGTGATAGTGAATACCAATCGGACGAAAACACTTTAGTGTATCATTAGTGCCACTACAGCTCTATTCAGATACGAGAAGAGGTAAAAATATTATATGGCAAAATACACGATCATCAACTCGATTTCGTAGGCCTAATAAATCAGTTACGTAAAAGAAACTCAATCTGTCATTAGGGATGAAATGGGAAGCGTGTACCCTCAAATAGAAGAGCTCGTGCCTTCAACATTTTTCGTGACAGAAACTCAAAACATTGTAGTTACCCACAAACGTCTGTGCACCATTGCAAGGTCTGTAGTAGATTATCGTAGTATACTTCATCACAGAAGTGTTACATATGCAGTGCAACACCTAAAGAAGTGAATGTTATGGATTGCTCAAAGCATAAACAGATCAATCCAAGTATGTTGGAATTTGGCTTATCACCTTTACATACCATGATTCGATATTTTTAATGTCTTCTACGCATTACTTATCGCTTGGAAGTAAAAAATGTGGGTCATTAGGAGTGATGAAGACAAGAAAACTGTAGAAGCAAGAAAGAAATACATCCGCAGCGATTTCAGAAAGAGTTGGATTTAATTATTGACAGGGCGAAGAAAAGATATGGTAATAGTAGTGACGGCAATCCTGCCCGAAGATTTTTCAAAAACAAACCTCTAAGCGCTGCTATTACTGGAGTCCATGAAGATTTAATTCACATATTTAAAATAATTCCGGAAACTCTTGCTTGTGGTCATGAAATTAATAAGTCAAATTTTGGGACATATGTTAATGACACAAAATAACTTCTCTCGAAACAATATAATTGGTTCTACATGCCAGTATCTGGGCATAAATTCTTGTTCGTGGTGAAGAAGTAATTGACAGCAATATTCTGCCAATCGGGCAACTTTCAGAGGAAGTGCAAGAAGCGCGTAACAAAGAATACAAACGTTTCAGAAAATATTTCTCACGGAAAACTTGGAGACTGAATGCAAATACTGATCTGTTTCACAGACTCTTAGTATCATCTGATCCTTTCAGCAGTAGCAGCAGCAGCAGCAGCAGAAAATCGCCAAAAACAAAATCACAGGAAATTTCGGATGAAGCGAAACTGTTACTGTGTTTCGAAGATTTTTTAAGAGTTGCGAAGTACATCAATATAGAACACAAATATTGTATCTTTATAATGTGTAAATAGTCATTGATTCATGTTTTTCGTGTACAAACATTTGTGAGTGAATTTTTTAACTATGTCCCGATACAAGAGATTTCCTTTTTTTTCGTGAATGAACTGGAATCGAACTTATAACCCTATACAAGCGACCTTCACCGTCATCAGAAATGATCAAGTACCTTTAGGTAAGTCAGTGTGCAAAGTTTCGTCAAAATTAAATGAGTACTTCGCGAGAAAATAATTTTGAGCGGCTAGCATCCTGAAATCACACACTGTGAGGCGTGCGGTCAGGCCAGGCGGAGTGCAGCCAGCCCCGGCGGAGCATGCGGGACTTGCGGGATACGCGAGCCAGACAGTCGGTTTATGCTTTCGTCACTTTGCATCTCAGTCTATTTTTCCACAGATACCAAACTAGAGATGCTATACTACTATTACAGACAGAGACAAACGGTCTGTAAAAGTGATACATAACTATCTTTTTCACATATTTCCGTCTTCCTTCGATTACGATCTTAAAATTGTTTGAGGCATTACTCAAAATATAGATTCCGATCTGGAACTTAAATATTATTTTTTTTAAATCTTAAGAAAGTATATGATTACATAAACAACATTTTTAAAATCTAATTTTTGTTTCCTTTTTCCGAGGGACGACTTTTGCCGATTGACTGAATCACATGGTATTAATGCAATTGTGTTGTTATTTGCACAGTCTTGGCTGTCTCCTTTCTTTGGTAATAGAATAATGATCAATGTGCGTTCCAAATCTGTTGTTCACAGTTTTATTTTCTGCATCACATTGCATAATTGTGTTAGTTTACACCTAAGAATTTCCGCACCTCGAAGCCTCCGGTGCGCCAGGCGCCAACTTATCCTGCAAGACTCAACACACCTTACAGGGCGCCGCTGGCAACTTGCAGGACACCGCAAGAAACCGCGCCAGGAGCACTCTCGAACACAGCGAACTAACACTAATCGAAGGCGTAAACCATCAAAAAGTTATTACGCGAGTTAAAACCGCTATTACCACATAAACAAGACCAGGCGACATCCTCAGCAAACCACTAAATACAAATCAGGTCGATTGCGTCCCTGTTCAAAATGCCTTCCCGGCACTACCACAACGCGTCTTGGAACGCAGGGGAAACCGTGACCGCTGGCAAATCTGACATTAAACATTTCTGTGACGTTCACTCAATAGCAATTCCACTGATTCAAGAAACTTTCCTCGCGAAAAGTCGCTCTTCCACCGCCATATCAACCGCGACCACCAATCAACGGGCGGGGAGGCAGGACCCTTTCGCAGTTCGGCGCGCTCTCCCGCACACGCGAATAAACACGCTGATTCTGCTAACGATGGAGGCGACTGGACGTGTGACGTTGATCTCCGCCAGCCGAAGCCACGCCGACGATTCGAAACGAATGTCAATAGGGAGTTCTAGCGCCACGCGTAAGGTAGCGGCGTTATGCACTAACAGTCACGTGACAGACCTTCAAGTCATAGCGTGTTAACTTGGGTCAAACGTACGGCCTTATACATTCGTAAATAGTGCACGCCTGTGGGAGAGTCTACGGCCTCCTTACAAGCGGCAAAATGGCCGCCTAAAAACAGGAAAGGTTGAATTTTTCCAACTCTGGTAAAACGATTCTCGAATGCGAGACAGCTACAATTATTCCTTACCAAACTCACACCGCTGGCAAGAATGAACGAGATATGTTGGAAAAGTGACAAAAGAAATTCAGAAAAAGAAGTTCAAATCATATCTTCTGGATACATAATGTCCTATGCTTCTAAAGAACGCCGTTGTAAGGTAACTCCTATATTTTCCAGAAAAGCAGATTCAAAATTCCAGACTTCATCCTCATCGTGTAGTAAAACTCCCTATTACTACGCTCGTCTCCTTAGGCGAAACAATACTAACTATATAAACGAGGCGTCGCATGACATACTAGATTTGATAATGCATTCCTCCACCCTCAACCCAACAGTTCCACACCCCCTCTCTGATCTCAAATCAGACCATCTCCCCATCACATTCGCTATCCATCTCTGCACATATCTTGTCTCCTTAGAAAATAACTATAAATTCATTGCAAACTCGAAAGAGTACAGAAATAGAATTGCTCATAAAATCCAGCCACACGACTGCCCCCCTGCCTCTCCTCGAGGAATAGACCGAACAGTACACAAATTCAATTTCCAACTACGATGGGCCTACAACCGTTTCACGTAAAAACAATCATACACCTAAAGACGCTCTACCATACTTCACAATTTCACAAATTCAAGCCACAAGACGGGCGCAAAGAAAACACTGAGCGACTAGAGGCGAAGACACAGCCACTTTTCAACACACAAGACGACACGTCCCCCGACTCTTACGCGCAGAAACAGGGGACAATTTCATTAAAATACATTCTGACAATAAAGACAAATGACATCTGGACCACAAGAACCGGTGACACCACTAGGCGACGCAGAAAACTACACGATATCGTACGACCCGGCTACAAAAAGTGTAATCTTCGCCAAAGTAATCGCAGAACGATTCACTCCTCCACCTATTAGAAGCTATGGCTAGAATTTATATACGAACTGACGAAACAAGTCTCGAAGATGAATCGGTAGCTTCAATGAACACCTATTTACAGAAAACAATCATGACATAATTAAAATACTTACACGAAAA
The DNA here is from genome assembly GCA_038098605.1 of Gryllus longicercus. Classification (NCBI taxonomy): domain Eukaryota; kingdom Metazoa; phylum Arthropoda; class Insecta; order Orthoptera; family Gryllidae; genus Gryllus; species Gryllus longicercus. The sequence continues at coordinate 359,619 of JAZDUA010000320.1, read as the reverse complement.
GAAAGCTTGCGGTCCAGACAGTAAATGCAAAAACATTGAAGCACGCCACAGTTATTTTCATTAACAAACCCGGTAAAAATGACACAGACCCGAAACACTACCGCCCAATAGACCGCCTATTACAAACGCAAAAAATTTGAACGCCTTCTGTTACAAAAATCAGATCGCACTTAAAAGAAAACGCAAAATTCGGCAGCACTCAATTTGGTTTCCGTAAATTTCGATCGTCAGCAGTTCAAGTCTTCCGCCTAACTATGTAAGAATCTTTGCCTCTATCACTCTTCTGCGTACTTCTCGCTCTTCCCTCGATTTCTCTTTCCCAAACAAAGTCAATCACCGCCTTCAGCTTATAAAATGCAAAAACCAAAAACCTCTTGCCTACTCCCATATACCTTCTCAAAAGCTTCCTTTCGAACAGAACTTTCCCAATTCGCTATTAATCCTACACCTCTACCAAAAGTCTGATAGTCGCTAGCGTCTCGCAAGCAGCTGTGCTCTCTCCCATTCTTTCCACTTTATTCATTCAAGACTTTCCTACTTTTCCACTAGTCTATGAACAGCTAAACGCCGACGGTGTGGCTTTTACAAGGTGGTTCAAATATGACTGGGACTGATTTTTTTTTCAAATACCCCGACATACGCATTAACTGCGCCGCCTGGAGAGAATCTAGCCACAACCCTCTACCTCCCTCCTTTGCAGGTTAGAACCTGTTCAGTCGCGTCTGGGTCTTGCTAGAACGATGAGTGAACAAAAGGTGCCGCGGTGCGTGGAACAACGCATTATCATCAAATTTCTCGTTGGAGAAAACGTTCAACCGTCGGAAATTTTGCAGAGACTCAAAAAACAGTACAGGGAAGAGTGCCTCTCACGGACCCGTGTGTTTGAATGGTGTGTTTCAGAGAGGGACGAGAGCGCGTTGAGAATGAACCTCATAATCGTCGGCCGCGAACATTCATAACCCCAACAAACATTGATCGTGTTAATGCGGTTATTTGTGAGAACAGGCGCATCACTATCAAAGAAGTTACATCAGTAATTGGCATCAGTGTGGGTAGTGTAGAAGACATGATAAAAAAACACCTAAAATATTGAAAAGTGAATGCTAGGTGGGTTCCACGCACTTTGACGGACGAGAACAAATTGACGCGCATGCAAGCTGCCAGTGTTCTTCTAATGCGGTTTGAAAATGAAGGAGATGCATTTTTGAAGTCCATTGTAACCACTGATGAAACGTGGGTTCACTATTTTATTCCTGAGTCCCAGTAGGCATCACGTGAATGGCGACACGCCTCTTCTCCAAAACCCAAGAGAGCGCGGAAGATCCGTTCGGCGGGAAAAGTGATGGCATCATTTTTTTGGGACTGGATGGGTGTTATCCATGTAGACTTTCTTACAGAAGCTAACACCATCAATGCAGCTTATTATTCAGCACTTTTGGAAACAGAAATCAAAGAAAAGATCCGATCCAAACGGAAGAGAGTTGGGAAACGTGTAGCATTCCTTCAAGACAATGCACGGCCTCATACTGCTAAAACAACCATGGCAACCATCAGCAAATTGAAGTGGGACCTTCTACCACATCCGCCGTACAGTCCAGATTTGGCCCCAAGTGATTTTTACCTTTTTGGACAGCTTAAATCACATTTGCAAGGCATGCGATTTGCGGATAATGACGCAGTCATCCACAGTGTTCGGGAGTGGATATGCCGACAACCAAAAGACTTTTATGAAAAGGGCATTAGGATGCTCCCAGGACGTTGGAAAAAATGTATAGAATCTGGAGGGGAGTACTTTGAAGAATGACATGTACAAATAAATTTTTGCTAATAAAGTATTTCGTAAAAAAAAATCAGTCCCGGTCATATTTGAACCACCTTGTACATCAAAAGCTGGTAAATTACATGACGAAATCAAACGATTACAAACCACTGCAAACTATCAATGGAGCACTTCAAACGGTCTGACATACTTAGAAAAATGCCAGGCAATCATTTTCAGGTAGAGACGAAAACAAAAACCTTTTGCGATTGTAATAAAAGGGTATCGAATACCGTGGTGTGCACACATAAATTACTTCGAAGTAACCTTCGATGAAAACTTGCTTGGGTAGAACACTAGAAAAAAGCATAAAATATTAGGCATCGCGACTTGCGAGAAGCGCGCCACTTCTAAGAGCTAAACATCTCCGAATACAACAAAAATACTGCCCTACATTGGGTGCGTACGGAGTGCAGGAATATCTGCCTGCCAAGCATGGGCGACGGCTTCAAAATCAAACCTACACAAACCTGAAGAGCCAATTTATTCGTGTCGCTTTTCGCCCTGAACTCAGTACAGCCAACAACACCGTTATAAAAACCAACCATCTCCCGAATATTCAGAAATAACAATACTAAACTGCACCAAAGACAATTATTTCTCTTAACTCTAGTCCCCTTATCAAGAATTAATAAAATACTGGACCCACCGGCCATATATAATCCCACTTGACCCACCGGCCAAAAGCAAAATTCGACCTTTCCGTATTGATTTGCACTTGTATTCGAAACACAGCCACAACGCTACGACGGCTAAATGCAATGGGACACAACTTTTGATCCAACCCCTTACAACGACTGCCAACAACGAAATTCGAGACAGACTAAAACTGATCTCTACGACGAAATTCCAGGACTTATGCTTTCTTAACGTTTCCCATTCATTCAAAACGACAGACGAGATCAGAGATAAATTATTACAAAAAGGATCCCCCAACTGGGATATCGGCAGAATTAAGAGACAAACCTTCAAAACTTGAAAATCCCCTGCTCCCGCATCACCAAAATGGATTGACGGACATTAACGGATACCTAAAGCCTACTTGGGCTGTACGTTTATTGGCACTGTGCCCGCCAAATTACTTCAAATTTGGCGCCTTGTTTTTTTAACAGAGCGTTTGATGTTCTTTAAAGGCGTTTCAGAGGAAAGGATTATACAATTTAAACTTGGCGCCTCCGAGTCTTAGTTTTCCCCAAAAGCTATCAAACATCTTTATGTTCTGTTAAAGAAGCAAAAAATCTGTGATTTGTGAATAGTTAAGTAGCTTAAGCATTTCATAAATTGCGAGCCCAAAAACGCCTGTTAAAAGACGGCAGATCTTATCGAAATGGCAATATTTAGATTCAGCATTGACAAGAATCGAGGAGAATCTAAATTCTCTCTCGGAACTTAGCAGATCAAATTTAGAATGTTTCTTGGACAGGGGTGGAGAATTGTGGAAGGATAACAGATTTACAGTTGACGAAGCTATCAAACAAAAGGGATAAACTGATTTAATCCCCTCTTTTGAAAATTGAGAAAGCAGATACATGCTTTATAAAGGCCAATGTCTTTCTGAATTGGCCAAATTATCAGAAAAAAATACCTGTCATTAAGCCAAGTCCTATGGGAAGCTTACCACATGTGAAATTGCGCACATTCTCAGGCATGTACGATCAGTTTTTGCAATTTCATGATATCTTCATAAAGGCAGTACTAAAAGTGATTCTATTAGTAATATTGAAAAATTTATGCATCTGCTTTCACATTTGAAGGGGCAACCGTATATGCTTGTCAGTGCTTTGAATGTGTCAGGAGATAACCTTCACAGAGCTTGGGCATTATTAGTCAATAGATAGTCAAATAAAACCAAGATAATAAAACCCATATCAAAGCTTTGCTCAATTTACCACAAACAAAAAGTGATTAATCTTCTCGTAAACAATTCATTTCTCAAGTTTCCACGAATTGGTGTTGATTGAAATCGATATCAGTCGATGATTTAAGCGAAATAATCTTACAACACTTAATACTTTCTAAATTAGACTTTAAAACTAGAGAATCATGGTATCTTAGCAAAGACTCAGCACAAAGAATGCCAGGATTACAAGGTTTATTAGATTTAAGCAATAGGGCAAATGTATTGGAATTTCATGAAGACAATTTCTCAGAACTCACAATAAAATTCTTTTGCAGTTGGAAAATCTCAGAGAGCTCCTAACCTCGGGGCGTTTACTATAAATGTATGTGATTCCAGTCAATACATCTTGTGTCCAGAGAAACACCCGTTGTTTAAGTGCCTGCAATTTCAACAGCTAACTGTGCAAGAAGATTACAGGTGTGCCGTAAAAATTCGTTGTGCATGAATTGCCTGTTCAAAGCTGTCAAAGACTACCCTTGTAGAAAAAAGAGGTGCAGGATATGTAATCTGAAACATCACTCTTTTGCATGACCCAAATCATAAGAAACAGGTAGTGAATTCAAACATAACCTCAAAATCGGATGTAGGAACTCTTGTTAATGTACAATCTCAATCTTCCGCAGATAAAGGAGAATGCTCTATGGTCAGCACGGAAGCCCGAAAGGCTGAGAACGTTTTCTCTCATATGGCCTTTAATGAAACAATTAAATTTCGTGCCTTGTTGCCAACTGCTATAATTTTAGTCACTGACAAAATGGGTAATAACATACTAGTCAGAGCATTGCAGGACTCTGGTAGTGAAATTTGTTTTAAAACGGAAGCTGTCGTCCAACTACTAAATATTCAAAGAACAAAGTGTCACTATTTGATACATTCAGTTAATTATTTACAATCAGTATCAGTATGGAATGGAGAAGTGAATGTAACTATCAAATCTCGTTTCGTTGATTGGCAAACTGGAGTACAGTGTTTAATATTACATCTATTTCATCAAAATTGCCTCAAACGCCCCTTGATTTGTCAAAGTTAAAAATTTCAACACCATTGACATGTTATTGAACCCTTCAGTGTTCTTTGAACCTTTCAAAAAAAATCCCACTACCTAATGTCATCACTGTCATATTGGATACCCTGTTACGTGTGGTCATGACAGGATGCACTAACGTAAAATAAGCAACTACATTCCGCATTTCTGTATACAGAATCGTAATTCGCTACAACGAATTTGAGAATTGTGTTTCACGCCTCGGAAAATACCATTTCTAGGGACAGTTTAAACGACATCCTCAGGGCTGAATCAAACATTCAGCCTGAATTAACTTATATAGTTCTAACATCTAGAATTCCAAACGCACCTTTTCTGCGAAGCCTGGAAACAATGTTGGCTGGAGGTGGAGTCGCCATGTGCGAGGGCCTGGCGGCCCACCTCGGAGACACGAGGAAGCAGGGGGCCGACACGAGGGGGGAAAGGCGAACAGGAGGCGCCTCGCTGTGGAGGAGGGGGATCCTCCCGCGAGGCAGAGGCCGGGTCGGCGTCTAAGGGAAACAATTAGTCAACACGAGTCAGGAGCCGGAGGTCGAGCCGAGCGCCCACTCACAGGGCTAGCCAAGCAGGAGGACCGGGGCCTGAGCAACCCCCCGGCACGGAAGACTGGAGCAGAAAGGGGCAGAACAGACCGGAGCGGAGGAGAACTTGGTCTGAATGACCATCTACGGGGGACACCCCCCTCCCGACGGATGTGGCGGGGTTGAAGCAATTTGACAACTCTTCCCGCCCCAATTGGCAAAGGCACGATTTTCGCGCCCTTCAGCGGGAGCGAAGTCAAGTCGAGAGGCCGGGTCCTAAATCTAACACAGCCCCGGGCATCACTAAAATAAAACCGGCCCACCTGAAAAAAGCGAGCCTTATGGCCGATTCGGCCGGCAATTTGGTAGGCGATTTTTATGCTCAAGTCACGGACTGGAGTTCCCGAATCACATGCCCTCGCATCCGCAAGCTGGAAGCAATCGTTGACGCAAACGGTTGCGAGATATACGCTATTGCACAGAACTATTATCGTTATAGAACGAACGTCAAAACAGATATTTAGGACATCGCGCTTTGCCATAAAATCCATTACCCTCCCACACTGACAATCACCTATTAACTTTCTTCTGACCTCTTTCCCGTGCTATGAGACGCGGCGGCCTGACCCTGTCGACTGCACTCACGACGCAGAAGAGGCGTAAGGATGAATAAATTCCAGTCGGAGCTGCAGCAGCGCATACCAGATGCATCTGTTATGTCAGGACGGCAGCAGATAGAATCTGGGGCTCAAAAACTCGACGAAGCTGTGACTAACAGCCTCAACGCAGCAGCTGAGAAGCAACGTTCTTCGAAGAACGAACAGCCATTAACCCCTTTTTTATTATTTTTTTTCAGGAAAAACACGGCTCGCAGATTGTGGCAAAACACGAGACACACCGCTGATAAGCAGAGCTAAATCGATTGAACCAAAGCGAACAATGGACTAGATAAATATAACAATCAGAAAAGGGATACATTGTTAGGTCTCAAACCTGAAGATCATTTAAAAAATACAGAAAACCGAAACACGAAAACGAAGCACACAACAAAATTAAAATACACAAAAACTTACACCAGGCATGCTCTCAGCCTCCGAAACTCACCAAATCATAGAATAATATTTAGTTTTGAAGAGAAGAAATGGAATAAGTTGTAGAATAAAATACCTATATATAGGGTTAGTATTGTATTTGTCGATATTTATTCATGTGTGTATGAATATAATAGCCTAAAATTCTATACTCTTAAAACCCGTAAATTGTACAGTAAAACTAAACAAATAAACACGATCGGTATGCACGTGACGACGGAAATGACTTGAGGCATCACTTCTTCTTGGGAGCACTTTTCACACCTTTCTCGGCAGCAAAACAAAGTGAACCGACATAAACAGTGACCAAACCAGTGAGCCGCCCAGAAATGGGACAAGCGCCGGGCGTCCACAAAAGAGTTAAACTTGACTTTAATAAAAACTCTGGGGGGAGAGCTCCCCCACAGGAGCAGCCCACCTCGTGGAAGAAGCTAGAATAACCGAGAATGAAGGGCCGCAAATTCTGATGGCAGGCATTCTCATACAACCAAGCGAGGTCAAACGCGAACAAGACAATTGACAAATCTTTTTTGTCTTTCGACAGTTGCTCGATGAAACAAATTGTTATCATTAGAGGGTAACATTACAATGACAACTTTGTAATATCCTGCAGAAAAGTGTCAGAAAGATGGTTACGGATAATGTTTGCAGTAGACCATTTTATTTTAAACCTTTGACTATTTGGCTCCTTCAAAATGGAATTGTAAAAATATTACTACCAATTTGATAATTAGCAATTAAAATGTCTGAATGTTGTTTCAGGTGATAATGTGGAAAGCAAGAGGAGGAACCTCCGCGATACGTACAGGAGGGAGCTGTTAAAAAATAAGCCCAAGAGCGGTGACGGTTTCACCGGAAGGGGTGAAAATATTCGGAAGTCATGGACTCCCTCCGGATGTGTTGCTGCCCCGGGAGACCGTTACCAACGTCTAGCAACACGAGTCTGCTCCGGGCCCCTCAGAACTGCCACCCCCTCAGCAACGACTGGTCTGCAATGGACAATGCGGAAGTGTTTGATGCAATAAAGGATATAAATTCTAACCATTGAAACAAGTGTTTTATTTCCCTAATTTTCATATGTTAAAATACTAATGGTTATTATCAATAGATGCATAATTATGCATGAAGACAACTTTTCTTCTTGCAAGGTATGGAAGTAAATAGTTTGTAATCTTTCATTTCATTAATTTTATTAAGTTCAAATTATTTAGTATCTACGCTCGGCTCATCTTGTGCTGAAGTGGTATTATGTCAATTTCGGTGAAACCAATTAAATTACTCACTAGTGTGTGTGTAGGGGGAGAAAATGTTTTTTTTACTTGAGTAGACATGTTTGTTTTAAATTTTGTTGAGAAACTACTTCGTGAGCCATAATATGTATTAGTTTATATATTTAAAGAATGATTGCTCAAACGTTTAAAGCACCAATCATGTTTCACAGTATCCGCCATGTATTGAGGACAAGGTTACTAAAAATTATGATTTTTTATTTCATTCTAATGTAAATTTAAATATTCAAATTAGGTAAAAAAATTCAGAAATATAATGACTAAAAATTAAAGGGCAAAAGCAAGGAGCTATCCTACATTGACATTCTGAGATGAGCGTCTTACTACATATATCATAAAGTAATTTAAACCATGGTTCAGTAAAATTGACAGAGACTTAAAAATGGTCCCAGTTATCATTAAAGAGAGCAGAAGAGTCTGTATCTAATCTGAAACCAAGTTATTTGAGCTACATGAAGTTCAAGAAAATTCCTTCACAATTGGCAATGTAGTGCACATGGAAAGTACCTGACATTTGAAATACGCAATTAAAGGTTCTTGATGCACATTATTGGTAAGAAAATCTTTGTGTAAGTTATGAACACGGAAACATTCTCTTGGAACAAAGCCCTAAAGAAACTGTAACAAGCATCTGGATCTGCGTAACATAGCTTTCACTGTTTGTTTATTTCTTTTTGACTAAATAAATCTCAATATTTAAAATCTATCATATAGAACTCATGAATTGCTAAGTTCTTTTTACTGGATGTCCTTTAGTTTAAACATTTATGAACATGTATTAAGTGGAAAAGTGCCATAAAAATTCACAAAAATAAAATATAAACGTTTTACACCCTCCCAGCGGACCCACCCAACTCCCCAACGTCTACCTCACGACATCCTCGATTTAAACATTCGCCCACACTTCCTCCATCACCCTCAACGAACATCACTCAGACTCCCTCCCAAACAATTCGGACATTCTAAAGAACGTCTGTCTGCAGTAAGTACAATACAATAACAAATTATTAGCAGCCGGGCGAAAACATTTGCCCACAGACGACCTCTGCCTTCAGCCACATTAATTAAAATAATACTAATTCGCACAAACCAATAGCGGACTATCCGAAAACTCTCTCTCTTTTCAACACTACTTCTCCCACAAAACTCGCACTAAAATTTATCAATCTCTGCTGCCATTCCTTCGGCCCACCGCACTGTGCACCATGCCGCGTCTCGAGTCAAAAAATTAAAATATAAATTGGCTAGAGTTTTTTCCAAGGCCACGCATACTCGCATAGGAGGCAGGGGTCTCATTGGAACAACACAGCAAAAGCAGCCCAGCAGAACAGCGCATATCACGCCGCAGGCCACCCAAAATTCAATTATCGAACACAGACAGATACCTATAGTTCGGAGAGAACATACCACTTAATGAGATGTGTACTATACGTCTTCAGCTGAAAACACGCCTAGGGATTTTGCTACTGGTGGAGTGATGAGGACAGTTAAAAAAAGCATTGTAAGCGCAGCATAACATAGCAAAACGTGTTGCCGGGAGCTTTGCACAGCCCGAAGCCTACGCTCCATCTCCGCAGAGCAGACTCTCTTTGGAAGAAGCTTATCGAAAAGGCTAGTCAGCAATATAAGGAGAACAAAAAAGGAACTGCAGGCGGCGGACAGGCCACGCCAAAAAGACCAACCTCCACTCAACAGCCTCAGTCAGGAAATTGAATTCCCGCGCATAGATACTTAGATGAAAAACAAATGCACGAGGCGCGTAATTTCCTTGGCCATTTGGATTCTATCTGATAATTAATTAAGAACATATGCTCGCTAAGCAGTGCTCGAGAAGGCACGGTCGCAGAGGTCGTTATGTTCAAATTGTTTTGTATTTGGTTATATCGAATTGGTATTGCATTTTTTTCTAATTGGAATTTTATTTCGATTTAATTAAAACTAAAAGTTAATTCAGTGTATATTTTTGAGGGGAAAGGCGAAGAGGAGGCGTCTCGCTGTGGAGGAGAGGGATCCTCCCGCAAGGCAGAGGCCGGGTCGGCGTCTAAGGGAAACAATTAGTCAACACGAGTCAGGAGCCGGAGGTCGAGCCGAGCGCCCATTCACAGGACTAGCCAAGCAGGAGGGCCGGGGCCTGAGCAACCCCCCGGCACGGAAGACTGGAGCAGAAAGGGGCAGAACAGACCGGAGCGGAGGAGAACTTGGTCTGAATGACCATCTACGGGGGACACCCCCCTCCCGACGGATGTGGCGGGGTTGAAGCAATTTGACAACTCTTCCCGCCCCAATTGGCAAAGGCACGATTTTCGCGCCCTTCAGCGGGAGCGAAGTCAAGTCGAGAGTCCGGGTCCTAAAATCTAACAGAGCCCCGGGCATCGCTTAAATAAAACCGGCCCACCTGAAAAAAGCGAGCCTTATGGCCGATTCGGCCGGCAATTTGGTAGGCGATTTTTATGCTCAAGACACGGACTGGAGTTCCCGAATCACATGTCCTCGCAGCCGCAAGCTGGAAGCAATCGTTGACGCAAAGGGTTGCGAGATATACGCTTCTATTGCACTAAACTATTATCGTTATAAAACGAACGTCAAAACAGATATTTAGGACATCGCGCTTTGCCATAAAATCCATTACCCTCCCACACTGACAATCACCTATTAACTTTCTTCTGACCTCTTTCTAGTGCTATGAGACGCGGCGGCCTGACCCTGTCGACTGCACTCACGACGCAGAAGAGGCGTAAGGATGAATAAATTCCAGTCGGAGCTGCAGCAGCGCATACCAGATGCATCTGTTCTCTCAGGACCGCAGCAGATAGAAGTTGGGGCTCAAAATCTCGCCGAAGCTGTGACTAACAGCCTCAACAAAGCAGCTGAGACACAACGTACCTCGAAGAACGAACAGCCATTAACCCGTTTTTATTAAATTTTTTTCAGGGAGAACAAAGCGCGTTGATTGTGGCAAAACACGAGACACACACATAAGCGGAGCTGAATCGATTGACTCAAAGCGGAAAATGAATTAGATGAAAATAGCAAAACAAATGAGATACAGCGTTAGGTCTCAAAACTGAAGATAATTAAAAAAAAAACAATAAACCGAAACATAAAAACAAAGCAATCTTCAAAAATAAAAAAAAATAAACAAATCTTGCGCACACCAGGCACTCACCTTCCAAAACTCACCAAATCATAAAATAATATTTAGTTTTAAAGAGAAGAAATCGAATAAGTTGTAGAATAAAGTACCTATATATAGGGTTTGTATTGTATTTCTCGATATTTAGTCATGTGTGTATGAATATAATAGCCTACAATTCTATGCTTTTAAAACCCGTACATTGTACTGTAAAACTAAACAAATAAACAAGTTCGGTATGCACATGACGATGGAAATGACTTGAAACATCACTTCTTCTAGGGAGCACTTTTCACACCTTTCTCGGCAGCAAAACAAAGTGAAGCGACATAAACAGTGACCAAACCAGTGAGCCGCCCAGAGATTGGACAAGCGCCGGGCGTCCACAAAAGAGTTAAACTTGACTTTAATAAAAACTCTGGGGGGAGAGCTCCCCCACAGGAGCAGCCCACCTCGTGGAAGAAGTTAGAATAACCGAGACTGAAGGGCCGCAAATTCTGATGGCAGGCATTCTCATACAACCACGCCACATCGAACTCTAACCAGACAATTGACAAATCTTTTCCGTCTTTCGACAGTTGCTCGATGAAAAAAATAGTTATCATGACAGGGTAACATTACAATGACAACTTTGTAATATCCTGAAGAAAAGTAATATTCTGTCACAAAAGATGGTTACTGATAATGTTTGCAGAAGATCATTTTATTTTAAACCTTTTACTATTTGGCTCCTTTAAAATGGAATTGTAAAAATATTACTACCAATTTGATAATTAGCAAATAAAATGTCAAAATATTGTATCAGGTGATAATGTGAAAAGCAAGTGGGGGCAACCTCCGCGATACGTACAGGAAGGAGCTGTTAAAAAATAAGACCAAGAGCGGTGACGGTTTCACCGGAAGGGGGTGGAAATATTCGGAGGTCATGGATCCCCTCCGGATGTTGTGCCGCCCCGGGAGACCGTTACCAATGTCGAGCAACACGAGTCTGCTCCGGGCCCCTCAGAACTGCCACCCCCTCAGCAACGACTGGTCCTTCAATGGACAATGAGAAGTGTTTGGAAATTCTGTAGGAGTCATTTCCCTCCAAGTGGGAGAGTCTTCCCACAGCATAACCTCCACTCCTCAGCCAATCCGTTCTAGGAAAAGGAAAACCGATGTTATATGGAGCTGCTGGAATTGAAGAGGCAGAAGACTGCAGCGCTCAAAAATGAGGAAATGAATCCTGAGCGACAATTCCATTTCAGTTTTGAATCAATGCTGAAGTGCTTGCCTGACTACAAGAAATTGGAAGTCAACGCAAAAGATAGACCAAAATTTATTGATGCAATAAAGGATATAAGTTCTAAGCATTGGAACAAGTGTTTTATTTCCCTAATTTTCATATGTTAAAATATTAATGGTTATAATCAATAGATGCATAATTATACATGAAGACAACTTTTCTTCTTGCAAGGTATGGAAGTAAATAGTTTGTAAACTATCATTTCATTAATTTTATTAAGTTCAAATTATTTAGTATCTACGCTTGGCTCATCTTGTGCTGAAGTGGTATTATGTCAATTTCGGTGAAATCAATTAAATTACTCAAGTGTGTGTGTAGGGGGAGAAAATAGCTTTTTCGAATGAGTAGACAAGTTTGTTTTAAATTTTGTTGAGAAAATACTTCGTGAGCCATAATATGTATTAGTTTATATATTTAAATAATGGATGCTCAAAAGTTTAAAGCACCAATCATGTTTCACAATATCCGCCATGTATTGAGAACAGGGTTACTAAAAATTATGATTTTTTATTTAATTCTAATGTAAATTTAAATATTCAAATTAGGTAAAAAAATTCAGAAATGTAAAGACTAAAAATTAAAGGGCAAGAACAAGGAGCAATCCACATTGACATTCTGAGATGAGCGTCTTACTACATATATCATAAAGTAATTTAAACCATGGTTCAGTAAAATTGATAGTGACTTAAAGATGGTCCCAGTTATCATTAAAGGGTGCAGAAGAGTCTGTATCTAATCTGAAACCAAGTTATTTGCGCTACATGAAGTTCAAGAAAATTCCTTCACAATTGACAATGTAGTGCACATGGAAAGTACCTGACATTTGAAATTCGCAATTAAAGGTTCTTGATGCACATTATTGGTAAGAAAATCATTGTGTATGTTATGAACACGGAAACATTCTCTTGGAACAAAGCCCTAAAGAAACTGTAACAAGCATCTGGATCTGCGTAACATAGCTTTCACTGTTTGTTTATTTATTTTTGACTCAATAAATCTCAATATTTAAAATCTATCATATAGAACTCATGAATTGCTAAGTACTTTTTACTGGATCTCCTTTATTTTAACATTTATGAACTTGTATTAATAATGGAAAAGTGTTCAAGCCATAAAAATTCACAAAAATTAAATATAAAACTTTTACACCCTCCCAGCGGACCCACCTAACTCCCCAACGTCTGCCTCACAACATCCTCGATTTAACCATTCGGTCACACTTCCTCCATCACCCTCAAAGAACATCACTCAGACTTCCTCCCAATCATTTCGGACATTCTAAAGAACGTCTTTCTGCAATACGTACAATACTATAACAAATTATTAGCAGCCGGGCGAAAACATTTGCCCACAGACGACCTCTGCCTTCAGCCACATTAATTAAAATAATACTAAATCGCACAAACCAATAGCGGACTATCCGAAAACTCTCTCTCTTTTCAACACTACTTCTCCCACAAAACTCCCACTAAAATTCATCAAATCTCTGCTGTCATTCCTTCGCACCACCGCACTGTGCACCATGCCGCGCCTCGAGTCAAAAAATTAAAATATAAATTGGCTAGAGTTTTTTCCAAGGCCCCGCATACTCGCATAGAAGGCAGGGGTCTCATTGGAACATCAACACAGCAAAAGCAGCACAGCGGAACAGCGCATATCACGCCGCAGGCCACCCAAAATTCAATTATCGAACACACAGAGATAAATATAGTTCGGAGAGAACATACCACTTAACGAGATGTGTACTATACAATTACAGCTGAAAACACGCCTAGGGATTTTGCTACTGGTGGAGTGGAGAGGACAGTTAAAAAAAGCATTGTAAGTGCAGCATAACATAGCAAAAAGTGTAGCCGGGAGCTTTGCACAGCCCGAAACCTACGCTCCATCTCCGCAGAGCAGACTCTCTTTGGAAGAAGCTTATCGAAAAGGCTAGTCAGCAATATAAGGAGAACAAAAAAGGAACTGCAGGCGGCGGACAGGCCACGCCAAAAAGACCAACCTCCACTCAACAGCCTCAGTCAGGAAATAGAATTGCCGCGCATAGATATTTAGATGAAAAACAAATGCATGCGGCGCGTAATTTCCTTGGTCATTTGGATTCTATCTGATAATTGATTCAGAACGTATGCTCGCTAAGCAGTGCTCGAGTCGGCGCGGTCGCAGAGGCCGTTATCTTTAAATTGTTTTGTATTTGGTTATATCGTATTGGTATTGCATTTTATTTCGATTCAATTTAAGCTATAAGTTAATTTAGTTTAAAGTTTTGAAATTAAATTAATTCAACTTCTTCAATTACAAATTTTCCTTGGAACGTCGACGGCCAGATACTCTTCATGAACCTGGCCGCGGAGGATCTCGCCTTAAATGCGTTGATCTCTTCGAGACTACCCGGTCCCTTACCCGCTCCATCACCGGCCTTCCCACGAGCGAATGGCCGAAACGGATGCTGCAAGCAGTCATGGGACCGCTGCCCGAGCACGCGGGTCAGTCTCGCTCTACAGTCGGGGGAACGGCCGCCACCGCCCCCACCACCTCCGCACCGTGTTGGCTGGCAGGGCCACTAACAAGAACTCTCTTACAGCAGCCCCAGCTCGCCTCACACTCGCCTTTTGGATCTCCAACACTGTATCGCATGCAGGAATAACTGGCAAAGAGTACAAAATGCGTGACTTCGCAGCATACTGGGCGCGCCACTATCAGTCTCTGAATTACACTCTATTAAAACTACCGCTCCTCAAAGAGCACTATAAAAATTTAACTATTAGTTTCTTTTCCAATATAAACTCGTCAAATAGTGACCTTATACAAACTTTCACTTTGTACGAGCCGGATCCCACGGCCACGTACAAGCGTCCGAGGGATATGCTGAAGCAGGCGAAACGCCAATACTTGCATGAACAGTGCGGCAAACAACGCCCAACGCGTGCAGAACGGCTGTTGTCTTTCCCGCCATTGCCGGCTGCGCTGGACAAGACCCACACGCGCCAAGCAATAAAGAAAATTTACTCATCAAGTGGTTTAACAGTGCTACGTGTTAAAAGTGTTACTGTTAATGTATACAGTTGTACATTGCTGATCATGGTATTTTGCAGATTTTATGCATATTGTGTTTGTGTTATTTAGTTAGTAGTTGTTCATGTTTTCATTGTGTTATTGTCGTCAGCGTTAAATACTGTTACATCACCCGGCCTAGCAATGAAGGAGGCCTTGAAGAGATCATTGCTAGTGCAACGTGCGTCTATTGAGAAAAGACTTGAATCAGCTCCCTTGTACTTGTCAAAATTGAATATTTCTAGTGAGACACAATTCCAAGCTCTGAAAGTGAGGCATGAACAGCTACCTGAGCTATACGAAGCGTTTAACGGCATACAAGCCAAATTTGACGCAGAAGGCGTAAAATTTGACGCACGGGATGATTTTGAGAACAAAATTATGACTTTAGGTTCCTTCAGAGCAACTCTGCGTCAAAATCGAGCTTCACATGCACCCTATGAATGTCAGTCGCAACGAAGCAAAACCTTACCGTGTGTTCAGCCACCTATTCAGTTAAGAGTACCTGAAATTCGTCTCTCACAATTGTCTGGAGACAAAGTCGTGGAGTTCATTTCGCGATACATTCAAGGCCCTGGTAATCGACAATCGTTCTATTTCGGACATTAACAAACTTTATTATTTAATTCATTCTCTCGATTGAGAAGCTAAATTAATCATTCAGAATATTCCCATTTCGGCAACAAATTTTCCCGTTGTGTGGGCGCAGCTAGAGTCCAGGTATGATGATTTTAGAGCTCTTGTTAACACGCATATACATGAGTTACTTCATCCGCGATGGATCAGCCTCATCCCTCCGAATTTATTTGGACCATTTTACATCTAATGCAGAGGCCTTGAAAGCATTACGAGCACGTGTAAACGTACAGGATTTATTGTTGTCTTCGCTTCTCAGTCAAAATTTAGATCGTCACATTCTCCAAAACTGGGAAATGAGTTTGGACAGAAATTCGCTTCCTTGTTTCGAGGACTTCATTAACTTTGCGCAAAAGCATTGCAAGGCTCTTGCGGCAGCAACGCCAGGGGAACTGTCCTCATGGTTAGCGCCCCCCCCGGCGGTAAAACTTGGAAAAAATCACTGAAAATCGCCCTCCCCCCAAATTGCGGCAAAGTCCTTCGCGTCTTTTGTGACGCCAGCAGACAAGCCGCGCTGCAGTTGTTTATATTGTTAATAACGATCGATCCCTTTTACTAACTCCCAAGGCCAGAGTGGCCCCCGCAAAATGCCTCCTTTCTATTCCTACATTAGATTTGTGTGCGGCACTGCTCGGCGCGACCTTGGCTGATAAGGTAACTAAAACCAGCTGTTTTCTGGTCTGACGTGTTCTTTTCGACATACGCCCAAATCGTTTTGGCTTGGGTGTCGCAATCCTCTTCCAAAAGGGAAGCCTTTATTGCGAACAGAGTTATTAAGATACTGCAGGGAACGAGAGATCGCAAGTGCCTGCATGTGCCGACAAAATCAATCGCTCTGACGTAGCCTCGCGGTGAACGACCCCCGACAAGATCCACTCTTCGCTAAGGTGGAACGGTCCTCAATTTCCTCACTTTGACACGCCAAGATTGGCCGCCTCAATCCGCTGAATATCCTGAAGGTATTTCACGCCCGGCCCTTTGGTTCACCGATGCCTCCTTGCGACCATCTCCTGAAATATTCCAGTTAAGAAAAATTGCTTCGTGTCGGCGCCTGGATGTTTAGATTCGCAAACAAAACGCGAAAATTAATTAAAAAATTACCCGCATCTGGCTCCCATTCCTGCGAGTTGTTGAACGCCGAAATCACGATCCTCGGCAAACTGCAATCTGTTTTTCTTGTCAGAAATTAATTCCTTCTCTGTTGGTAAAACCACTTCGAGTAAAATCTCTATCTTGGCTTTGAATTCGTTTCTTGATCGAAACGGCTTACTACGAGTTGGCGGCCGACGGCAGCAATCGGAGCTTCGTTACGATCATAAGCATCCGATTACTCTACCTTCTAAACATCGTGTCACAGACATTTTAATCCAATCTGTCCATGTTAAAAATAATCATGTACGTCCTACCGCACTGTTCGTCCTCATTAGGTCTAGATTTTAGCTAATACGAGGTCTCAGAACTGTTAAAAGCGTAGTACAAACATGTGTACTTTGTTTTAGGGCTAGGCCGCAAATTAGGCAACAATTGATGGCGCCGCTTCCCTCATGTCGCAAGCTTCGCTGCCCTTTTTACACACAGGACTCCATAACGCCGGCCCATTTTTGAACAAAATCCCTCGCTCTAAGGAGCCAGAAAATGCATATATGCTTGTGCTGCATGGCTACTAGAGCCATCCATCTCAAACTAGCGATTTCAGCAAGTTCTATAAGTTTCTCATTAGCTCTCTGCCGATGTATCGCTCGCCGCAGAACTTTCAAAGGAGCCCAGCGCAGAATCGCCGAATGGGTGGGGCAAGAAACTAAAGCAGTTCCCGAAGAGTGGCGCAGTTTCCTACTTGACAACAGAATAGATTGGAAATATATTCCCCCCTACGCACCGCACCATGGAGGCGTCTGGGAGAGAATGGTAAAAGCTCCTCTACAAGACTACCAAAATGAAAATCCTAACTTTTAACGATTCTCTAAATTTCTTACAGAAGTCGAAGCTGTTCGTAATTCCAAACCTCTTTGCTCTCTTTCAGATGACCCCGATTCTATCGAAGCCTTGACTCCGGCACACGTTCTCGTCGGCAAGCTGTTATGCACCCTTTCGCTTCGTCCCTCACCGCCCACCATTACGGAAAGTCTTCATGTGTTTCTGGCCATAGAAACGAAAAATAGTTTTTTCTGGAAAAGGTGGAGTGAAGAATACTTGTCAATCTGACAGACTCGCTCAAAATGGCGCTCTGCTTTCCCCGAATTGCAAGTAGGGCAGCTTATCATAAAAGCGGACAACTTACCTCCGCTTATCTGGCGTCTCGGTAAAGTGTTGGAAATCTTACCTCGTAGAGACCCCTGATTAGGCTGGCGACAGTGTAGAAAATTAGCTTGTATTTAATATCACGATCGAACTAAAACACGAAAAACCATACGTTGCTTTGTGGCAAAACGGAGAGAGCCGTTGGGGCAGCAATGCTCGTCACTAACCCCTACAGCCGAGAGCAGCTGTTCCCCCGCGCTAGCCCATCTACATAGAAAAAGCCACTGTTCACGACCCACTCGGTTTCACCAGCCTTCTTAGAGGCTCCTGTAAATAAGCAATCTACGCGCAAATCAACTCACATGCACTAATCTTACGTCCCAGCTGCATCGAAGACCACAAGACCATAGACGATCTACTGAAAACAACAAATCTGACTCGGAGCTTATTACTACTTTCATAGAGCTACCGCGGAACCACGCACACGGCTCAGCATTAGGGGCCTCGACGCCAACTTGCGCTGCGAGGAGCTCAAAACGAAAATCCAAAATCAACTGACGATCTACTGAAAACAACAAATCTGACACAAAGCTTAATTACTATTTTCATAGAGCTACCGCGGAACGATGCAAACGGCTCAGCATTTGGGGCCTGAACGCCCACCTGAGCTGCGAGAAGCTCAAAACGAAAATCCAAAATCACTGTCCACCACCTAAGCGAAATCAGAAGGAAAGAAGCTCCGAACACATTTGAAGGCTTCGGGCTCTATGCCGTTGAATTCAACCAAACACAACTCAACTAAAGAGAATAAAACACCGAATGTATATAAAGATTAACTTCGAAGAACCGCAAGAAAAGGACCGAATCCCACTCTGCCTCAATTGCTGCGCTGGGGGCATACCAAGAACGGGTGCAGACGCCAAGCGCGTTGCATGGCTTCGGCCCAATGCCCGGTCCAAGACGGACTAAACACGCAGCCAAAATGTGCGAATCGCACAGGAGCGCAGCTTCCACTTTGACGCACTACGAGTTTGCAAACTGCAACTCGAAAGGCTTCGCGCCGCCCAGACCAACGCGCAGCAGCGACCAACTCCCCGTCGCTCGCAACGCCCGCCGCCAGCGCCCCAGCGTGGTGGGGGCAAGCCCTCCAATCACCACAGAGCACGTGAAACTCGCAGCCAATCGGTGAACAGCTCACTTCAGGCGCGCTTTCTGAACTAAAGGAGCTGATCGACATCGCCAAAGGTTTCAATAACTCAAAAATAATATCTACTGATTTACTAACCAAGGCTCCTACAGCCTTGCAAGCAGTAGCCGAAATCTAAATGGCCATCTGAGTCAATCGGTTACATGACATCGCGTCTTGGAACGCAAATGGATCCTGTTTCAAAACCAAAACGTAGCTGCAAAAATTCTGCGACGACTATGGCATAGCCATCCTTTTACTTCAGTAGACGCACTCGTACTTTATACGAACTACCAGCGCCCGGGTGAAAACATTAAACACTCGAAAAACTGCCGAAAGACTAAAAAGATTCATCATTGCAGGGTTAGAAACAAACATGCCCCGCAGAACGCTAAAGGTAGAAACTACTCTACCGAGTTCAAAAACGAACGCGGAATTGAAAAGAATTAAACTTCTCCAATTCATCAAAATTAACTTCGAAGAACCGCGAGACAGGGCCTCTTCGTTCCCTCTACGCTCAAATGTTTGTGCCGGGGGCAACACAAAATATGGTTGCAGGCGGTGGCGCGCTTCATGGGCTGCGCGGGAACGCATCTCTCTTCCCACTGCCCGGTTCAGGACCCAACACCACAACCCAAGTGTGCGAACGGCGCAGGGGCGAATGTACCTTACACGCGGGAGCAACAATTGCACGGACTACGCTCCGCGTGCAGCGCTCGTGCAGTGAAGATCACCCTCTCGTCATTGCCTCGCGCACTGAGCGAGCAGCACGCCACAAACTGTCTTGCAATTTAGTTCAGTTTAGATACCGCTACAGTTCTCTGGCACAGCGTAAGCTATCGAGCGAAGGCACCTCTCACTTGTTTACACCCCAAAATGTAAGTTTAGAAGAATCCTTGCGGAGAGCAACCGCTGCTTCCGGGAGCCGAACCAACTACTTCTGGAAGTGACGCGGCCTTAGGATCCGGAAATGATAGACGACGAGATGGCCGATGCACCACCTGCGGGAATGCAAGCGATGAGGAATCCAAACAAGCGCACAACAACCTCCGACGCTCTCTTCACTCCTCCCCCGACTCCTCACCCGACCAACCATCCAAAGTTTTCCTGACGGATGACGGCTTCCGGTTGGTTGCAAAAGGCAAACGCTAACCTCCACGACAAGGTAAATCAGTTTAATTCCAAAACCTCTTCCACTCGCTTTCCCAATTGGACGTCCAGCAATCAGACCCCGGAAGACCTAGGCACAAACAACGAACCATCCGCTGACCAATCATCCTGCCAACAAACGACGACTCCAAAAGCAACCAACAAAGGACAAATCGGGCTTTTCAGAATCGACTTGACAATCCTCGACCCAACAGAACTGATCAAGGTATTGAAGACAAACTGCAATAACAACCTGACAGCCAAATGCCCTCGTACGGTTTCGGTAATTCAACCAACGACTGCGACTGCTCACAGAAAGAAAGGGACCGCCTTAACAAGATCTTTAATGAACCCAGTCTATAACGACTTGTCTTCACCATTTCTTACTATTTCAACCGAGCCAACGGCGAACAAAAAAACAAATTTGTAATTAAATAAATAACTTTTGACCACTGATTCACCACATTCACAAACTACTTTTTCTAAAATTGTCTATTTTTTATGTAATACGTTTGATTATAATCCTCCACTAACACACACACACAGACAGACTCCCTATATGTATAATTTTATATTATATATTATACACACGATCAATTTTTTACGACTTATTTTTAAAAGACTTGTAATAATTTGTGATATTTTAGATTTTTTTATTACTATCAATATTTAAAAGAGATACATAAAAATATTTAGCTTTTCCTAGAGTATTAAAAATTCATTATAGTCATATTTTACCTTCAAAGAAAAATTTATATCATTCATATATCCAAATGCTGCATCCATTGACGATGGTACCTCAAAAATCTCTTGATATCATCCTAAAATTCTTCTTTCTAAGGGCACACTCCTCGATTTCAGCACAATATTCTAAAATATGTTCGTTTGGCCTGCATTCAAAGGCAATATCGTATGCATTTTTGATAGTTATGGTAATCCCATTTCTTAAACATGTTTTGCATATCCAATTACTAATTTAAGTCTAGAATAATCGATCGTATAATACATATTATCCATAAAAAATAAAATTTCTCCAGATGGTCGTTGATAAACATCTGCATTTCCTCCAAAATCTGCTGATAAAAACGATAACCGACCTCGAATTAGTTGCCACGCAAGAAACCACGCCGGGAGCACCCTCGCAACACAGCGAAGGAACAACACTAAACAAAGGCAAAAATCTTCAAAAAGTTATTACGGGAGGTAAAACGGCAGATACCATATTAAAAGCACCAGGCGACATCCTCAGCAAACCACTAAATGCAGATCAGCCCGAAGCGTCGGTGTTCAAAATGCCTCCCCGGTACTACCTCAACGCGTCTTGGAACGCACGGGGGACAGTGACCGCTGGCAAATCTGACATTGAAAACCTCTGCGACGACCACTCAATAGCAATTCTACCGATTGAAGAAACTTGCCTCACGAAAAGTCGCTCTTCCACAGCCATATCCACCGCGACCAACAACCAACGGGCGGGGAGGCGGGACCGCTATCGCAGTTCGGCGCGCTCTCCCGCACACGCGAATAAACACGCTGATTCTGCACACGATGGAGGCGACTGGACGTGTGACGTTCATCTCCGCCTGCCGAAGCCACGCCGACGATTCGAAACGAATGTCAATACGGAGTTCTAGCGCCACGCGTGAGGTAGCGGCGTTATGCACTAACAGTCACGTGACGGACCTTCAAGTCATAGCGTGTTAACTTGGGCCAAACGTACGGCCTTATACATTCGTAAATAGTGCACGCCTGTGGGAGAGTCCACGGCCACCTTACAAGCGGAAAATGGCCGCCTAAAAACAGGAAAGTTTGAATTTTTCCAACTCTGGTAAAACGATTCTTGAATGCGAGGCAAATATAACTATTCCTTACCAACACCATACCGATGGCAAGAATGAACGAGATATGTTGGAAAAGTGACAAAAGAAATTGACGGAGAAAGCAGAGCGGCTGACGAGCCGCAAACACGGGCGGAGAGGACGGAGATTCTAAATAGCCGCAGAGAAAGGAGGTATTTCTTGGGTGAGTTACACTACTTACTACTACTCCTACACTATCTTACAAAGACAAGCCAGGAGACGGGCGCAAAGAAAATACTATGCGACAAGAGACGAGGAAGACAAAGCCGCACTTCAACGCGCAAGACGACAAGTAGCCAGACTCTTAAGCGCACACCGCGGAGAAACATGGGACAACTTCATCAAAACAGCCGACATTAAGACAGAAATGACATCTGGAAACTACAAAAAACACTAAGAAAACCCCCAGAAACCCGTGACAGCACTTCGAGGCGCAGACAACCACGTATGACCCGGCAAGAAAAGCTGAAATCTTTGCAAAAGAAATAAACGATTCTCTCCTACACCCATCAGAAGCTACATCCAGGAGAACGGCATTACATGCTAACAGACGAAAGAACACTAGAAGACGACTCGGTAGATATCAGTAGCCTCAACGAACAACTTTTTACAGAAGTCGAGATCACGACAGAACTAAAATTTCTGATCGAAAAGAAAGCTGGCGGTCCTGACAAAGCAAACGCGGTCACGCTGAACACCACCTTCGCAGCGCAATTAAAATACTTCTCCGGATTTTTAACGCGTGCTTCGAAATAAGCCATTTCTCTGATACTTGGAAACACGCCACGGCCATTCTCATCAACAAAGCAGAAAAAATCACAGACCCGAAAAACTATCGCCCGAGAAGCCTCCTACCACAGACAGCAAAACTTTCGAACGCCGCCTACTACCAAAAATCAGAGCGCACTTGGACGAAAACGCCACTACACTCAATTCGGTCGCTCGGCGGCCCTTCAAGCCCTCCGCCTAGCCATCATCGTCACTATCCCTCTCCCGCGCACTTCCCGCACTATTCTTCCACTTCCCCTCCGCAGTCGACAAAGTCAACCACCGCCCACTGCTCATAAAATGCAAGGAGAATTTCTATCTGCATTGCTACATTTGCATTTGATTGCAGATATTTGTGATTTAATATACAGCAGTTGTTAAAAAAGGAATGGTTTTAAATCATGTCAGTATGAGAGGAAGATGCGATTTTTGCTCTGACGTTGCAATATTATTCAACGAAAGCCTATTGATATCCGAGGTCAAAATTTAACACTGCTCTGCCACCTACACTGACAGTATGAGCATGGTATACGGATCGTCGATAAATTACGTTACCCTAAAGTCGGGGGGAGGGGGCTTGAGGTAGAGTAACGCTGCGATATGTGGGGTGTGGGGGTGTAACTTCAGTGTTCCGAAACATTTATTTTCTGTCGTATAACAAAACAATAAAATAGTAATTACTTAATAAAAAACGAACAATTTAAAGTTGTATCGTATGAGATTACACAATATCGAAATGGTTTCTAATAAATGCGTATAGAATCTGTACGATTGCGAAGAAAACACTGAAAACTGATGTATTGCGTATTCTACAGTCAGAATAAACTGGAGCAATAGATTGTCGCTCATGGGTAATCCACGACATGTGCGGGGCTTGTAAAAAGATTTCATGCCTGTGCGTCTTTCCTTCACAAAACACTTGTTCCCAATGTTATTGTTACGTGTGGTCAGCATTGCCAGTTCATTCTGACTTCAATTATCTGAATTTTATAATACAATATTCGAATTAATTTTGTGTTCTAATTGATATAATTTATTTACCGCTCTACCGCTGACGTGACCCAATCAGGCGCGAGCATGGGTGGTGCGAGCCTATCAGACGCGAGCGCGCGAACCTCGCCTTTCACCATTAACACAGGTGCCAGCGCCGCGGGAGCGTCAGGAGATTGAGGCTCACCACCGCCGAGGACGGGCGCATCTGGGAAGAGCTCCGGACAACGTGGGAGCAACAGTCCTTTTTAGGACTTAGAGAGCAATCAACGTAGCCGAGCGAGGTCCTGGGGCCGTAGAAATGTCGAGCGCTGTGTGCTCAGACGACACGGCGGCCTGCCCCCTCGGGGACAACCCGCCCGTGGAGCCGCGGCGCTGCGCCAACTGTAGCGCGGACCACCACGGGGCTCGGTACAAGGGATGCCCCGAGTACCAGCGCCGCTGTTTCAGGGGCGACGAGGCGCAGAGACGCAGAGGAGCGCCGCCAACAGGATCGGGCCCGCCGGGCCTACATCGAGCGCCGCCGCGCCTCAAGCGCCGAGACGGCGTCGACCCGCTCGCCCTCACGGGAGAGAGCGGCGCCGCGCCGCCGCAGCCCATCGCCGCCGCCGCGGCCCACGCCGCCAGCTGCGCACGTACGCGCGCGCAGTGGGCGACGACGCCCCCGCCTCTCCACCCGCCGACCCCTCCCGCCCCTCCCAACCCACGCAACAGGTGCCTCCCCCGTCGGCACCGGGAAGGCCGTCCGCGAGACGACGTGGGAACAGAAGAGGAGAAATGAATTTCCCGCCTTCCAACATATTGGAAGAGCAGACACAGTTAATGCACGATGTTGCGCAAGACCTCGCCCTAAACAACGTGGATCCCATCATGGCCATCCGCGCCCTCACCCACACCATCACCGGCCGTTCCAGTTAAAACACCTCCTAACCAAAATCTGCAACTCCTGTTTCTCATTATCCTATTTCCCTTTCCCCTGGAAAACCGCCCGCGTAACCATGCGTCCCAAATCCCAAAAACATCATTGGCTCCCCTCCAACTACTGCCCCATCAGCTTGATCCCCATCCTTGCCAACATCCGCCCCGTACAATTGGGTTCTGAGAGAAGCGCTCTGCGGCTCTCCAAACGCCAACTTAAATTACTAATAAATTGTCTTCTGTAGTCCGTGAGGTGAATCGTGATCACATTCGGTCCTACCAATCAAATTTATGTTTATCAATCAATATTCAATATTTAATTTACAACAATGGCGCCTTTACCGCGGAACGAAGACACCTCTAAAGCGGAAGCAATGTTTAATAACATTTCTTGCAGCATCATGCATTATTCGCCGTTCGATCATATGTATGACCATATTTACTTCTGCCTTTCTCCATTGGAACTTGCTTCGATTATCTTGCCCTGCCCAATTCATAGTTATTGTGTAATTTTATTAACTTATTGTCTTATTAGTAATTTTCTCATTTAATTCGAACAACTGCCGATAAACGCGCGAGGCCTGTAAACTTTAAAAGTAACAAAGTTAAATGTTTTATTAAAACATTTTTTCATTTGTTTTTCATGCACCACATGTCCACCACTCGTCACCACCGCTCACCATGCTCATGCGCAACCTGTGATCAACAAGACTCGACGACGTTGAAGATAAGAAGATTTCCAGTATTCGTGGAGGAGTTTCAAAATGGAAAGAAGAGGAGGAGGAGTTAATTTTACGCGATCATTAGTGCGAGGAGATTTTCTGCGAGGAGTTTCGCGCGATCTTGGGACATTATGGCAACCTACAACTGTTGAACGTCTAAAGAACATCTTTCTGCCGAATGTACAATACTATAACAAACTACCAGCAGCCAAGCGAAAACATTTGCCCACAGACGACCGCTGCCCACAGCCCCACAACTAAAATTATAATACTAAATCGCACAAACCACTAGCGGACTAGCCGAAAACTATCACTTTTTAATAATTTCCCTCCTCGAGGTGTTTCCGCGGGGTACAGGTTAGACCGAAAGGGTGCATTTTTAGAGGTCGGGCCCTGTCTACAGATGCCGAGATGGTGACTTTACCCTTTTGGTTCTTCAATTGCTTCTAGGAGAATGCCGGTCTGCCCTTAGAGGCCATTAGAGAGTCGGTATGAGGGCAGTGGGCGTGCCTGGGCTTCGACTCTTGTGCTTCAATCTAATATTGTATTTGCATTTGTTACAGAGTGTTATTGATTTTTGCTTCGTCAGTCACCTGGAAGCCAGGGCCATTGCTCTACGTGTCTCAGGTCTGGCGAGCGAGTGTACTGGAACATTGCTGTTTCCACAGCGTTGCCGCAACTTTCGCTGATTCCGCCTCTATTGAGGGCCGGGAGGCACAGGTGGTGTCCCGGCCTAGAAAGCTCAGCTTCACGCCTTAATTAAGAGGTAATGGCGAGTGGCCCGCGTCAAGGAAACACCGCCGTGTAAAGACGAACGCTCTAAAAGGTTGTACTCTAAAAGCGAAATCCTGATAGATACAATTTAATTGTTATGAGGTTATGGTGCAATGGTCTTCTATACTTTACAATTGTTGCGAGAACTGATGCTTAAAGCGGCCGGCCATTTCTATATAAAATTGCTTTTGTCAATTAATTGACATAATGTGTTTCTTTATGTTCACACCTTCAGTATACCATGTAATTATGTTTATAATTGTTTGGAAGTTCGCTAAGTGGCGACTTTGTCAAAGTTGTATTTTCTAATATTCGGCTTATTGTGTTGGTTTGAGCTAAAACCGAAATTCGGTAGCTCTTTACCGTTGTATGTAAGCAAATCTTTGCTGTTAACGTAATTCTGTATGAGGCGAAAGTGCCGTTATGTATAACTTTTCACTTTCAGGACTACGGGGATTATTACTGTTGATATTGCTATTGTATTTGTTCCCTGTTTGTCTAATAAATTGTGATTTATTTTCAAAGTTTGGTAACGTTTCCATGCAACGGAACCTATACCTTTTCAGCTGACCCACTGACCCGATAGCCGGTTCCTGCTCGAGTCATTGAAGGTTATCATATGCTGGCCTGTGCTCAGCCAGTGGCTCGCGCTGTGGTCATTTCTTTGCCTTTTTAGGCTGGCGACCGTGAAATAGTTTGTTATATATTAGAAATCACGTTCGAACCACAACAGCAGCACCCACTCCTCGCTAGCGGCAGATCTCCCCTCTTGACCTCCCCGCGATAGAGGAGGAGAATTCCCGATCCCCAACCCCCCCCATCCCACTCCCATCGGTGAGCCACCAATTCCCCCCCCCCCCCCACCCTCAAACGCCCCGAGGCAGGGGAGCCAGCCCCCCACCGTTGCGTTGTGAGAGTGTGTGATTGAATGTGTATGTATATTATAGAAGTAAATGTGAGAGTGAACACTTAAAAATATAAAGTAGAAGAATTTTAAGAACTTCCAAAAGATCATTACTGTGAAAAAACTAGAATAGGCCTAACAAGGCCTATATAAGTTAGTATATTTAATATTGGCCCTATGCCGGCCGACAGCGCCCAAAAAACGCCAATCAACCCAAGACCAAATCAAACCCAAACATGCGCAGGCAGACAAAACTCTTAATTAGAAGCTTCTATTTAGAAAAAGGAACTCTCCAAGTCCTCGTCAGCCTCACTAGCCATCTTAGAAATCACTGTAAGAGAGCT
The DNA here is from genome assembly GCA_038098605.1 of Gryllus longicercus. Classification (NCBI taxonomy): domain Eukaryota; kingdom Metazoa; phylum Arthropoda; class Insecta; order Orthoptera; family Gryllidae; genus Gryllus; species Gryllus longicercus. The sequence goes on along the minus strand of JAZDUA010000320.1, from coordinate 331,994 downwards.
CTCTATGCACAAATCACCGCACATGCGCTAATTTTACCTCCCAGTAGCGTCGAAGATCACAAGACCATAGATGATCTACTGAAAACAACAAATCTGACACAAAGCTTAATTACTACTTTCATAGAGCTACCGCGGAACGATGTAAACGGCTCAGCATTAGGGCCCTCGACGCCAACCTGAGCTGCGAGGAGCTCAAAACGAAAATCCAAAATCACTGTCCACCACCTAAGCGAAATCAGAGCCCGAAGCCTTCAAATGTGTTTGGAGCTTCTTTCCTTCTATGCCGTTGAATTCAAACAAACACAACTCAACTAAAGAGAATAAAACACCTAATGTATATAAAGATTAACTTCGAAGAACCGCAAGAAAAGGACCGAATCCCACTCTGCCTCAATTGCTGCGCTGGGGGCATACCAAGAACGGGTGCAGACGCCAAGCGCGTTGCATGGCTTCGGCCCAATGCCCGGTCCAAGACGGACTAAACACGCAGCCAAAATGTGCGAATCGCACAGGAGCGCAGCTTCCACTTTGACGCACTACGAGTTTGCAAACTGCAACTCGAAAGGCTTCGCGCCGCCCAGACCAACGCGCAGCAGCGACCAACTCCCCGTCGCTCGCAACGCCCGCCGCCAGCGCCCCAGCGGGGTGGGGGCAAGCCCTCCAATCACCACAGAGCACGCGGAACTCGCAGCCAATCGGTGAACAGCTCACTTCAGGCGCGCTTTCTGAACTAAAGGAGCTGATCGACATCGCCAAAGGTTTCAACAACTCAAAAATAATATCTACTGATTTACTAACCAAGGCTCCTACGCCTTGCAAGCAGTAGCCGTAATCTTCTAAATGGCCATCGGAGTCAACAGGTTATATAACGTCGCGTCTTGGAACGCAAATGGATCCTGTTTCAAAACCAAAACGTAGCTGCAAAAATTCTGCGACGACTATGGCATAGCCATCCTTTTACTTCAGTAGACGCACTCGTACTTTATACGAACTACCAGCGGCCGGGTGAAAACATTACACATTCGAAAAAACTGCTGAAAGACGAAAAAGATTCATCATTACAGGGTTAGAAACAAACATGCCCCGCGAAACGCTAAAGGTAGAAACTACTCTACCGAGTTCAAAAAAACGCGGAATTGAAAAGAATTAAACTTCTCCAATTCACCAAAATTAACTTCGAAGAACCGCGACACAGGGCCTCCTCGCTCCCTCTGTGCTCAAATGTTTGTGCCGGGGGCAACACAAAAAATGGTTGCAGGCGGTGGCGCGCTTCACGGGCTGCGCGGGAAACAATCTTTCTTCCCACTGTCCTGCTCAGGTCCGAACACGTACAACCCAAGTGGGCGAACGGCGCAGGGGCGAATGTACCTTACACGCGGGAGCAACAATTGCACGGACTACGCTCCGCGTGCAGCGCTCGTGCAGTGAAGATCACCCTCTCGTCATTGCCACGCGCACTGAGCGAGCAGCACGCCACAAACTGTCTTGGAATTTAGTTCAGTTTGGATACCGCTACAGTTCTCTGACACAGCGTAAGCTATCGAGCGAAGGCGCCTCTCACTTGTTAACACCCAAAAATGTAAGTTTAGAAGAATCCTTGCGGAGAGCAACCGCTGCTGCCGGGAGCCGAACTAACTACTTCTGGAGGTGACGCGGCTCCAGCCGCTGCGGCCTTAGGATCCGGAGATGTCGGACGACGAGATGGCCGATGCACCACCTGCGGGAACCTCCAGCGCCAGCGATGAGCAATCCAAACAAGCGCACCACAACCTCCGACGCTCTCTTGACCCCTTCCCCGACTCCTCGCCCGACCAACCATCCAAAGTTTTCCTGACGGATGACGGCTTCCGGTTGGCTGCAAAAGGCAAACGCTAACCTCCACGACAAGGTAAATCAGTTGAATCCCCAAACCCCTTCAACTCTCTTTCCCAATTGGACGCCCAGCAATCAGACCCCGGAAGACCTAGGCACAAACAACGAACCATCCGCTGACCAATCATCCTGCCAACAAACGACGACTCCAAAAGCAACCAACAAAGGACGAATCGGGCTTTTCAGAATCGACTTGACAATCCTCGACCCAACAGAACTGATCAAGGAATTGAAGACAAACTGCAATAACCACCTGACAGCCAAATGCCGACGTACGGTTTTAGTACATCAACCAATGACTGCGACTGCTCACAGAAAGAAAGGGACCGCCTTAACAAGATCTTTAATGAACCCAGTCTATAACGACTTGTCTTCACCCTTTCTTACTATTTCAACCGAGCCATCGGCGAACAAAAAAAATTTGTAATTAAATAAATAACTTTTGACCACTGATTCACCACATTCACAAACTACTTTTTCTAAAATTGTCTATTTTCTATGTAATACGTTTGATTATAATTCTCCACTAACACACACAGACAGACTCCCTATATGTATAATTTTATATTATATATATATATATATTATACACACGATCAATTTTTTACGACTTATTTTTAAAAGACTTGTAATAATTTGTGATATTTTAGATTTTTTTATTACTATCAATATTTAAAAGAGATACATAAAAATATTTAGCTTTTTCTAGAGTATTAAAAATTCATTATAGTCATATTTTACCTTCAAAGAAAAATTTATATCATTCACATATCCAAATGCTGCATCCATTGACGATGGTACCTCAAAAATCTCTTGATATCATCCTAAAATTCTTCTTTCTAAGGGCACACTCCTCGATTTCAGCACAATATTCTAAAATATGTTCGTTTGGCCTGCATTCAAAGGCAATATCGTATGCATTTTTGATAGTTATGGTAATCCCATTTCTTAAACATGTTTTGCATATCCAATTACTAATTTAAGTCTAGAATAATCGATTATATAATTCATATTATCCATAAAATATAAAATTTATCCTGATGGTCGTTGATAAACAGCTGCATTTCCTCCAAAATCTGCTGATAAAAACGATAACCGACCTCGAATAAGTTGCCACGCAAGAAACCGCGCCGGGAGCACCCTCGCAACACAGCGAAGGAACAACACTAAACAAAGGCAAAAATCTTCAAAAAGTTATTACGGGAGGTAAAACGGCAGATACCATATTAAAAGCACCAGGCGACATCCTCAGCAAACCACTAAATGCAGATCAGCCCGAAGCGTCGGTGTTCAAAATGCCTCCCCGGTACTACCACAACGCGTCTTGGAGCGCACGGGGGACAGTGACCGCTGGCAAATCTGACATTGAAAACGTCTGCGACGACCACTCAATAGCAATTCTACCGATTGAAGAAACTTGCCTCACGAAAAGTCGCTCTTCCACAGCCATATCCACCGCGACCAACAACCAACGGGCGGGGAGGCGGGACCGCTATCGCAGTTCGGCGCGCTCTCCCGCACACGCGAATAAACACGCTGATTCTGCACACGATGGAGGCGACTGGACGTGTGACGTTCATCTCCGCCTGCCGAAGCCACGCCGACGATTCGAAACGAATGCCAATAGGGAGTTCTAGCGCCACGCGTGAGGTAGCGGCGTTATGCACTAACAGTCACGTGACGGACCTTCAAGTCATAGCATGTTAACTTGGGCCAAACGTACGGCCTTATACATTCGTAAATAGTGCACGCCTGTGGGAGAGTCCACGGCCACCTTACAAGCGGAAAATGGCCGCCTAAAAACAGGAAAGTTTGAATTTTTCCAACTCTGGTAAAACGATTCTTGAATGCGAGGCAGATACTATTCCTTACCAACACCATACCGATGGCAAGAATGAACGAGATATGTTGGAAAAGTGACAAAAGAAATTGACGGAGAAAGCAGAGCGGCTGACAAGCCGCAAACACGGGCGGAGAGGACGGCCGATCCCGCTCGTCCCCGTGACACTGCCCGACGAGCCGGACCAGCGCAGAATCTTCGCGCTGCGAGAACTACAGGGACAGCAAATCTCGGTGGAGCGGTGTTGGCCGCCGAGAGGACCCGTGCAGTGCCGCAATTGCCTTGATTTCCCTCATGTGCAGCGGCACTGCGCACGCCACCCGCGCTGTGGGAAGTGCGGCGCTGCGCACGACACGGCGGCCTGCCCCCTCGGGGACAACCCGCCCGTGGAGCCGCGGCGCTGCGCAAACTGTAGCGCAGACCACCACGGCGATCGGTACAAGGGCTGCCCCGAGTACCAGCGCCGCTGTTTCAGGCGCGACGAGGCGCAGAGAGGAGCGCCGCCAGCAGGATCGGGCCCGCCGGGCCTACATCGAGCGCCGCCGCGCCTCAAGCGCCGAGACGGCGTCGACCCGCTCGCCCTCACGGGAGAGAGCGGCGCCGCGCCGCCGCAGCCCATCGCCGCCGCCGCGGCCCATGCCGCCCCCGCCTCTCCCCCCGCCGCCCCCTCCCGCCCCTCCCAACCCACGCAACGAGGGCCTCCCTCGCCACCCCCGGAAAGGCCGCCCGCGAGACGACGCGGGTACAGAAGAGACGAGGAGCTGAACTTCCCGCCTTCCTACACATTGGAAGAGCAGAAGAGGTTCATGCACGATGTTGCGCAAGACCTCGCCCTAAACAACGTGGATCCCATCATGACCATCCGCGCCATCACCCGCACCATCACCGGCCGTTCCAGTTAAAACACCTCCTAACCAAAATCTGCAACTCCTGTTTCTCATTATCCTATTTCCCTTTCCCCTGGAAAACCTCCCGCGTAACCATGCGTCCCAAATCCCAAAAACATCATTGGCTCCCCTCTAACTACTGCCCCATCAGCTTGATCCCCATCCTTGCCAACATCCGCCCCGTACAATTGGGTTCTGAGAGAAGCGCTCTGCGGCTCTCCAAACGCCAACTTAAATTACTAATAAATTGTCTTCTGTAGTCCGTGAGGTGAATCGTGATCACATTCGGTCCTACCAATCAAATTTATGTTAATATTCAATATTTAATTTACAACAATGGCGCCTTTACCGCAGAACGAAGACACCTCTAAAGCGCAAGCAATGTTTAATAACATTTCTTGCAGCATTATGCATTATTCGCCGTTCGATCATATGTATGGCCATATTTACTTCTGTCTTTCCCCATTGGAACTTGCTTCGATTACCTTGCCCTGCCCAATTCATAGTCATCGTGTCATTTTATTAACTTATTGTCTTATTAATAATTTTCTCATTTAATTCGAACAACTGCCGGAAAACGCTTGAGGCTTGTAAACTTTAAAAGTAAGAAAGTTAAATCTTTTAATAAATCATTTCTTTCATTTGTTTTTCATGCACCACATGTCCACCACTCGTCACCACCGCTCACCATGCTCATGCGCAACCTGTGATCAACAAGACTCGACGACGTTGAAGATAAGATTTCCAGTATTGGTGGAGGATTTTCAAAATGGAAAGAAGAGAAGGAGTTAATTTTACACGATCATTACTGCGAGGAGACTTTCTGCGAGGAGTTTCGCGCGATCTTGGGACATTATGGCAACCTACAACTGTTGAACGTCTAAAGAACATCTTTCTGCCGAATGTACAATACTATAACAAACTACCAGCTGCCAGGCGAAAACGTACATGCCCACAGACGACCGCTGCCCACAGCCCCATAACTACAATTATAATACTTAATCGCACAAACCACTAGCGGACTAGCCGAAAACTATCACTTTTTAATACTTTCCCTCCTCGAGGTGTTTCCCCGGCGTACAGGTTAAACCGAAAGGGTGCATTTTTAGAGGTCGGGCCCTGTCTACAGATGCCGAGATGGTGACTTTACCCTTTTGGTTCTTCAATTGCTTCTAGGCGAATGCCGGTCTGCCCTTAGAGGCCATTAGAGAGTCGGTATGAGGGCAGTGGACGTGCCTGGGCTTCGACTCTTTTGATAATTGTGCTTCACTCTAATATTGTATTTGCATTTGTTACAGAGTGTTATTGATTTTTGCTTCGTCAGTTACCTGGAGGCCTGGCGAGCGAGTGTACTGGAACATTGCTGTTTCCACAGCGTTGCCGCAACTTTCGCTGATTCCGCCTCTATTGAGGGCCGGGAGGCACAGGTGGTGTCCCGGCCTAGAAAGCTCAGCTTCACGCCTTAATTAAGAGGTAATGGCGAGTGGCCCGCATCAAGGAAACACCGCCGTGTAAAGACGAACGCTCTAAAAGGTTGTACTCTAAAAGCGAAATCCTGATAGATACAATTTAATTTTTATGATGTAATGGTGCAATGGTCTTCTATACTTTACAATTGTTGCGAGAACTGATGCTTAAAGCGGCCGGCCATTTCTATATAAATTTGTTTTTGTCAATTAATTGACATAATCTGTTTCTTTATGTTCACACCTTCAGTATACCATGTAATTATGTTTATAATTGTTTGGAAGTTCGCTAAGTGGCGACTTTGTCAAAGTTGTATTTTCTAATATTCGGCTTATTGTGTTGGTTTGAGCTAAAACCGAAATTCGGTAGCGCTTCACTGTTGTATGTAAGCGAATCTTTGCTGTTTATGTACTTCTGTATGAGGCGAAAGTGCCGTTAAGTTTAACTGTTCACTTTTAGGACAACGGGGATTATTACTGTTGATATTGCTATTGTATTTGTTCCCTGTTTGTCTAATAAATTGTGATTTATTTTCAAAGTTTGGTAACGTTTCCATGCAACGGAACCTATACCTTTTCAGCTGACCCACTGACCCGATAGCCGGTTCCTGCTCGAGTCATTGAAGGTTATCATATGCTGGCCTGTGCTCAGCCAGTGGCTCGCGCTGTGGTCATTTCTTTGCCTTTTTAGGCTGGCGACCGTGAAATAGTTTGTTATATATTAGAAATCACGTTCGAACCACAACAGCAGCACCCACTCCTCGCTAGCGGCAATCTCCCCTCTTGACCTCCCCGCGATAGAGGAGGAGAATTCCCGATCCCCACCCCCCCCCATCCCACTCCCATCGGTGAGCCACATATTCCCCCCCCACCCCCAAACGCCCCGAGGCAGGGGAGCCAGCCCCCCACCGTGGCGTTGTGAGAGTGTGTGATTGAATGTGTATGTATATTATAGAAGTAAATATGAGAGTGAACACTTAAAAATATAAAGTAGAAGAATTTTAAGAACTTCCAAAAGATCATAACTACTGTGAAAAAACTAGAATAGGCCTAACAAGGCCTATATAAGTTAGTATATTTAATATTGGCCCTATGCCGGCCGACAGCGAAAGTTGCAGAAGCCCCAAAAAACGCCAATCAACCCAAGACCAAATCAAACCCAAACATGCGCAGGCAGACAAAACTCTCAATTAGAAGCTTCTATTTAGAAAAAGGAACTCTCCAAGTCCTCGTCGGCCTCACTAGCCATCTTAGAAATCACTGTAAGAGAGCTCTCTATGCACAAATCACCGCACATGCGCTAATTTTACCTCCCAGTAGCGTCGAAGATCACAAGACCATAGACGATCTACTGAAAACAACAAATCTGACACAAAGCTTAATTACTATTTTCATAGAGCTACCGCGGAACGATGCAAACGGCTCAGCATTAGGGCCCTCGACGCCAACCTGAGCTGCGAGAAACCCAAAACGAAAATTCAAAATCACTCTCCACCACCTAAGCGAAATCAGAAGGAAAGAAGCTCCGAACACATTTGAAGGCTTCGTGCTCTATGCCGTTGAATTCAACCAAACACAACTCAACTAAAGAGAATAAAACACCGAATGTATATAAAGATTAACTTTGAAGAACCGCAAGAAAAGGACCGAATCCCACTCTCTCAATTGCTGCGCTGGGGGCATACCAAGAACGGGTGCAGACGCCAAGCGCGTTGCATGGCTTCGGCCCAATGCCCGGTCCAAGACGGAATAAACACGCAGCCAAAATGTGCGAATCGCACAGGAGCGCAGCTTCCACTTTGACGCACTACGAGTTTGCAAACTGCAACTCGAAAGGCTTCGCGCCGCCCAGACCAACGCGCAGCAGCGACCAACTCCCCGTCGCTCGCAACGCCCGCCGCCAGCGCCCCAGCGGGGTGGGGGCAAGCCCTCCAATCACCACAGAGCACGCGGAACTCGCAGCCAATCGGTGAACAGCTCACTTCGGACGCGCTTTCTGAACTAAAGGAGCTGATCGACATCGCCAAAGGTTTCAATAACTCAAAAATAATATCTACTGATTTACTAACCAAGGCTCCTACAGCCTTGCAAGCAGTAGCCGAAATCTACATGGCCATCTGAGTCAATCGGTTACATGACATCGCGTCTTGGAACGCAAATGGATCCTGTTTCAAAACCAAAACGTAGCTGCAAAAATTCTGCGACGACTATCGCATAGCCTTCCTTTTACTTCAGGAGACGCACTCATACTTTAAAAGAACTACCAGCGGCCAGGCGAAAACATTTCCTCACGAACGACCGCTTCCTACAGCCCCAATAATTAAAATTATAATACTAAATCGCACAAACCACTAGCAGTCTAGCCGAAAACAATCACCCTTTCTAATACTACTCCCACAAAACTCCAACAATAATTCATCAAATCTCTGCTTTCATTTCTTCGCACCACCGCACTGTGCACTCCGCCGCGTCCCGAGTCGATAAATTTATTTAATAAATAATTACTTTTCCCAAGGGCTCACATGTGAAGCAGGGCTTTCATTGAAGCAGCACCTTACCAAAAACACCCCGGCGGAAGAGCGCTAATCAGCGCCAAGAATACAAACACCCCACACAGAGAGATACCTATAGTTCGGAGAGACCAGACCACCTCACGAGATGTGTACTATACGACTGCCACTGCAACCACGCCTAGATCTTTTCCTACTGGTGCAGGGCAGAGGGCAGTTAAAAGGAGCTCTGTAAGCGCAGCGTAACAGAGCAAAACGTGCTGCCGGGAGCTCTGCACAGCCCGAAGCCTACGCTCCATCTCCGCAGCGCTGCCGTCTTCACCGCGGAAGCGATGGACCTCCAACACACCACTACCACCGGCTGATGACGGGGACCACAACGACCCTCTTTGGAAGGAGCTTATCGAAAAGGCTCGCCTGCAATATAAGAACAAAAGAGGAACTGCAGGCGGCGGACAGGCCACGCCAAAAAGACCAACCTCCACCCAACTGACTCAGTCATCTTCCTCGCAGTCCACAAACCACCGCACCCAGCCACTACCCACCTCACCAAACTCCGTACCCTCCCTTCCTCCGAAATTTTCAAAATTTAGAACAAAAAGGCTTCAACTTCTTTTTAAATTTTGATGTTGGATATTCTGAAGGGCGTTTAAGAAAATGGTGTAGGTCTCAAGTTGGTCAACAACCCTGATTTTCCGAAATTTGATAAAAATTACATTTTTTCACATCTTTCTACAACTGCAATTATGAAATACATTTTCTAATTAATGATATTAATTGAGTTAATCAAAAACTGATCAAAAAAATTATTGTCTTCAAAAGATAACTTCAAAAGATGAAAATGAATTTGATGATACATGCAGTCGTAATGAAAGGGTAGATTAATCTTCATCGATAGGTATCATTAATATTATATCGTTTATATTATTTAATTTTTAATTGCGGCCTTTCATTGTGATAAATGTGAAAACTAAGAGATGTTGCTTGGCTTAATAAGACGCGGAAATGAGTAATGCATGAAAAAACTAATTTTGGTGAATATAAAAACGTATTAAAACCAGGAGAACGGCACCCGTCATTTTGACACGTAACCTACATTTTATCTTAAATTATCAACAATATATTTGTTGTTTTTTTAATTCAGCGCTTTGTGGGTTAATACAGTAGTGTGCGAATTCATAGGGACAATGCCCTCTTTTACTAGGAAATGAAGTTGTTTAGCTGTATTGTATCATTTTGTGGACTATTGTTGCCTTGATTACGACCAAAAAATGGAGGTCACTTACACACCAGATGAGTGCAGCAGCAGGGTGGGTGTTCGACATGAAATTTTTTGGTTTTTGTTAAAATGGTTATTTCACAAAAGAGCATTCAAAATTTATACCTCCTCGTGAACACAAATCAATGACTATAAGAGACATTGCCTCTTTGTGGTTGGAAAATCTAGTGTTTCACAACTTATTAGTGCATATAATAATAAAGGCTCATTGTCTGTAAAAAGACAGATGTGGGCGAAAAAAAAACACCACTAGAACTGAAAAAACTATACTTATAAACAGTAGACTTCACCCTCACAAGACAAGTAAGGACATTGAAACAAATTAATTGGCCTCTGGGGGTTAAATTTGAATCTTCAACACTAAGGCGAAGGTTTCTAGATTGTGTACGGAGGGCACCAAAGTCAATGAGGAAGCAGTTGTCAACACTTGGCCATGAAGAAAACACGGGTGGCATGAGCCAAAACATAACTCTTGGACCTCTAATGACTGGAAGGGAGTAAGTTTTAGTGGTGAGCCACACACGATTGCACAAAGTTTCAGAGCCAGAACCTTTTCAACAGACCTTAGCAGATAGAAGAGGAACATATCAATATTATCTGGCCCCATGTCTCACTGCTTAAGCAGTCAAGTCAGTAAAAGAAAATTACATTCATGTGCTTGAGTAACGTGGAAAAGTAGATTGTTCAACAAAAGATCGCATTAAAAAAATGTGATTATCGTGTGATTTCATGACGACGAACTTCGAACTTTGATCTAAAGTGGTCGAATCAATGCCACAACGCGTTTAGAAGCTCATTCCAGCTAAAGCAGGGCATATTAGTTTATAATCTGTAGTACGCAATTAACTGAATTGTACCTGTAGTTATTAATTTCCTCATTTTTAATTGAATTAACTTCTCCCACTTAATTTCCACACTACTAAACTTAAACCAAATTCTACACATTTAAAGAAGAATAGATTCGCACACTGAAAAATCAATTATATTTAAAAATGCTACTAAAAGACCGAAGACCCATTTTCACGGGTATGAAACTTTCTGTCTAACATTTTTGATATCATATTAGGGAAAAGTGAATAACCATGTGGTTCGTAGGGCCTTACTTCAAGCTATATTTGTTGTATACAACTTTAGCGGAAAAGAAGGGGTCAAAATCAATTGCATCTGGTATCCTGTACTTGGCAACAGGAACCCTAAACCAGATAAGGACAGAGCTGCCCATCCCTCGTCACCGACGAATCACCACGCAATCTTAAGACAACTAAGAGCCAGCCCGCAAACCCTTGACCAATCGGAAGCTAGCCAGAGTCTTCACATCAACCCCCCCCGCCCCCGCAGACCACAAAACCTACGGCCGAGCGGAACTCCTATAGTATTATATACAGGGCGTTCCGCTCCTTCTGCCCCGCACCTGGACGCGCGTCGAGAGGTCGAAGCCCATTACAGTGCCCACTTACATTTCATCTGCACATCGAACATGTGCGACAGACACCGCGTCAGCACTGAGGCAGAATGCAAAGCTTCTATCACAAACAGAATGTATGTCAACGCCAAAAAGCCTCACGCTTTATAAAGCAATAATTAGGCCGCAAATGGACTACGCATGCCCAAGTTGGGTAATTGCAGCAACTTCTCATCTGAACAAACTGCAAGTAGTTCAAAACGAGTGTCTCAGGGCTGCCCTCTGCGCCCCTAGAAACGCTCGTATAGAAACTCTACATGGCGAATTATCATTGCCACTGCTGATAAATCATATCAAAAATATAGTTAAAAATTTCTTTGAAAATGCATCTGGCTCGTGAAGCCCTCTCATTTCCAAGATCGCCAAGTGAGCGTCGCCCTTCATCGGAGGAACGGCTGGCCAGCGGAAACGCGCGGACGCGGTTTCTCATAGGCTCTCCCCTCAGAACCCCAAATTGACTCGCTAAATGTAGGGTCCTCTGGTGAACCAACTATCCCCTAAGGCATGGCAACAACAAATGACAAGACAAAGAAACTCCACATGACTGACCAAAACAAATGCACTGACCCAGCAACGACTACAGGTGATTGCACAAGCGAACTAGAAAAAATCCCGCACGCACTAACACAGCACACACACGGACGGCAAGAAGGAGATTCCGATACGCCCTACCAAGGAGCTCTATGAGCATGACCGAAGCTTCTGGCCAAAGTTGTGCGTACGGCCCCGGCCCTAAAGCGGACAGGGGAGAACTACTACGTCAGTCGCTCGCAGGTAGTCGCCGCGTGCGGACGTCTTTCGAGGAGCTCCGCGAAGTGAAAGACAATGGGCGTGGATCTTGCTATGTACCGAGCGCATGTTGGGGCATGGGCTGCGCGTGCCCGTCCCGGTCGGGTGGCTTCGGCGCAAGGGGCGTTCTCGGGCTTGCGGGAAGGAGGCGGCGTGGCTCTACTTTGTGCAGCTGTTTTGGCCACTCTCCTTGTGATAGGAGGAGTGGAGCAAAATCCTGGTCCCGGTGTACAGGAGGCAGAGGCGACGTGCTCCAAATGTGATAGGAACGAGCGAAGAAGTAGAAGACTGGAAGCGGATTTGGCACAGGCCCACAGTCATAATGGAGAACTGACGTTAAGAATCAGGGACTTAGAAGACGTCAGCAAAGGAAAGGAGGAGCAAAATGTTCGCGTCCCACAGGAAAAAGAGAAGAGGAACGAGCAGCCAAATAGGAGCGAGTCTCTTCAGCCAGGTGCGCCATATAGTAAGGTGAAGGTGCTAGGAGACTCGATGCTGCGGCACAGCGGCGGCGTATTGAAAAAAAAAGGTGCCGATGTGTCTTTCTTTCCCGGAGTAGATATTCCGCAAATAACTTCGGTTGTGAATAAATCCGAACCAAATGAACAGGCAGAAGTGGTTCTATTTCACGTAAGAACCAATACGCGGAAACGGCAACCTGTTTACGACACAATTAAACAATATGTCGAACTAGGACGGGAAGACCGGTCGAAGACCTAGGACGGGACGGCCTGCATCTTAACTTCCGAGGTGCATTGAAGCTGGGATGTCTTCACGACCAAGTAATACGGTCGTATTTACTTGGAAAGTGACGACTGGAGATAGAGGCAATGATGTCGCCAAGGGCAGTGATGGTTGCTAAAAAGGGAGCGATGCGTTTGGTGACTGCTGCGGAGGAGGTGACGGAGGCGACGCATCTGACTGCTGCGGGGGAGGTGACGGAGGCGACGCATCTGACTGCTGCGGGGGAGGTGACAGAGTCAACGCGGGAGATGATCGCGGCGGGGGAGGAGATGGCCGTGACCGCGGCACAGGAATCTAGAATGGATGCACGGGTCCCGAAAACTGACATTCAGGTGAGGAGAGGCTTCGCTAGATTGTTGCAGGTGAACTGTCGTAGTATCATGAATAAGGAATCCGAATTTTGGAATTTAATTGAAGCATGTGATCCTGATGTCATAATAGGAACAGAGTCTTGGCTTTCGGACGCGGTAGCAAACCCGGAAATTTTTCGTTCAGACTACATTACGTTTAGGAGAGATCGCGAAACTAGAGGCGGTGCTGTATTTATATGCGTGAAAAACACATTTAATATCAGATCAAATTGGGTTGATAAAGAATTTGAAATGACGGGTGTAGAAATTTTCTGTTCAGGAAGTATCTTAGAAATTAGTGCTTGCTATCGTCCACCGGGCAACAGCTATGAAATTTTACGCGCGCTCTACGAGAGAACAAAAAATATAAATAACCGTCATGTAGTTATTGCTGGAGACTTAAATCTTCCAGACGCAAATTGGAAGGGGATTGTTTGCGAAGGGAAAGTCCAACAACTAGTCAACCGACTTGTCTAGGACAGCGGATTAGAGCAGGTAGTAGACAGGCCGACACGGCAGGATGCAATTCTGGATATCTGCCTAATTAGACCGAAAGATTTATTCTTGTCTTGCGACGTTTTAGAAGGTATAAGTGACCATAAAGCCGTTTTAGTCGATTTACAGTTAAATATTTCAAAGAAGTTTTCCCACCGGTATTCTAGTGAAGGAATACAAGTAAGCGAATGTACAAGGGTTTCAAAATTACTTAAGAGAACGATATGGCGAGTTTCTTAGAATAGGAGGAGGAATCGATGAAATATGGGGAGAGTTTAAAAATATTTTAGTAAATGCTGAGCAGGCTTTTGTTAAAAAGTAACAGCGATCCGGAATATTATAATGCAAAGATTAGGCGATTGAAAAGAAAAACCAGAGAAGCATTTAACAACCGACACCGTAGTGAAAATCATATGATCTTATTTCGAAATTATAATAGTATTAGGGAAGGAAAAGAAAATGGCAGAGGAACGTCATTTAAAACATATTCTTGATGCGGAGGGCAGTAATAATTGGTCGGTATTTTTTAAATACGTTCGTAGAAGGAAAGGAAGTAAAGACGAGATTCCAGTTGTTCGTGTTAATAATTAGCCAATAACGGACCACAGGGGGAAAGCGCAGGCTTTTAACGCATCTTTCAGCTCGGTTTTCAAGCAGAAATCTAACAGTATTCAGATACCAATGCTGGTAGATAGATGTAGTTTTCATTTTGATGTAAATACTTTGCGGCAAAGAATAAAATTAATGAAGAGAGGAAAATCACGAGGTCCTGATAGTATTTCCACGGACATCATTAAATTAGGCGGAGAGGCAATTCTACCTTATTTAATTAGGTTGTTTAATGAATCAATAAACAACGCTTGCGTACCGAAAGATTGGAAGCTGGCTCTCGTAGTACCTATTTTTAAAAGTGGCGACAAGACAATAATTAGTAACTATAGGCCAGTAAGCCTTACTTCAGTCGTATGCAAACTAATGGAACATCTAATTTCAAGCTATATCAGGAAAGAATGGGAGGGCAGTGAGTGGCTTTATCAGGGTCAACACGGTTTCAGAAATGGTTTCTCATGCGAAAGTCTCACTTCTACAAGACCTAGCCGACGTAGTTGATGAAGGGAAAAGGGTCGACGCGATAGTAATAGATTTTTCCAAAGCTTTTGATGTTGTTCCACACGATCGTCTTATAAAGAAATTAATAGATTCGGGTATAGACACTAGAGTGGTAGCGTGGATAAACGAACTGCTCCGGAACAGAAACAGAAAGTTCGAATCGGTAGTTACTTATCAACCTCGAGAAGCGTCACGTCAGGAATTCCACAAGGAAGTGTAATCGGACCACTCATGTTTCTGGCCTTCGTTAATGATTTGCCGACTAATTTAGCTTCAAATGTACGACTCTTTGCAGATGACTGCGTAATCTATAGGATTATCAACTCTGTGAAAGACGAGGATATTTTGCAGCGAGACTTAAAAAAATTACATATCTGGGCAGAAACAAACGGCTTGGAAATAAACAGTTCAAAGAGCAAGTCCATCACGTTTGGTAGGGGTCGAAGTTACAATGAATCTGTGTACAAACTGAACAATAATGTTATACCTCGAGTCACGTCTTGCAAATACTTAGCAATTCAGCTAGACAGTAAATTGAGCTGGGAAAATCAAGTCAATTTCGTTGTAGGGAAAGCCTGGAAATCTTTACATTTTGTTATGCGTATACAGAAAAAGAGTACAGTGAGAGCCAAAGAACTAGCATATGTCATTAGTGTGACCTATATTAGAATATGGCGCGGTATGTTGGGACGCATACAGAATTTTGCCACAAAGAAATCTAGAAAAAGTCCAGCGTAGAGCATCAAAATTTACTTTCAGGGGTACCAAGAATAAAGGGGTATGGGAGTCACTCGAAAGGAGAAGATTAAAGTCACGTCTCTATGCAATGTATAAAGCGTACACAGGCCTTCGAGCGTGGAAACAAAATTCAAAGTCGATTAGGGAAACCTACATATTTCGGCAGAGCGAATCACATGCACAAAATTCAGACAAGAATTCAGAAAACGGACGTTGGGAAATATTCATTCGCGAATCGCACTATTAGGGACTGGAACAGTTTGCCTGTGACAATCTTCGATCCCTTTCCTCAAAGCCTGAGCGAATTAAAAAAAAATTAGTTTCTTGAATGTGGATATGTTATAAATATATTTAATAAAAATCAGTGTAATTACTTGTCTTCTTTGTAATTTAGTATTATTATTGTTATTATTAATAATGTTATTATCATTATTAGCATTATTATTATTATTATTATTATTATTATTATTATTATTATTATTATTATTAATTATTATGTGCAGTACAGTGGCGTGAAGTGCAGTGACGTTGTGCAACTGAGAGAAACGAGTGAGTAAGAAAGACATTACAGCTCGCGGTATCGCAGTGCGGTGAAGTGTGGTGAAGTGAAGTTTGGTGAAGTGGAGTTCTAAGAAAGATTGGACGGTGAAATGTTCATGTGATTTTGTAACGTTTTTAGAGTTTGTAGAGTTGTTAAGTTCTGTAATGTTAAGTTAGTGTATACTGCCACCAAGTTCTCACACTTAATTGCAGAATTATTAATAAATCTAATCTATTCTAATACTTGGTCTGAATGACCAGCTACGGGGAACACGCCACACCGACGAATGTGGCGGGGTTGAAGCAATTAGAAACAAATCTACCCGCACCAATGGGCAAAGGCACGATGGACAAAGGCGCCCTTCAGCGGGAGAGAAGTCAAGTCGAGAGACCGGGACCTAAAATCTAACACAGCCCTGGGCATCGCTAGAATTAAACCGGCCCACAGTGGTTGACTTCCATAATCCAGCATTATTAAAACCTTCTGAAACAAAATGGTGAAATCCATTTTTGCCCAAATTTGCCCCTTTCCGAAAAAATCTATTTTTTTCAAATGCTTGTACAGGCACTCGACGGGAGGTATTCGAGCTCTTGCGTGAGACTGAATTCCCTTATGTCACAGATTTACGGAATAGAAAACTGCTAATGTAGTATGTTTCTCGTAATGTTCTTGGAAGTATTCCAGAGGCAGTATTAAGTGAGAAGACGAGATTCACCTGCCCAATTGCTGACAAATGGAAGGCATGTACAGAATGGTAGACAGAATCGCGGCAAGGACCCCAGCATGATTGGGCGACGAAATGTTGTGTGTCTAGGAAGAAGCGCAGAAAACGACGAAAGGTAGACACGTAAAAGAATTATCTTCATGTTTGAAGAGAACAAAAAGGCGAAAGTACAGCAAAATTTTACAATCCCATTAAATTCGAATTCGTGAAGGTGACAACACATAGCACATATGCAGAAGTAGCTCGTTTAGAAGAAAACATTAAGAAGCTTCAAGCAACAAAATTGAATATTGGGGGTGCAGATATCTCTGTATATCATAAATTTTTGAAATATATGAAGGAAAAAAGTGTAATTCACTGATGTTAAAGCAGCCTCTCATAAGTTCTTATTTATGATACATCTCCATAGCAAATGAATAATCTTAAATAAATTATTTAAAAAAACCTTGCTGCAATGAAGCTTTTTATGTTGGTCTTTCACGGTAAAATTAGTTTCTTCGAGATCCTTCTTCACATGTCTTACAGACTATATTTAATAAAATGGCGAGTTCATGGACTTGAAGAAAAGATACTGTAAGATCCCAGGAAAACGCAAATAATTCTCAAATATCGAAAGAAAATGGTACTACTTATGTGCATCCCAAAACAAGGAAGTGGTACATCGAAAGATGCAAACACTGTTTGGCAGTTGTTTCAAAATCTAGATCAGTATACTAACATCACTGGGATAGATGGAAGTCTCGTTCGCCGCTTCTCTGTTGTTTTACAAGGAGTGAGGAGCGGGTGTGATGTGACTACGGAAGCTTTCAGAAAAAAACGCATTTGAAACAATAAACGTGTATGTCAGTTCATACGGATGGGTGAGCACGGATGGATGGGCAAGCATGCACAAAATATTAATTTATGACGCTGATGTCATTAATGAAATGATTGTCCCAATAGGAAAACTGTTCGAAGACACGCAGGAAGTTCGACACAAAGACTTCAAGTCACGTCGAGAAAGTTGTACTCAAAAATCATCTAGAGTACGTGGCAATGAAGATATGCTTCATTTCCTATTGATTTCTTCTGAATCTGTAATAAGAAGCATTTGGTGACTATCAACTGAATAATCAGCAACCGACGGAAGGTTTGAAGTTGTGTATGTTCCTGGAGGTGATGCGTCACGTGAAGGTAGAATAACAGATTCAGAGAGTCTTTGCGTACTATTGTAACTTTAGTTTGTTATTACCTTTTATAATTTTTAATTTGCACTGTTAGGTATGAATTAGAATTAGAATACTTCATTTTGAGTTAGTGTCTCATGAACCTTTAGTATGAGTAAGCAATTGCATGGAGTATCTCTTAAGTAGTTGCAACATTGATCCTGGTCAAGTAATGGCAATACTTATCAAGACTCGAAGGCAATGAATTTATTATTATATTTTGACCCTACATACAATATAATGGAAAATGGCACAAGGAATAATTCTGACCATTTTCAACAGCGTCGGCTTTACCGTTCTCATGATAATATTTTAATACCGCTAGATGAAGGAAATCAACCACTGTGCGGCCCACCTAAAGGGGGCCAGCCTTATAGATGATTTAGCCGGCAATTTGGCAGGCGATTTTAATGCCCAAGACACGGACTGGAGTTCCCGCATCACATGCCCTCGCAGCCGTAAACAAGAAGCAATTGTTGACGCAAACGGTTGCGTGATATACCCTCCTATTGCACCCAACTATTACCGTTATAGAACGAAATATCGTTATAGAACAGATATTTACGACATCGCGCTTTGCCATAAAATCCATTACCCTCCCACACTAACCACCATTTACGAACTTTCTTCTGACCTCTTCTCAGTGATATGAGACGCGGCGGCCTGACCCTGTCGACTGCACTCACGACGCAGAAGAGGCGTACGGATGAATAAATTCCAGTCGGAGCTGCAGCAGCGCATACCAGATGCATCTGCTCTCTCAGGACCGCAGCAGATAGAATCTAAGGCTCAAAAACTCTCCGAAGCTATGACTAACAGCCTCAACGCAGCAGCTGAGAGGCAACGTTCCTCGAAGAAGGAGCAGCCATTAACCCCTTTTTTATTAATTTTTTTTTTCAGGAAAAACATCGCTCGCAGATTGTGGCAAAACACGAGACACACCGTTGATAAGCGGAGCTAAATCGATTGAACCAAAGCGAAAAAAGAACTAGATGAATATAGCAATCAGAAAAGGGATACACTGTTAGGTCTCAAACCTGAAAATAATTTTAAAAACACAAAAAAACGAAACAGGAAAACAAAGCACACAACAAAATTAAAATACACAAAAACGCACACCAGGCATACTCTCAGCCTCCGAAACTCACCAGATCATAGAAAAATATTGAGTTTTAGAGATTAGAAATAGAATAAGTTGTAGAATAAAATACCTATATATAGGGTTAGTATTGTATTTCTCGACATTTAGTTAGGTGTATGAATATAATAGCCTACAATTCTATACTTTTAAAACCCGTAAATTGTACTGTAAAACTAAACAAATAAACAAGATCGGTATGCACATGACGATGGAAATGACTTGAGGCATCTCTTCTTCTTGGGAGCACTTTTCACACCTTTCTCGGCAGCAAAACTACGTGAAGCGACATAAACAGTGACCAAACTAGTTAGCCGCCCAGAAATTGGACAAGCGCCGGGCGTTCACAAAACTGTTAAATTTGACTTTATTAAAAACTTTGGGGGAGGAGCTACCCCACAGGAGCAGCCCAACTCGTGGAAGAAGCTAGAATAACCGAGAATGAAGGGCCGCAAATTCTGATGGCAGGCATTCTCATACAAACAAGCCAGGTCGAACTCGAACAAGACAATTGACAAATCTTTTCCGTCTTTCGACAGTTGCTCGATGAAACAAATAGTTATCATTAGAATGTAACATTACTCTGACAACTTTGTAATATTCTGCAGAAAAGTGTCAAAAAAGATGGTTACTGTTAATGTTTCCAGTAGATCATTTTATTTTAAACCATTTACTATTTGGCTCCTTTAAAATGGAATTGTAAAAATATTAGTACCAATTTGATAATCAACAATTAAAATGTCTGAATGTTGTTTCAGGTGATAATGTGAAAAGCAAGTGGATGAACCTCCGCGACACATACGGGAGGGAACTTTAAAAAAATAAGATCAAGAGCGGTGACTGTTTCACCGGAAGGGGGTGGAAATATTCGGAGGTCATGGATTCCTTCCGGGATGTTGAGCCGCCCCGGGAGACCGTTACCAATGTCGAGCAACACGAGTCTGCTCCGGGCCCCTCAGAACTGCCAGCCCCCTCAGCAACGACTGGTTCTCCAATGGACAATGAGGAAGTGTTTGGAAATGCGGTGTGATTCATTTCCCTTGAAGTGGGAGAGTTTTCCCACAGCATAACCTCTACTCCTCAGCCTCTTCGTTCCAGGAAAAGGAAAGCCGATGCTATCGGCGATCTGCTGGAATTAAAGAGGCAGAAGACTGCAGCGCTCAAAAATTAGGAAATGAATCCTGAGCGACAATTCCATTTCAGTTTTAAATCAATGCTGAAGTGTTTGCCTGACTACAAGAAATTGGAAGTCAACGCAAAAGATAGACCAAAATTTCTTGATGCAATGAAGGATATAAGTTCTAAGCATTGGAACAAGTGTTTTATTTCCCTAATTTTCATATGTTAAAATATTAATGGTTATAATCAATAGATGCATAATTATGCATGAAGACAACTTTTCTTCTTGCAAGGTATGGAAGTAAATAGTTTGTAATGTTTCATTTCATTAATTTTGTTAAGTTCAAATTATTTAGTATCTACGCTTGGCTCATCTGGTGCTGAAGTGGTATTATGTCAATTTCGGTGAAATCAATTAAATCACTATCAATAGTGAAATTAATTAAACACAAGTGAGTGTGTAGGGAGAGAAAATAGCTTTTTCACTTGAGTAGACAAGTTTGTTTTAAATTTTGTTGAGAAAATACTTCGTGAGCCATAATATGTATTAGTTTATATATTTAAAGAATGGTTGCTCAAATGTTTAAAGCACCAATCATGTTTCACAATATCCGCCATGTATTGAGACAAGGTTACTAAAAATTATGATTTTTTATTTCATTCTAATGTAAATTTAAATATTCAAATTAGGTACAAAATTCAGAAACGTAAAGACTAAGAATTAAGGGCAAGAACAAGGAGCTATCCCACATTGACATTCTGAGATGAGCGACTTACTACATATATCATAAAGTAACTTAAACCATGGTTCAGTAGAATTGACAGTGACTTAAAAATGGTCCCAGTTATCATTAAAGAGAGCAGAAGAGTCGGTATCTAATCTGAAACCAAGTTATTTGCGCTACACGAAGATCAAGAAAATTTCTTTACAATTGGCAAGGTAGTGCACATGGAAAGTACCTGACATTTGAAATTCGCAATTAAAGGTTCTTAATGCACATTATTGGTAAGAAAATCATTATGTAAGTTATTAACACGGAAACATTCTCTTGGAACAAAGCCCTAAAGAAACTGTAACAAGCATCTGGATCTGCGTAACATAGTTTTCACGGGTTTTTTTCTTGACTAAATGAATCTCAGTATTTAAAGTCTATGACATAGAACTCATAAATTGCTAAGTTATTTTTACTGGATCTCTTTTAGTTTAAGCATTTATGAACTTGTATCAATAGTGGAAAAGTGTACAAGCCATAAAAATTCACGAAAATAAAATATAACACTTTTACACCCTCCCAGCGGACCCACTCAACTCCCCAACGTCTACCTCACGACATCCTCGATTTAAACATTCGCTCACACTTCCTCCATCACCCTCAACGAACATCACTCAGACTTCCTCCCAATCATTTCGGACATTCTAAAGAGCGTCTTTCTGCAGTACGTACAATATAATAACTAATTATTAGCAGCCGGGCGAAAACATTTGCCCACAGACGACCTCTGCCTTCAGCCACATTAATTAAAATAATACTAAATCGCACAAACCAATAGCGGACTATCCGAAAACTCTCTCTCTTTTCAACACTACTTCTCCCACAAAACTCACACTAAAATTCATCAAATCTCTGCTGTCATTCCTTCGCACCACCGCACTGTGCACCATGCCGCGTCTCGAGTCGAAAAATTAAAATATAAATTGGCTAGAGTTTTTTCCAAGGCCCCGCATACTCGCATAGAAGGCAGGGGTCTCATTGGAACAGCAACACAGCAAAAGCAGCCCAGCAGAACAGCGCGTA
Organism: Gryllus longicercus; assembly: GCA_038098605.1. Lineage (NCBI taxonomy): Eukaryota > Metazoa > Arthropoda > Insecta > Orthoptera > Gryllidae > Gryllus > Gryllus longicercus. Next base: position 309,929 of record JAZDUA010000320.1, on the reverse strand, counting down.
TCACGCCGCAAGCCACCCAAAATTCAATTGTCGAACACAGAGAGATACCTATAGTTCGGAGAGAACAGACCACCTCACGAGATGTGTACTATACGACTTCAGCTGAAAACACGCCTAGGTCTTTTCCTACTGGTGCAGGGCAGAGGCCAGAGGCCTGCGCGCAGAAGCGCCGCGAAACGCGTTCGAAGGACGCGACCTCTCGACGCGGCGGCGGCGAGGGCCCTTCCCAAATCCCGCTTTTCTGCTTCTTCTTCTTCTTCTTCTTCTTCTTCTTCTTCTTCTTCTTCTTCTTCGGGAAGTAGCGGCCCCTGCGCAGACGCGAAAGTCGCGGCGGACGGGCACACAACGCTCTAGGGCCGCCAGCAGGATCGGGCCCGCCGGGCCTACATCGAGCGCCGCCGCGCCTCAAGCGCCGAGACGGCGTCGACCCGCTCGCCCTCACGGGAGAGAGCGGCGCCGCGCCGCCGCGGCCCACGCGGCCACTAACAAAAACTCTCTTACAGCAGCCCCAGATCGCCTCACTCTCATACTCCTGCAACGGTATCGTATGCAGGAAAAAGTAGGCGGACTTGAATAAGTGGCAAAGAGTACAAAATGCGTGTCTTTGTAGCAAACTGTGCGCGCCACTTTATATCAGTCTCAGAATTACACTCATTATTAAAACTACCGCTCCTCAAAGAGTACTTTGGAAAAGAAATTAATAGCTATATTTTTATAGTAACCTCGTCAAATAATGACGTTATTAAAAATTTACCATTGTAGGAACCGGATCCCACGGCCACGTACAAGCGTCCGAGAGATATGCTGCAGTAGGCGAAACGCCAATTCTTGGAAAGCGTGCAGAACGGCTGTTGTCTCTCCTGACATTGGCGGCTGCGCTAAGCAAGGCCCACGCGCCCGCAGCCCAACAATCGCCGCCTCAACCAGGCTCTGCCGGTCTGAGTCCGCCACCGAGCTCTGAGCCTCGTCGGCTGAGCCCAGAACCCCTCCCTGAGGCGATGGCTGGCTCTCGTCTCCGGTTCCGGCGCAGTCGGCCGCAGCTGCGAGGACCGGGCGGGGACCTCCGCCGCCCTCCAGGCGGACGCCTCACGGCAAGGCCTCCAGGGCAAGGCTGTACATTAGCTCGACAAGGGTTTGCTGCACGGCAGGGCTCTAGGTCCCTTAACAGGGGCGGGGACCTCCGCCGCCCTCCAGGCGGACGCCTCACGGCAAGGCCTCCAGGGCAAGGCTGTACATTAGCTCGACAAGGGTTTGCTGCACGGCCTGGCTCCAGGTCCCTTAACTGGGTACAAGGCGACCTTAACGAAGGTCACCAGGAACAACGATTCTGGAGTAACCGAAAGCGCAACTGACATTGAAAACCGGCGAGTGCAAGTTCCCACGGGAGCATTCACAGTCGCACTTAATGGCAGCGCAGAGTCGCGAAAATCTATAAACTCCGCAGCTCGCGAGCAGCGCTAAGCTCTCCTCGCGAGCCGTCACCGGCTGCGCTCCAGCCGAGTGGGCGGCGGTCGTGCTCAAGGTTGTCATTACGCTACTCCATGAGCATGCACACGCCACCGCTGCGGCGGAAGCAACGCTCGTCCTCACCCGCCCCACGTCCCTCCCACCCTTGAAGAATGGCTAGCTCTACTTTTTCGCCGCCCTCTTCGCTCCCCCGCCGCGCGCCGCGCGCTCTGCTACAGAAACGACGAAGCAGCAAACGCGACAGGCGCCCACAGAGGAGGCGGGACCGCAATCTTAATCTAATATTGGCGCTATTGTGAATATTTCAAGTATTCGCCATAAGCAGAGCTATAGTTTGAGTTTCAAGTTAATGCCGCAAACCACTCTGCGCTCAGGGAATGGAGGTCCCGCGCTCGGATATTTAGATGAAAAATACAAATACACGTGGCGCGTAATTTCCTTAGCCATTAGGATTCTATCTGATAATTGACTAAGAACGTATGCTCGCTAAGTAGTGCTCGAGTCGGCGCGGTCGCAGACGTCGTTATGTTTAAATTGTTTCGTATTTTGTTATATCGTATTGGTATTGAATTTTTTCTAATCAGAATTTTATTTCGATTTAATTAAAGCTAAAAGTTAATTCAGTTTATATTTTTGAGGGGAAAGGCGAACAGGAGGCGTCTCGCTGTGGAGGAGGGGGATCCTCCCGCGAGGCAGAGGCCGGGTCGGAGTCTAAGGGAAACAATTAGTCAACACGAGTCAGGAGCCGGAGGTCGAGCCGAGCGCCCATTCACAGGGCTAGCCAAGCAGGAGGGCCGGGGCCTGAGCAACCCCCCGGCACGGAAGACTGGAGCAGAAAGTAACAGTACAGACCGCAATCGCCACGACCAAGATCAATACTGAATTCAACTATAGTTCCCACCCAGGACACAACTGTCGAAAGACGGAAAAAATTATCATTAGAAGTTTGGATGCCAACATGTCGCGCGAAACACTAAAAGCAGAAGTCCAAAGACATCGCGGAATTGAAAAGAATCAAACTTCTCCAATTCATCAAAATTAACTTCGAAGAACCGCGAGACAGGGCCTCTTCGCTCCCTCTACGCTCAAATGTTTGTGCCGGGGGCCACACAAAAAGTGGTTGCAGGCGGTGGCGCGCTTCATGGGCTGCGCGGGAACGCATCTCTCTTCCCACTGCCCGGTTCAGGACCCAACACCACAACCCAAGTGTGCGAACGGCGCAGGGGCGAATGTACCTTACACGCGGGAGCGTTAAGGACACGGCAACGCAGAGAGACACCTATAGATCGGTGAGAACGGAACACTTCACGAGATGTGTACTATACGACTGCCACTGCAACCACGCCTAGATCTTTTCCTACTGGTGCAGGGCAGATGCCAGTTAAAAGGAGCTCTGTAAGCGCAGCGTAACAGAGCAAAACGTGTTGCCGGGAGCTCTGCACAGCCCGAAGCCTACGCTCCAACATCTCCGCAGCGCTGCCGTCTTCACCGCGGAAGCGATGGGCCTCCAACACATCACTACCACCGGATGATGACGAGGGCCCCAACGACCCTCTTTAGAAGGAGCTTATCGAAAAGGCTCGCCTGCAATAAAAGAACAAGAGAGGAACTGCAGGCGGCGGACAGGCCACGCCAAAAAGACCAACCTCCACCCAACTGCCTCAGTCATCTTCCTCGCAGTCCACAAACCACCGCACCCAGCCACTACCCACCTCACCAAACACCGTACTCTCCCTTCCTTTCGGAAATTTTCAAAATTTAGAACAAAAAGGCTTCAACTTCTTTTTAAATTTTGATGTTGGATATTCTGAAGGGCGTTTAAGAAAATGGTGTGGGTCTCATGTTGGTCAACAACCATGATTTTCCGAAATTTGATAAAAATCAGTATTTATTTCGCATATTTCTACAACTGCAATTATGAAATAATTTCATTAATTAGAAAATGTAATTGCGTTAATCAAAAAATGATCTAAAAATAATTGTCATGGCGAACGTTTTAACAATGACAAGCAGTTGCCCGCTCCCAATTTGCTGCGCTTCGTGAAATTAAAAGGAATGCTGATGCTACGCAAGTAAAAATTTGTATACGATTGCTTATTTCATTTTATTGCTATTTTTAATTATTGTTAATATTATATTGTTTTAATTATTTAACTTTAAATTGCGGACTTGCATTGTGATCAACGTGAAACGAATAGATGTTTCTTGGATGAATAAGACTCGGGAATGAAGGGTAATGCGTGTAAAAACAGTGTAATTTTGGTAAATATAAAACATAATTAACACTAGGAGAGCGGCACCCGTCATTTTGACAGGAAGCCTACTTCTTATCTTAAATTATCAACAATCGATCTGGTTTTTATATTCAGGGCTATTCGAGTTAACACAGTGGTATGCGAATTCATTGGGACAAGCTCATATTTTACTACGAATTGAAGTTGGTTAGTTGTAACTAATTTATCCGCCCAATTGTTTAACACATCGTGGAGTATTGTTGCCTTGATTATGAACGACAAAAGTAGGTCCCCTGCAGAGCAGTTGAGTCTATCACTATAAGGGATATTTGCCGCTGTTCTTGGTAGGGAAATTTAGCGTATCTAGTTTTTAGCGCACATAATAATGATGCCAGACCCCAAAGGCATTCGCTGAATGTGCACGAAAACAAAACACCACTGCTAGAGCAGACCAACCTGTACTTACAAACGGTAAAATTCATCCGCCCAACGCAAGTAAGAACACTCAGAGAGGTGAATTGGCTACTGGGGGTACAATTGACTCTTCAACACTAAGGCGAAGGCCTCTAGAATGTGTACGGAGGGCACCAAAGCAAATGACGAGACAGTTGTTAACACTTTGCAATGACGACAAAACGAGTGGCATGAGCCAAAATATATAACTCTTGGGCCTCTAATGACTGGAAACTAGTAATTGTTAGTGGCGAGCCACATTCTTTTGCAGAAGGTTTCAGATCCAGAAATGCCAGACGAAGAACCCGCAAGAAAGAGAGCGTTGAGCACCTTGAACACAGAGCAAAATACCCTCCCCAACAAATGATTTGAGGTTTCTGCTCTTCTAGTGAACCTGGGTACTAGTTCCATTTAGCGGTATGATGAATTCAAACAAATACAAGGAAAATCTTAGACGCAGAATTGTACCTTTCTAACTGACCTTCGCAGATGGTAGAGGAACATTTCAACATGATCTGGCCTCGTGTCTCACTTCTAAAGCAGTCAACATGTTCATAGAAGAAAATAACATCAGTGTGCTTGTGTGGCTTGACAAAAAATACTGTTCAACAAAAGAACGCATTTAAAAAGTGTGATTATCGTGTGGTTTCATGAAGAGAAACTTCGAAATATTTGCTCCAAAGTGGTCGAAACAATGCCACAACGTGTTTAGAACCTCATATCAGCTAAAGCAGGGCATATTAGTTTATAATCTATAGTACGCAATTAACTGAATTGTACCTGTTGTAATAAATGTCCACATTTATAATTAAATTAACGTGTCCCATTTAATTTCCACACTACTAAACTTAATCATATTCTACACATTTAAAGAAGAACAGATACGTACTCTGAAATATCAATTATATTTAAAAATGCTACTAAAAGAACGAAGACTTATTCTTACGGGTATGAAACTTTCTGTCTAACATTTTTGATATCATCTTAGGGAAAAGTGAATGACGATGTGATTTGTAGGGCCTTGCTTCAAACTGTATATTTGTTGAAAAGAGGTCCAAGAAACTTCCAGTGCTGTGGAATTTTATTAAAAACAACATATTACGTTGATATACTTGACCAAATACATAGTGTGAAATTGTGGAGTAAATGGTCGTAAAGGCACGTAATTTTCTATGTTCTGGATATGGTGGCCATCATTCCACGTACATAGAGGTACTGAGAGAGACTATATCGACACGGGGTTATATCTTCAAATTGTCAGAACAGTGTGTGCGTATGTAACAAAAAGGAAGCCCAAAAATCTTCTCCCAGAAATTAGCGAAAATGAGTGTCATTATTTAAATTTACAGATTATCAGAAACTTCATACAATAAAAATTAATTTGATGATAATGCAGTCGTAATGAAAGGGTAGATTCATGTGAAACTGCTATCCTCAATGTCAATAAATTGCCTGCTAGTTCTCTAAGTAATTAAATTTATCCTGTTCCAAAAATCGGAGGCATTCTACTCGAAAAAACGGAAACATATTTTATTAACCACTACCACACCAAGTTACAACGGGTTGCTATTGAGGTTTTTAATCTACCAAACAACTTTAGCGGAAAAGAAGGGGTCAAAATCAATTGCATCTGGTATCCTGTACTTGGCAACAGGAACCCTAAACCAGATAAGGACAGAGCTGCCCATCCATCGTCACCGTCGTATCACCGCGCAATCGTAAGACTACTAAGAGCCAGCCCGCAAACCCTTGACCAATCGGAAGCTAGCGAGAGTCCTCACTGCAACCCCCCCCCCCCGCCCCCGCAGACCACAAAACCTACGGCCGAGCGGAACTCCTATAGTATTATATACAGGGCGTTCCGCTCCTTCTGCCCCGCACCTGGACGCGCGTCGAGAGGTCGAAGCCCATTACAGTGCCCACTTACATTTCATCTGCACATCGAACACGTGCGACAGAGCGCGCGCCAGCACTGATGCAGAATGCAAAGCGTCCATCACAAACAGAATGTGTCAACGCCAAAATGCTTCACGCTTTATAAAGCAATAATTAGGCCGCAAAGGGACTACGCATGCCCAAGTTGGGTAATTGCAGCAACTTCTCATCTGAACAAACTGCAAGTAGTTCAAAACGAGTACCTCAGGGCTGCCCTCTGCGCCCCTAGAAACGCTCGTATAGAAACTACATGGCGAATTATCAATGCCACTGCTGATAGATCAATTCAATAATACCGTTAATTTTTTTTTCAAGTAGTAGCTTACTCGTGAAACCCTTTCATTTCCGAGATTGCCTCATACCAACCCGATCAAAGGGCCAAGTACAAACGACCGAAACACTTCCTGGAGTAAGAGTAATCCGAAACAGAGAACTGAGACTTGAAACATAAACATGTATTTCTCAAAACGCAATGCGCGCGCCGGTAGGCTAAAGTCATTTTTGACCTTGTATTGAACTGTATTATAGCCGTTGTAATAACTTTGCACATTCATAGTTGAAACGACATGTCACCATTAATTTTCACTAGTACTGTACTTGTACTGTATTTAATCATATTGAACACATCTAAAGAAAAATAGCCCTGTACACTGAAAACCAATTGCATTTAAAAATGCTACTAAAAGGACGAAGACCCATTCAGGGGGGTATTAAATTTTCCGTCTAACTTCGACATACTCCTCGGCAAAAGTAAATAAAGACGTGAATCGTAGGGCCTTGCGTCAAACTGTAACGCGTAATGAAAACAGATCCAAGTAACATCCAATGACGGTGCAATTTTATAATAAAACAACATATTACGTTGATACACTTGATCAAATGTATACTGTGAAGGTCGGGAGTAAATGGCAGTCAAGTAACTTACTTTTCCAAGTTCAGGATATGATTGTCATCATTTCATGTGCATGGAGGCATTGAGAGAGAAAATATCTCGCCGGGATTATGTCTTCAAATTATCAGAACTAGCACTTGCGTATTATCAAAGTAGCGATACACGCAAGACCTTCCAGATAGGAGGAAGTAAAGGCCAGAAAAAGTCCAGAAACATCAGCATGCGTAACTATGTATGTGGATTGTGTGTTGGAAAAATCTATTACATTTGTGCACATTGCTTTGAAGATCCTGGAGGGTGTCATTAATTAAATTTACAGATTATCAGGAACTTCAAAACATCAAAATGAAAACACCACTGTGTATATAAAAAATTATCAATTCTAAAAGGCATAAATTGTGAGCATAATAAATTTCTTCAACAATACAGAAGTTGCGGTTATAATCCGAGCGATCATATTAATGTTTCGCTAATAACTCATACCATCAGTATCTGGGTGAATCAACTGCTTTATTAGCAAGGTACCTGTTTCTGCTTCCGAAGTGCCGAGCCAAGCTGCTCAAGCCCAGAACGTTTATAAACATCAATAATCACTCATTGGATTTACGTCATGTTCATTTCATCTTTTTTCTGTAAACTACTCTTTAGGTTTTAGTTATTAATTCTTATTAGTATTCACCGCTCGGGCCCGGCACGCATTTTGTTTTGTTGTAGTTTTAGAGTTATGTGTCCTTTGTTTTTCATGTTTGTATTAAATTGTAAGTTTTTTTAATTATTAATCCAACAGGCACTATCTAATTAAATTAACATTTAAGCTGTCCGCTTTGCCATTCATTTCGGCCGATCCTCCCATTTCCTCGTACGAGGTGGTCCTCCAGCCTTTTATTTCAGTAGCCCCTGGCTACGCCGTTTGAGCTACCGGAGGCCGATTTGTGTGTGACCTGTGCGCGCATGTAGCAAGTAGTAGTGTCCACGCTGTTGGCTCATCATCGTGCGTGGCGCCGTGTGAGAGGTGGGCACCAGGGGAGTACCGCGTCTGCACGCGCTCGCACGACACGGACGCGCCGTGCGCATACATATTGTTTGGTCCTCCTGGAACCGGATTTTGAACCAATATTTTCAAAAATTTTCTATAGCGTTCATGTGTCTTACATTTACTTACCTTTTGTGCTCGTTTTGTTTCATATTTAATTTGTTGTTTGCCGCATATTTTAATCGGCCCATCATTGTATACTGCCTCTTGGAATTTCGTAGCTAGTCATTTGGCGAATGCGCCAAAGCAATATTTAAAATGCTCTCATCAAGTGCTTGAGAATTTCTAATTTGTCATTCGGCGAATGCGCCTAGCAATAGATAAAATTTACTATAAAGTGGTTTAAAAGTGTTGTGTTAAAAGTGCTACTGGTAATGTATACAGTTGTATATTGCTGATCATTGTATTTTGTAGATTTTATGCATAGTGTTTGTGTTATTTAGTTAGTTGTTGTTCATGTTGCCATTGTGTTATTGTCGTCAGCGTTAAATACTGTTACATCACCCGGCCTAGCAATGAAGGAGGCCTTGAAGAGATCATTGCTAGTGCAATGTGCGTCTATTGAGAAAAGACTTGAATCAGCTCCCTTGTACTTGTCTAAATTGAATATTTCTAGTGAGGCACAATTCGAAGCTCTGAAAGTGAGGAAGGAACAGCTATTTGAGCTATACGAAGCGTTTAACGGCATACAAGCTAAATTTGACGCAGAAGGCGTAAAATTTGACGCAGGAGAAGAATTTGAGAACAAATATTATGACTTTAGGTTCCTTCAAATAACTCTGCGTCAAAATCGAGATTCATATGCACCCCATGAATGTCAGTCGCAACGGAGCGAAACTTTAACGTGTGTTCAGCCACCTATTCAGTTGAAATTACCTGAAATCCGTCTCTCGTAATTTTCGCAAAATTCGTCCTTTCCGTATTTATTTGTACTTGTATTCGAAACACAGCCACAATGCAATCACCGCTAAATGCAATGGCACACAACTTCTCAACCAAACTAATTACGACAGGCAACAATAAAATTCCTGACCGAATAAAACTGATCTCGACGACAGAATTCATGAACTTATTCTTATTTAACTTCTCCCATTCATTCAACACTTTGACGAGATCAGAGAGAAATTATTACTAAAAGGATTCCCCCCAACTGGGACATCGACAGAATTAAGACAAACCTTCGAGACTTGACAATCCCCTGCTCCCACATCACCGCAATGGATCGACGAGACATGATCGGATACCTAATGTCACTTGGGCTGTGCGTAATTGATATTACAAAAAAAGACACGACTACCACAAAAACAAACTCAGACACGTAGACTGCTAAAGAACTACAACTGAGAACTAAAGAAATTCTGACCGGCCCCCAATGCAAGCGCTGACAAGAACTTTCCCACACCAGGACATACTGTCACGACCATTCACTTGCGCCCTTGGTGTTAAACCTCACTCCACCAAAAGTGCTCTGCCCTCTCCTTAGACCAATCCACTACCCTTACTCCCACCTGCTGCAACCGCAACCACCCAGCATACGAACCACTCTGCGCCTACCTTACCAGAGCAAAGGAAGCCAGAGAACAGCAACCAAAAACCTCTACCCCAGCACTCCAGTGGCGGTTTGCCCAGTGTTTACGCAACTCGCGGCGTTACAACCGCCTGTGGCTCCCCCTAATCTTCCTCCGCGAGGGTAAACACAAACTCAACCTCATGAGCTCTCGGAAGCCTCTCCAATCTGTCGGATAGTTTTACAATTTTCGGTAGGTCGACTCCACGACTAATTGTAAAGTCGTAAAATCAGCACTCTCGAACTTCCGCGCCCGAGATGTCTTATCTATATTCACTCAAATTTTTCGCTTCTTTTATGATGCATTCCCGTGATCGCTCCTCAGGCATTTTTTAAAATCGTCTCCTGGAATTGGAGTGGCGGATTAAATCGCAAGAAGGCGGAAATCGAGCAATTTACTGCGGATTACTCGCCTCACGCCGTTCTCATCCAGGAGACCACCTCCTACACGCCGAGGCCTACTATCTACTTTTTCTCTACAGTGAGATAAATTACCCGCCCCCACTCCAAAACCGATACCCGTCACCGATTGGGCTTCGTTCAAAACGAAAGTTTTGAACAAGCTCTTCGGAAAACCCATCCTCGAATCCCTTCACAATATAAGCAGAGCAATAAACCACCTCAACTTCCAACTTAAAAGGCGCCTTCCACGAAAACTCCACACTGCCTGATCCCTCCCATCCCACAAACCAAACGCCCGTGGAGCTGATTCGCTCCTTCAGGAGCCGAAAGGCGCAGAGAGAATACCACCGCTCCCACGATCCCGCAGCAAAAGCAGCGCATCAAGCCATTCGGCGGAAAACCTCCAAGCTCATGCGGGAGCACAGAAACGCGGTTTGGCAGAACTACGTCAAAAACCCGAAATAAACAATGCTCAAGATCAGTGGAAATTGCAACGGGCATTACGAACCCGCAGCCGGCCACCTCAGTCCTAAATCGCCCAAACGGACTCCCTCCCATCTATCACCACATTGTGAAATCAGAGGTGTTTGCTGTCACCCTGCAATCATGTTTTCCACCCCCACCCATCTCCCTCCCCTCCCAGCCACCGCCGCGGAAATCTTGTACGCCCACGCCTTACCACGACATTCCGTATGACTGGCACATCACTGAGGATGAGGTAAGCGACCAACTTGAAAACAAACACAAAACGAGCGGGCGGGCCGGACCAGCTCTCAGGCGAAATGCTCAAGAAATTACCTCCTAAGGCCACCCGTTTCTTAACTTCGATTTACAGCGCCTGCATCTCTGTGCAATATTTCACCGCGGAATGGAAATCTGCGACTGTGACGGTACTTCCGAAACCGAACAAAAACTCGCGCCTCCCGAACAACTATCGGCCGATCTCTCTCCTGCCAATCCTCGGCAAAATCCTTGAGAGGCTCATTCTCAAGAGACTTCTGCCCGACTTGGAGCAGCGAGGCATCATCCGGGAGGCGCAGCTGGGCCTTCGAAAGAATCGCTCCTCCGCTCTACAAGCGCTCCGCTTCGCCTTCTTCGTTTCCTCTACTCTCGACCGCCGCTGCTCACTCCCAGCTCTTTTCTTTGACTACGCCTTCGCCTTCGACACCGTCCACCACCCGCTCCTCCCACACAAACGTCGCCCGCACATCCCACCCTTTCTACTAAACCTACTCACCAGCTATCCATCACACCGCATCTTTTCTGTCGGATACAAATCCTCCACTTCATCTTCTCGCCCCATCCTCGCCGGCGTCCCACAAGGAGCCGTGCTCTCTCCCTTCCTCTTCTCTCTTCACAAACTACGCGGCCACTACTGCGGGAGTGAGTGAATTTATCTACGCCGACGACGTAGCGTTTGCAGTCAAAGATAGCCGAATCAAAATAGCACTACAAAAACTACAGCAAGCCGCAAATGCACACACAGGGTTAAGCGCGGAAAATAGCCTCACGCTGAATGCGCAGAAATGCCAGGCAATCCTATTCACGTATAAAGTGTCGCACAACGCGCAAACTGTCGCTCCCATCCGCCTACACACACACTCTCCCGTGGCAAGACGAGATTAAATACATCTGCGTCACCTTCGACCGCCGACTCACCTGGAGAGCACATATTCAAAAAACACGACAAAACATCACACAACGCATACACAAACTCCTTCCAATCTTTAGGACGAAATCCCAAAAGGAAAGTTTGAAAATTCCCCTCTACCAAGCGTGCGTACGGAGCGCGGGGCTCTGCGCATGCGAGGTGTGGGCGTCGGCCGCGGGTGGCCGCCTTCAAGCCCCCTCCGGGCACAATCCTTGACGCAGAACCACAAAACAGAAACACCGACACCATTGCCACTATCATACACAAACTGCTTCCACTCTTTAGGACAAAGCCCCTAAAGGAAACTTCGAAAATTCGCCTGTACCAAGCGTGCGTACGGAGCGCGGGGCTCTGCGCATGCGAGGTGTGGGCGTCGGCCGCGGGTGGCCGCCTTCAAGCCTCCTCCGGGCACAATCCTTGACACAGAACTACAAAACAGAAACACCGACACGATTGTCCCCACAATAGACAAACTTGCCAAGCAGAGAAATACAAACATTTTCTCCAATATGCACCTTCAACCAACCTTGTCAGCCTTCACACAAAACGACACTAAAAAATCACCACTCCCTCAAAAAGCTTCCGTCAGACATATTTTTAAAACCACCATGAAACACTAAAACGAACACAAAAATTCCAACAAAATAAAAAATAAAAATAATACACTTCAAAATAAACGCACACCAGACATTCTCCAGCTTCTGCAACTCACCACAAGAGGGAAGAAACCACAGAAGACTACCACCCAACGCTTTGTAAATAAAATTTGGACCTCCTTATTGAAAGAACTAGTACATATTGGCACCAAAAATTTCCTAAAACTAGACATACACACAAATTAATTAAAAAGGCCACGAAAACGAGTTTTCATGCGGAAACTGCGTAAAAATGCGCTCTTGGCAGCGATTGGCGGACACTGCTCGCCCACGCCGTTTGATCAGACGGCCACCAATCGGAGCAGGGATATTAGTAAGGCATAGGTTAAGTTAGCTCTACAAAACAAAATAAAAACCACATAACCGAAGAAAAACAACACAAAGATATATAGAGAATAGCTAGGATTAATATAACATGTGGAATAGGCCAATAGAGACTAAGATTAGATTAAAACAAACTGTAAATATTAAAACAGAAATTAAGCAAAATAGAAAACTAACTTGAAATACAAAAAATTATAAGTAATAGAAAAAATTTGTAAAAATCTGCTCTGCAACTAAAAAGCACTTTTAAATAAATGTGTGTATGTATGAATAAATATCTACAAGGATGTGTATGTATGCATGTAAGTAATTGTGTAAGTATATGTATTCTTTCATCCAAAATTTGAATTGTAAATCTTAAGTATTTGTAATATGATGTAAATTTTAATAAAAACAAAACCGGTAAGCAGGTGGGCACGGGAGTGACTTGATGCATCACACCTTTTTGGGAGCTACTTTTCAAATCTTTCTTGGCAGCAAAATGAAGTGAGAAAAACCGTGAAAAAGCCAGTGAGCGGCCGAGAAATGGGACAAGCAGAGGGCAGCCACAAAAGTATTAAAACCTTGAAATAAAAAACTCCGGTGGACGAGAGCCACTATCTGTGAACGCAGAACAGAAAATCCCTTAGTTGCACGCTCCGTTGCGTGGGCGTCTGAGGTCAAAGCACCGCCCGCCCAGGCTGGCTCCCTCGCAGCGCACTCCCCGTCAGTGCGCAAGAGCACCTGCTCCCCCCGCGCGTTACCCCTCACAACCACCCCACGCCAGAAACGCTCGCTCCCCAGCCGCGCACAATCCCAAGGCAGCAAATGAGGAAGAGCAAGGAAGACATTAGCTGACTTCTGGCGCAACCGCCTTCGTTCCCGTCCGACAGCTTGACATCGCGCACAACCTCTGCCAACCTCCAAGACCCCACGCAGAGAACGCCAATACCAACGGCAGACCAAAGCATAATCTACTGGGAGCGTTTACATAAAAAAGCGCTCGCTCAAACCCCGTTGGCTTCACCAGTTACCTCCGCAAATACTGCAAATAAAACGCTGTTTCCGCAAATAAATGCACAGGCGCTCACTCTACGCCCAGGCAGCGTAGACGATCTCAAGTCTATTGCCTCAATTCTTCAAAAGACCAAGACCGATACTCAACTCCACTATTTTCTCCATCGAGAAACTGTCGAAAGACGAAAAAGATTCATCATTACAGGGTTAGAAACAAACATGCCCCGCGAAACGCTAATGGTAGAAACTACTCTACCGAGTTCAAAAACGAACGCGGAATTGAAAAGAATTAAACTTCTCCAATTCATCAAAATTAACTTCGAAAAACCACGAGACAGGGCCTCTTCGCTCCCTCTGTGCTCAAATGTTTGTGCCGGGGGCAACACAAAAAATGGTTGCAGGCGGTGCCGCGCTTCATGGGCTGCGCGGGAACGCATCTCTCTTCCCACTGCCCGGTTCAGGACCCAACACCACAACCCAAGTGTGCGAACGGCGCAGGGGCGAATGTACCTTACACGCGGGAGCAACAATTGCACGGACTACGCTCCGCGTGCAGCGCTCGTGCAGTGAAGATCACCCTCTCGTCATTGCCACGCGCACTGAGCGAGCAGCACGCCACAAACTGTCATGGAACTTAGTTCAGTTTAGAAACTGCTACAGTTCTCTGACACAGCGTAAGCTATCGAGCGACGGCGCCTCTCACTTGTTAATACCCAAAAATGTAAGTTTAGAAGAATCCTTGCGGAGAGCAACCGCTGCTGCCGGGAGCCGAACCAACTACTTTTGGAGGTGACGCGGCTCCAGCCGCTGCGGCCTTAGGATCCGGAGATGTCGGACGACGAGATGGCCGATGCACCACCTGCGGGAACCTCCAGCGCCAGCGATGAGGAATCCAAACAAGCGCACAACAACCTCCGACGCTCTCTTCACTCCTCCCCCGACTCCTCACCCGACCAAACATCCAAAGTTTTCCTGACGGATGACGGCTTCCGGTTGGTTGCAAAAGGCAAACGCTAACCTCCACGACAAGGTAAATCAGTTGAATTCCAAAACCTCTTCCACTCGCTTTCCCAATTGGACGTCCAGCAATCAGACCACGGAAGACCTAGGCACAAACAACGCACCATCCGCTGACCAATCATCCTGCCAACAAACGACGACTCCAAAAGCAACCAACAAAGGACGAATCGGGCTTTTCAGAATCGACTTGACAATCCTCGACCCAACAGAACTGATCAAGGAATTGAAGACAAACTGCAATAACCACCTGACAGCCAAATGCCCTCGTACGGTTTCGGTAATTCAACCAATGACTGCGACTGCTCACAGAAAGAAAGGGACCGCCTTAACAAGATCTGTAATGAACCCAGTCTATAACGACTTGTCTTCACCCTTTCTTACTATTTCAACCGAGCCATCGGCGAACAAAAAAACAAATTTGTAATTAAATAAATAACTTTTGACCACTGATTCACCACATTCACAAACTACTTTTTCTAAAATTGTCTATTTTTTATGTAATACGTTTGATTATAATTCTCCACTAACACACACACACACAGACAGACTCCCTATATGTATAATTTTATATTATATATATATATATATATATATATATATATATATATATATATATATTATACACACGATCAATTTTTTACGACTTATTTTTAAAAGACTTGTAATAATTTGTGATATTTTAGATTTTTTTATTACTATCAATATTTAAAAGATACATAAAAATATTTAGCTTTTAATAGAGTATTAAAAATTCATTATAGTCATATTTTACCTTCAAAGAAAAATTTATATCATTCATATATCCAAATGCTGCATCCATTGACGATGGTACCTCAAAAATCTCTTGATATCCTAAAATTCTCCTTTCTAAGGGCACACTCCTCGATTTCAGCACAATATTCTAAAATATGTTCGTTTGGCCTGCATTCAAAGGCAATATCGTATGCATTTTTGATAGTTATGGTAATCCCATTTCTTAAACATGTTTTGCATATCCAATTACTAATTTAAGTCTAGAATAATCGATTGTATAATACATATTATCCATAAAAAATAGAATTTCTCCAGATGGTCGTTGATAAACATCTGCATTTCCTCCAGAATCTGCTGATAAAAACGATAACCGACCTCGAATAAGTTGCCACGCAAGAAACCGCGCCGGGAGCACTCTCGAACACAGCGAAGGAACAACACTGAGCAAAGGCGTCAATCTGCAAAGAGTAATACGGGAGTTAAAACCGCTATTACCATGTAAAAAAGACCAGGCGACATCCTCAGCAAAGTACTAAATGCAGTTCAGGCCGTCGCGTCCTGCTCTAAATGCCTTCCCACTACCACACCACAACGCGTCTTGGAACGTGACCGCTGGCAAATCTGACATTGAAAAATTCTGCGACGACCACTCAATAGCAATTCTACCGATTGAAGAAACTTCCTCCGCCATATCTACCGCGACCACCAACCAACGGGCGGGGAGGCGGGACCGCTATCGCAGTTCGGCGCGCTCTCCCGCACACGCGAATAAACACGCTGATTCTGCACACGATGGAGGCGACTGGACGTGTGACGTTCATCTCCGCCTGCCGAAGCCACGCCGACGATTCGAAACGAATGTCAATAGGGAGTTCTAGCGCCACGCGTAAGGTATTGGCGTTATGCACTAACAGTCACGTGACGGACCTTCAAGCCATAGCGTGTTAACTTGGGCCAAACGTACGGCCTTATACATTCGTAAATAGCGCACGCCTGTGGGAGAGTCTACGGCCACCTTACAAGC
Source organism: Gryllus longicercus (assembly GCA_038098605.1). Classification (NCBI taxonomy): domain Eukaryota; kingdom Metazoa; phylum Arthropoda; class Insecta; order Orthoptera; family Gryllidae; genus Gryllus; species Gryllus longicercus. Next base: position 293,522 of record JAZDUA010000320.1, on the reverse strand, counting down.
GGAAAATGGCCGCCTAAAAACAGGAAAGGTTGAATTTTTCCAACTGTGGTAAAACGATTCTTGAATGCGAGGCAGATACAACTATTCCTTACCAACACCATACCGATGGCAAGAATGAACGAGATATGTTGGAAAAGTGACAAAAGAAATTGACGGAGAAAGCAGAGCGGCTGACAAGCCGCAAACACAGGCGGAGAGGATGGCCGATCCCGCTCGTCCCCGTGACACTGCCCGACGAGCCGGACCAGCGCAGAATCTTCGCGCTGCGAGAACTACAGGGACTGCGAATCTCCGTGGAGCGGTATCGGCCGCCGAGAGGACCCGTGCAGTGCCGGAACTGCCTAGACTTCAGTCACGTGCAGCGGCACTGCGCACGCCACCCGCGCTGCGGGAAGTGCGGCGCTGCGCACGACACGGCGGCCTGCCCCCTCGGGGACAATCCACCCGTGCAGTCACGGCGTGCGCCAACTGTAGCGCGGACCACCACGGCGCTCGGTACAAGGGCTGCCCCGAGTACCAGCGCCGCTGTTTCAGGGGCGACGAGGCGCAGAGACGCCGAGAGCAGCGCCGCCAGCAGGATCGGGCCCGCCGGGCCTACATCAAGCGCCGCCGCGCCTCAAGCGCCGAGACGGCGTCGACCCGCTCGCCCTCACGGGAGAGAGCGGCGCCGCGCCGCCGCAGCCCATCGCCGCCGCCGCGGCCCACGCCGCCAGCTGCGCACGTACGCGCGCGCAGTGGCCGACGACGCCCCCGCCTCTCCCCCCGCCCCTCCCAACCCACGGAACAAGGGCCACCCCCGTCGGCACTGGGACGGCCGTCCGCGAGGCGGCGTGGGAACGCACAAGAAATGGACTGCCCGCCTTCCTGCAGGACGGAAGAGCAGATCCATTTCATGCATCAGGTCGCGGAGGATCTCGCCCTAAACGGCGTTGATCTTATGAGGACCACCCTAACCATAAGCCGCTCCATCACCGGTCTTCCCCCGAGCGAATGGCCGAGGCTGATGCTGCAGGTGGTCATGGGACCGCTGCTCGAGCACGCGGGTCAGTCTCGCTCTACAGTCGGGGGAACGGCCGCCACCGCCCCCACCACCGCCGCACCGTGTTGGCTGGCAGGGCCACTAACAAGAACTCTCCTACAGCAGCCCCAGCTCGCCTCATACTCGCCTTTTGGATCTCCAACACTGTATCGCATGCAGGAATAACTGGCAAAGAGTACAAAATGCGTGACTTCGCAGCATACTGAGCGCGCTACTTTCAGTCCCAGAATTACACTCTATTAAAACTACCCCTCCTCAAAGAGAACTATAAAAATTCAGCAATTCATTTCTTTTCCAATATAAACTCGTCATATAATGACGTTATTAAAAATTTAACTTTGTACGAGCCGAATCCCACGGCCACGTACAAGCGTCCGAGAGATATGCTGCAGTAGGCGAAACGCCAAAACTTGCAAAGCGTGCAGAACGGCTGTTGTCTTTCGTGACATTGGCGGCTGCGCTAAGCAAGGCCCACGCGCCCGCAGCCCAACAATCGCCGCCTCAACCAGGCTCTGCCGGTCTGAGTGCGCCAACGGCTCCGAGCCTCGTCGGCTGAGCCCAGAACCCCTCCCTGAGGCGATGGCTGGCTCTCGTCTCCGGTTGCGGCGCAGTCGGCCGCAGCTGCGAGGACCGGGCGGGGACCTCCGCCGCCCTCCAGGCGGACGCCTCACGGCAAGGCCTCCAGGGCAAGGCTGTACATTAGCTCGACAAGGGTTTGCTGCACGGCAGGGCTCTAGGTCCCTTAACAGGGGCGGGGACCTCCGCCGCCCTCCAGGCGGACGCCTCACGGCAAGGCCTCCAGGGCAAGGCTGTACATTAGCTCCGACAAGGGTTTGCTGCACGGCAGGGCTCTAGGTCCCTTAACAGGGGCGGGGACCTCCGCCGCCCTCCAGGCGGACGCCTCACGGCAAGGCCTCCAGGGCAAGGCTGTACATTAGCTCGACAAGGGTTTGCTGCACGGCAGGGCTCTAGGTCCCTTAACAGGGGCGGGGACCTCCGCCGCCCTCCAGGCGGACGCCTCACGGCAAGGCCTCCAGGGCAAGGCTGTACATTAGCTCGACAAGGGTTTGCTGCACGGCAGGGCTCTAGGTCCCTTAACAGGGGCGGGGACCTCCGCCGCCCTCCAGGCGGACGCCTCACGGCAAGGCCTCCAGGGCAAGGCTGTACATTAGCTCCGACAAGGGTTTGCTGCACGGCAGGGCTCTAGGTCCCTTAACAGGGGCGGGGACCTCCGCCGCCCTCCAGGCGGACGCCTCACGGCAAGGCCTCCAGGGCAAGGCTGTACATTAGCTCCGACAAGGGTTTGCTGCACGGCTGGGCTCTAGGTCCCTTAACAGGGGCGGGGACCTCCGCCGCCCTCCAGGCGGACGCCTCACGGCAAGGCCTCCAGGGCAAGGCTGTACATTAGCTCGACAAGGGTTTGCTGCACGGCAGGGCTCTAGGTCCCTTAACAGGGGCGGGGACCTCCGCCGCCCTCCAGGCGGACGCCTCACGGCAAGGCCTCCAGGGCAAGGCTGTACATTAGCTCGACAAGGGTTTGCTGCACGGCAGGGCTCTAGGTCCCTTAACAGGGGCGGGGACCTCCGCCGCCCTCCAGGCGGACGCCTCACGGCAAGGCCTCCAGGGCAAGGCTGTACATTAGCTCCGACAAGGGTTTGCTGCACGGCAGGGCTCTAGGTCCCTTAACTGGGTACAAGGCGACCCTAACGAAGGTCACCAGGATCAGCGATTCTGGAGTAACCGAAAGTGCAACAGACATTGAAAACCGGCGAGTGCAAGGGCCCACGGGAACATTCACAGTCGAACTTATGAAAGCGCAGAGTCGCGAAAAATCTATAAATCTCCTCGAGCGCAGTCCGCTGCCTTCCCTGCCCCCCCCCCCTCCCCGCGTGCCGCGGCACTGCCTTATTAATACGACGCAACATAAATCATTATGTTACAGCTCTTCCGCAGCTGCAGCACGCCGAGGCCACTGCTGTTGTCGTTCAGACAGAGCGAGGGCCGCTGCGTCTTGTATCTGTCTACGCGCGTCCTGATAGCTCCGCGGATACGTGCGCCCTGCTGCAGACATTGCAAAACTAGTAGCGGCTAACACAACTCCAACGCTTGTGGCTGGCGATTTTAATGCCAAACACACGGCCTGGAGCTCCCGCATTACCTGCCCCCGCGGCCGTAAGCTGAAAGCAACTGCCGATGCAAACGGCTGCGAGATATACGCACCTAATACGACCACCTACTATCCCTATAAAACGAATTGCAAGCCCGATGTTTTAGATATTGCGCTCTGCAAGAAACTCCACTACCCTCCCACATTAACCACTATTCAAGAACTATCCTCTGATCACTTCCCAGTGATGGCGGATATGAGGCGCGGCGGCCTAACTCTGTCGGCTGCACCCACGACGCACAAGAGGCGCACGAACTGGAAGATATTCCAGACGGAGCTGCAGCAGCGCATAGCAGATGCATCTGTTCTGTCAGAACGGAAGCAGATAGAAGCTGGAGCTCAAAAATTCGCCGAAGCTGTGACTGACAGCCTCAACGCAGCAGCCGAGATGCGGCCACTAACCCCCTTTCTAACCTATTTAATTTCCAGGAAAAACAGGGAGCGCAGATTGTGGCAGAGCACGACACTCCCAGCTGATAAGAGGGAGCTAAACTGATTGAAAGTGGAAATCGAACGAGCTGAATAATTATTACAGTGGAATTTCACAATCCATATGATGCAGATGATGGAATGATTCAGCCTACATTACGTTTGTAATTGATTAGTTCTTTTAACTTTTTTATGATTATTTTTCACTGCGCTCAAACATCGCAGCTTTACTCAGACATGTTTTCTCATGGGCAACATTTATAAAGCACAACAGAAAGAATAACAATGTTGTTGTGCAACGCAAACCAATATTTAGGATTATATTATAACTTCTAGAATGATAAGTATCCTGCTGATAAATATACCTTTTCATACGAGAAATCAATACAAAAGGTTGAGAAGTGGAGCAGCATGCATCCCTGAGCGTACTTCCAGGGACTGGACACTATGTATATTGAAACGATAGTTTCTGCCGTTTTAAGCTTTGTATTATTTTAAGCCACATATACGCACAATGCCCCCTCGGGGCAAGGAGTAACAGCAACTGCAAGAGAAGGATGTGGGTTTAGAAATGCAACCGGGGGTAGAGTGTCTGGAAAGAAGCGAGACTCGTGTAAAATGCTTTTCAAAAGTGTTTGAATCTTCAATTCTTGCTTTATGAGTTTCTTGCCGTTACACACAAATGATCAGAAGGGCAAAATGTGTAGACCAGTGTAAGCTGTTTCTGGTTATACATTATTTCCATTTACTAATATTTGTTTTCATTTAAAGGTCGCCATCTGGGCATCATACAACCCCAGAGCCTGTGTACCCGAGGCTCAACGTCGTCAGTATTTGACGAAAATGTAGTTTTTGAAGTTCTAGGAAATACGGCAGCGAGTGAAACTCCCAATTATGGCACAAAAAAGGGCCAGACATGAACGCAGAAGAAAACTGACACCTTTGGACTGTAGCCACGATAAAAAAAATTGAAGTAGCAGAGCTTCACATGAAGTGAAAGGAGCGAGGAGGGGTAATGCAGACTCGCTTGCTTCACATGGAGCTCAAAAGAGAGAAGTATCTCCAAGAAAAGATTCGGCGTAACTGCTACTGAAAGAGATGAAAATGTAATAAAGTAAAAAAATGCATTAAAGCGAAAAGAATGCCACATATGAAATGTTAGTAATTTGGGTTTACTTAGAATAAAGCACCGCGGCGGCCCGAAGGGTGTTGACGCGATGTGCATTCTCCCCAGTGAAGATATTCAACGGCGGAGTAACTACGTCTCTTCGGCGGGTGGCGCGCCCAGCGGGGCAGAAACTCATCTCTCTCTTCGGGTTGCACGCCACCTTCCAGGGCCCAGACGACGGGGTCTCTGGGGGCCGACCAGCGCGGACTATCCTGTAGAGGCTCCACTTGCCAACTTAAAGTGCCGGACCCTAACCCCCCCCCCCCAAGTTCCATTATATCTTTGAATCCATATCTCCACCAAGACGTCTTTTGCGAGTTGGTAGCCAAGTACAAAGATCCTAGCTCACCGTTGACCATAAACACCATATCATTTTGCCAGATAAACAGTTTACCGATATTTTAATTCGATCATTGCATTCTAAAAATAATCATGTAGGTCCCACCGCCATATTAGCGCTACTCACGTCTAGGTTTTGGCCAATTCAAGGCTTAAGAACAGTTAAAAGAGTAATTAAAAGTGCGCACTCTGCTTTAGAGCGAATCCTACAGAAAGTGAACAACTGCTACTGAAAGAGATGAAAATGTAATAAAGTAAAAAGCATTAAAGCGAAAAGAATGCCACATATGAAATGTTAGTAACCCTCACTCCTCACCTCCCTTAGTAACCCTCACTTCACATACGGAAATCCACACGAAAAAATTGACGTCCTGCACTCCTCCCAACTACATGTAAGCACACCGATCTCAAAACAAGACCTTTTCGATCACTTTCCCATAGTTCTTACATCCACATCTTTATCCTTCTCACAGACCCCCAATCGTTCGCAACGCAAACTTGCAATCCTATTAACACATCCTGTCTAAAAACATCCCCACCCAATCTAATATCCAACCAATATACAAACATAGAAGACGACCAATCACTATTAAAACACAATGACGAATACAGATAATAGTACCAAACGACGAGAAATAAATATATCCTTAAGAAAAACGCAGCTCAAAATCGTTGAATATTTTTATAGAATTATTGATATTTCCATGCTGTTAATGATACTAGGCGGTTTCCTTCGAATTTTTAGGAATGTAATAAAATTGTAATAAAGTATTCTTCTGTACTTGGGGTCCAAGTATATGTGTTACAATAATATATGTTTATGTGTATTGACTGCAGTGTGTGCTATTCCTGACATGTCTCTGGTGTTACCAGCTCTACGTTATCTATTATTAGCGCTCTTGTGAATATTTCAAGTATTCGCAGTCAGCAGCGCTATAGTTTGAGTTGCAAGTTCACTCCGCAAACTACTCAGCGTTAAGGAAATAGAGATCCCGCGCTCGGATATTTAGATGAAAAATACAAATACACGTGGCGCGTAATTTCCTTGGCCATTTGGATTCTATCTGATAATTGATTCAGAACGTATGCTCGCGAAGTAGAGCTCGAGTCGGCGCGGTCGCAGACGTCGTTATGTTTAAATTGTTTCGTATTTTGTTGTATCGTATTGGTATTGAATTTTTTCTAATCACAATTTTATTTCGATTTAGTTAAAGCTAAAAGTTAATACAGTTTATATTTTTGACGGGAAAGGCGAATAGGAGGCGTCTCGCTGTGGAGGAGGGGGATTTTCCCGCAAGGCAGAGGCCGGGTCGGAGTCTAAGGGAAACAATTAGTCAACACGAGTCAGAGTAGTGGCAGCACTAGTTGCCGTGTTGAAGTGTGTTCGTATGCGCTCCTCGCTTGTTGCGGTCTCTCAACGTAATGGGCTCTAACTGCCAGTCAAGGTAAGAAGAGTGAATGCCTGAAGCACTCTGGCACCTCGATCTATGATAGCAAAGCGACGCCACCACCGGTCTTCTGTTGCTATGGTGCGGGTTTCGTGGTAATTGACCAGGTGACCCGTTTCGGCGGCGTGTTGTGCCAAGGCCGACTTGTGGCTATGTTGAAGCCGGTCATGTCGCAAGTGCTCCCGCATACGCTCTTCTACGGTGCGCCCGGTTTGAGCGATGTAAACTAGACCACAGCTGCACGGGATTTCATAGACGCCGGCATCTTGAAGAGGGTACCGACGATCCTTTACCTGTACCAGGCTCCTCCCGATCTTGTTGCGAGCGTGAAACACGGGGCGGATTGACTCCGGCCGCGGAAGCCTACGAACTCATGCATTCTTAAGATCCAAGCATTTATCCTTTTCTTGTTTTAAATCGGCGCACGGTCTTTATGAATGTTCATTTAAACCTTGTAGTAAATGCAGCCGCAAGCACAACGTCATGCATTAAAGAGAATTTAAACCGAAGACAAAAGCTAATACGGCCGGCGAGGAAAACCGTTCAGAAAACCCTAAGGAAGGGATGGGCGAAACGGTTAATGCACATATTAGTGAAGCATACGCTTCCAAGGCCCTCCTTGCTACCTCTGTTATTTTCGTACGCGGTGAAGACGGAAAAGCCGTTAAATTACGTGCGATTTGGATAATGGTAGCACACATTTGCTGCTTCCTGATGCCGCAGTTAGAAAATTAAAACATGCTCCTAGGACTTCTTTCTCTATCACCGGCGTCGGCGGTTCAGTAACAATCTTTGAATTCTGTCAAGCTTTCTGTTGCCTCACGTATTAATAGCAACCACAAATATAATGTCTACGCCTTGGTTGTTCCTAAAATAACTTCGGAAATTCCGTCTTATTCTTTGGATCCTTCGGAAATAGAAATTCCTAAGAATATTAAGTTAGCAGATCCAAATTTCCATCTTGTCGCCCCCGTTGATATCTTGCTGGGTGCCGACATTTCTTGGAGTTAGCTACGTACGCACAAAATTCGATTGCCGCGTACTAGGAACCTGAACGTTTCTCTTAAGAATACTTCATTTGGCTATATCACTACTGGCACTTTGAAACATACTGCTCTCACTCGCTCCAGTTGTAATCTGTTGATGGAACAACTGAATTTTGAAAAGTTTTGGGAATCGGAGGAAATTTCTTCGTCTGATCTGTCGCTAGTTAACGATGATTATTGTGAGAGCATTTATTCTGGTACTACCGTTCACAACGAACAAGGCCGCTTTATTGTGCGGTACCCATTCCTTGAGAATAAAATCGATGTTCCGCCTTCCCGTCCTAACGCAATGAAAATATTTTTTTTTAAATTGAGGCTAGATTTACAACTAATCTTCTCTTAAGAAAGCAGTACCATCAATTTATGCGCGAGTACATCGAATTAAGATGATAAAATTCGCATTGTGTTTGATGGCTCTTTCAAAAGTCGGCCGGGTACGTCTCTTTATAGCTTGATGCCCCCCTGCTTTGTAGTCCAGCCTGATCTGTTCTCAATTCTCATAAACTTCCGCTTTGGCGAGTTCGTTTTGATGATAATAAGAAATTTTGTCGTCAGTGTTTATCGATCCCAACAGAGGGACCATCAGAGGATATTATGGCGATTCAAAAAAAGCATTCCGCCCTTAGCTTACAGGTTAAAAACAATTACCTATGGTTTAACCTCATCATTCTTTCGTTCAACTCGTTCTCTTTGTCAGCTAGCCTTTATTAAAACTCGGAATTTCCCCTAGGCGCTGAATTGATAAAAAACAACTTTTATGTCGACGATTTGGCTTACCGCTGCCTAGCTCGTGATTCTTTACAATTGAAATTAATTCTAAAGAAAGGATGCTTTCCTCTCGCAAAATGGCGATCTAATCACGCGTCCATCGTCGCTTATATGAATTGATTTCTTGTTCAGAATTAGTTCAGCTTGCAGATAAGAATGTAACAAAAACCTTTGGATTAGTTTGGGAGGCTAACTCTGATAATTTGGTTTTTTCTACCACAGAATCGGAAATGCCGATCACGAAGAATACTATTCTCTGAGATTTGCAAGCTCTTTGATCCCTTAAGCCTCTTCAGTCCCTGCATTGTAACCGCTAAGATATTAATGCAATCCTTGTGGAAATTGAAGATCCACTGGGATGAAAACGTACCCGATGAATTTTTGTCGCCATGGAAAAGTTTCTTCAGCTCTCTTTATAAAATAAATAATTTCGCTTCTCCCAAACGGGCGAATGCCGTGAATTGCGGCGAAGTCCTTCGCGTCTTTTGTGACGACGCAAACAAGCCGCGCTGCAGATGTTTATATTGTTAATAAAGATCGATCCTTTTTACTAACTCCCAAGGCCAGAGTGGCCCCCGCAAAATGCCCCCTTTCTATTCCTAGATTAGATTTGTGCGCGGCACTGCTTGGCGCAACCTTGGCCGAGAAGGTAACTAAAACCAGCTGTTTTCTGGTCTGACGTGTTCTTTTCGACATACGCCCAAATCGTTTTGGCTTGGGTGTCGCAATCCTCTTCTAAAAGGGAAGCCTCTATTGCGAACAGAGTTATTAAGATACAGCAGGGAACGAGAGATCGCAAGTGGCTGCATGTGCCGACAAAATCAATCGCTCTGACGTAGCCTCGCGGTGGATGACCCCCGACAAGATCCACTCTTCGCTAAGGTGGAACGGTCCTCAATTTCCTCACTTTGACACGCCAAGATTGGCCGCCTCAATCCGCTGAATATCAGGCAGGAATTTCACGCCCGGCCCTTTGGTTCACCGATGCCTCCTTGCGACCTTCTCCTGAAATATTCCAGTTATGAAAAATTGCTACGTGTGGTGACCTGGATGTTTAGATTCTCAAATAAAACGCGAAAATTAATTAAAATATTACCCGCATCTGGCGTGCTCACTCCCACTCCTGCGAGCTATTGAACGCCGCAATCACGATCCTCGGCAAACTGCTATCTTGTTTTTCTTGTCAGAAATTAATTCCTTCTCTGTTGGTAAAACCATTTCGAGTAAAATCTCTATCTTGGCTTTGAATCCGTTTCTTGATCAAAACGGCTTACTACGAGTTGGCGGCCGACGGCAGCAATCGCAGCGTCCTTGCGATCATAAGCATCCGATTATTCTACCTTCTAAACTTCATGTCACAGACATTTTAATCCAATCTGTCCATGTTAAAAATAATCATGTAGGCCCTATTGCATTATTAGCGATGGCTAGGTCTAGATTTTGGCCAATACGAGGTCTCTGTACTACGCTTTTAACAGTTCTAACATGTGTGCTTTGTTTCAGGGCTAGGCCGAAAATTAGCGAACAATTGATGGCGCCGCTTCCCTCATGTCGCGTCAAAGCTTCGCTGCCCTTTTTACACACAGATCTCAATTACGCCAGCCCATGTTTGATCAAAATCTCCTCGCACTCTAAGGATCCTGAAAAGGAATATATACTCGTCCTCTCTTGCATGGCTACTAGAGCCATCCATCTCGAACTAGCGATTTCAGCAAGTTCTATAAGTTTCTCATTAGCTCTCTGCCGATGTATCGCTCGCCGCAGAACTTTCAAAGGAGCCCAGCGCAGAATCGCCGAATGGGTGGGGCAAGAAACTAAAGCAGTTCGCGAAGAGTGGCGCAGTTTCCTACTTGACAACAGAATAGATTGGAAATATATTCCCCCCTACGCACCGCACCATGGAGGCGTCTGGGAGACAATGGTAAAAGCAGTCGAAACGCTCCTCTTCAAGACTACCAAAATGAAAACCCTAACTTTTAACGATTCTCTACATTTCTTACAGAAGTCGAAGCTGTTCGTAATTCCAAACCTCTTTGCTCTCTTCAGATGACCCCGATTCTATCGAAGCCTTGACCCCGGTGCACTTTCTTGTCGGCAATCCGTTACGTACCCTTTCGCTTCCTCCCTCACCGCCCACTAAAAGTCATCATGTGTTTCAGGCCATAGAAACGCAAAAGTGTTGTTTTTTTTCTGGAAGAGGTGGAGTGAAGAATACTTGTCAATCTGGCACACTCGCTCCAAATGGCGCTCTGCTCGCCCCGAGCTGCAAGTAGGGCAGCTCATCATAAAAGCGCACAACTTACCTCCGCTTATCTGATCTCTCGGTAAAGTGTTGGAAATCTTACCTCGTAGAGACCCCTGAATAGGCTGGCGACAGTGTAGAAAATTAACTTGTATTTAATATCACGATCGAACTACAACACGAAAACCCATACGTTGCGTTGAGGCAAAACGGGGGAGCCGTTCGGGCAGCAATGCTCGTCACTAACCCCTAGAGCCGAGAGCACCGTTTCCCGCGCTAGCCCATCTGGCAAATCAGATGTGGCCCTAAACTCCTCCGGGGAACAGGCCTAAGGCGTTAATTCGAACTCGCAACGCAGGGAGGCCCAGCCACTGTACGGCGTTCCTGTACACAACAGGTATCAACTGCTGCCGCCTAAAGATGTACCACCTCCCGCCCCTCAAGCGCCACCCCGCAGGCAACGCACAAGGCTTCCCCCACCGCCGCACCCGCACGCGCCCAGCCCCCACGGCCACGCGAAGCTGTTGGCGAAATTTGCATTCAGCAGCAGGTGAATGTCAATGAAATTCTCGCACGCTGACGCCCCACCTCACCACCCCACCACGCGACACGACCACGCCAGCCTCTTTCCCTTTGAAGCCAGGGAACGATCAGAACCATGGCAACATCATACAAATTTTGGAACGCCAGAAGAACTACAATATGCCACAAATCAGTTGTACGCGGTCTCCCGGGAGAACTGAACCCGGGGGAAAGTCAAGTAGAAACTCGCGCAATTGGTGCTCACAACCCACCACGTTAGCGAATTGAAGCGACCGTTCTACGGAACGCGGCAAAGTGCTCCTCAGTATGGAGCTGTAAGTTATCAAAATAAACCACGCACAGAACAATAGAGCCCGAAGTATAACCGCAATAAACTCATGCTTAATGACGTGAGAGGAGGAAAGGGGAGCGACAGGGTGCCGCACTGCAAAGGCTGTCAGACGTGGGGTCACTTTCACAACGGCTGCAGGCGTGATATATTTTATTTTGTGATGGTGGCCTCTGCTTCGAATCATCTGCACACACTGAAGGCGATCAGCAGATCTGCGCCAACTGCAACCTCATCAACCCCCTCTCCCCCTCAATTTAACTCCCAAAGCTCCCCACCCCCTTAGAAACACGTCCCAACCGTACGCTCCCGCTACAAAGCATTTTATTTTGTTACTATTAGATAATTTAAAGAGCCAGTCCCAGGACCCTCTCAAAAGGTTCGTAGAACAACTTCAGAAAGAACTGTATCCACACAATGCAAGTTGCTGAATGTTTCGAAACGGAGACAAAAAAGAGCTTTTCACCCCCTTTACATCAGTTTCACAAGGTAGCCTCAATATACACTGTTGCTAGTGTCGGCGATTAAGACAAGCCAAAATAAGTCTCCGAAACACGTGTCAAAAGGAGGAAAATAGTTCTCATGTTTGAAAATTTGACTTCCTAGTAAAGGTTAATGTAATTATTACATGAGGAAATTACTATATATAGCCGAAAAATCAATTTCTTTCTTCAAGGTAAGAAGTGGCAAAACAGAGGTTCACGATTTCGTTTCGTGGTTTTTACAGAGTGCAAAAGGTAGTGCCCAGAATAAGCTAACTTGTGACAGTTATGTTGGGAAATTCAATGGCAGCTGGGTTTAACTGCATGTAGAAAAGTTTTAAAAGAATGGGGTTTCTTAGGAAGAGCGCAACACAAGCGCACTCGGTGGGTAGAAAGAGGAAACACCTGTCCCTTACACCTGTTCTCACGCACCCACTCACACCCGCCAAAACAAAACTTTACATATACAAGACCCATACTGACTTACAACTGTGCGACCTGGGCAACGACATCCAAGACAAACTACCAAAAATTAGTTAAAACAGAAAACCGATTTTTACACCTGTCGTTTCGACCCCCTCCACTTACAAACAACAACAGACTCCGACAAGCACTAAAACTAACACCAATTGACAAAGACATTTTCGGCATCGCACGCAAAGACGTTGACAACGCCCTCACGAAAACCCACTATACTGCATTTTTCCAAACCCGCCCCCATCAACATGTCCTTCACAACCCACCCCTCCATAAATCACGATTTCTTCACCCCTTTGACATTCTCAAACTTCCCCCGCCCAGCACCTCATGACTCTACTCACCCACCGACATCGGCTCCAATTTCCTACTCCAATGACAACCTTATTTCATTCTCATCTGTAAATTCCTCGTCTCTCCCCCCTCCCCATCCCTTCTCTCCCAACACCGTCATGTATGGGGTAGTGAGAGATTCCTTCCCACCTCCCTCCTCCCCTTTTCATGTATTACACGCTAGCGCCACGCACCCAAACTGGGAAGAGCGAAAAGAAGGCCCTGAGTGATGCCCACCAGCCAAGACAAAGAGGAAACAGTGTTGATATGACTTCTCTCTTCCTTGTGAATATCATGCACTTCAGGAAAGTTCCGGGAATTATTTCACAAGTCATTGATAGACAGCAATCTGACTACGGCAAAAAGAGAAAGTTGTAGAGAAAAGATATCGCGTAAAGTTTCTACGGAATTCTCGTATTTACGTTAGAAATATTATATGTTCTATCTCCTTTTCAAAATTAAAGGTTAGAGGTTTATAAAATTTTTGAAATTTCTGTCCGTTATTTTTGTTGCCACAGAGCTGCAGATTATATTTTTTTCTCAGAATAAACGGGTGACAAAACTGAGTAAAGTAAGCAATCGCTCTATTAAATCCATTGTATGCAAAGATTTTTACCAATGATTTTCTGGTCTTGCGAGATAGAGCAGTGTTCCAATTAAATTAATTTCTTCAGATTGAATATTACCTTAAAAATACGTACACAGATAACTTTAAATTCAAAGAAGGTAATTGATTAAATTATAATTAACAAAAACACTACTTTATAAGAAATTGAAACAAAAGATTTAGGATGCATTGACCACGATGAACATGTTCTTACCATTAAATACAAGAAATGCGATCACCGTAGCAATAAATACACATCCGAGTAGATTGTTTACTAAACGTGAAGGTATTGATGAATTGCTGCAGGAGGCACTGGAGTCATCAACTGATGCAAGCGATAAACATAGTAATTGCAATCAATGGCACAGCTGCAGCTGCCCTAGCAGCGCGGCACGGAGAGCCCCCCGGCGCGCCTACGAGGAGCGGTGTTCCTGCCTCGGCAGCCGAAGGGAGAGGGCAACATGCAAGTAGACAGAGCTGCAGACACTGAAATTACGAACCTATTACACCTACATCCGCCCCATATCATATGCACACCCCAACCTGCATGGCCACTTCCCAAGAAAATCACTCAAAAAAAAAAAAAAAAAAAGAATGGAAAATTATGCCCACCGCCCCATATTTGACCCTACCATGTTCACACCCTTCAACCTACTTAGGTCCCAACACAAAATCCCCCATAAACTTACACATCATCACTCCATGCGCTCGTCTATTAGACTTTCTGAATAGGAGCAATCGGCTCAGCATCTCCCAGCACCACATCCCATCACAAGAGCCATAGAAGGAGACATTCTCGATATCGCCCTTCACTCCCCCTCGCACTCCCTCTCAACTCCCAAGCCCCTTCACGACTTATGTGATCATCTTCAAATTCCTACCAAATCCCTCCCTTCCCACTTCTCAGACATACGAACTTCTCCACGACATACTCGTATATCGAGCAATCAATCATCTAATAACATCAGCATATTGTGAAACCCTCTCGCACGGCACACCGATGGATTCCAGAGAGCCTAAAACATAAGCGATTGCCATTCTTGTATTGCCTACATCAATGGTATGAATCTAAACCAATGTAGCAATTAAACGAACCCTGACCATTGAGGTCACCACAGCTATGAGACAGGTTTCACATTCCGATGACCAATCCGAGATGTGAAAAAGTTACGACAATGGAAATAGTGATTTTGAAAGCATTTCAGAAAGACCACAGGGAATGAATTCCCCTCGTCACGAATATTACTCTCCAAAACCGCCTCTGAATTTCTGGCCTCTCGGTTAAAAGTAAAGAAGTTCATTGTAGTTGGGGCAAATTATACTTTCTATTTGTCAGGGGGGAAAGTATTTTCCTCCATTCTTTACGAAAAAAAAACTAGTTCTTTTGCAGCGATGTAGAAGAGCTTTTTAAAAAGTTACGAGAGCACATGGATGCAATTTGGGAAGAGTACATCGAGAAAGCACAAATCAAAAATGCAGATCTCTGGAAACTGCAGCGAGCCCTTAGAAACCCAATCCCAGCAATAACAGCTCTTGAACGCCCAAATGGGCTGCCTCCCACGTATGACCCGGCTGACAAAGTCGAAGTGTTTACTAAGCATGGTAGGCAACTAAATGAACATTGCAGAGAGAAGCTATTGCAACTATCCTTTAATATTCCTTTTGTGAGATCAACCTTGTACTATTATGCGCCATTATGGAAAATGTGTAGAAGTGTCAACTGTAACCGCATTAACTTTTTTTGTTCACCTTATCAATTTAAAAAAAACTTGTGTGGTTGTTGTGGTTCTTTATATATCACTCAGAGGGAATGATATGGATTCCCTAGATAAACCAGAAAATTTGATACTATCATTTGGAAGGCTCAAGTGGAAAAATGTCGCATTGTAAAAGGGAGGATTTCATTTTGACCTGACTAAAGATAAACAAAGTAAACTGTCTCCCAAAAATTAGACAATATAATTTTGATTATATAAATAAGAAACCTACTAGGGGAGTCCTGCTTGTTTAGGAAATGATTCACTAATATGAGAAGAGAATGCTTGTCCACAAATGTTGATTTTCCCTTTTCAGTTCACTTGGTATGGATAAATGTGAACAAGCATAAACAAATAACGGTAGTGCGAGTGAATGCAATGTAAAAGTTGCAAGACTAATCAGTAATGAAAAATCGTAAAAAATTACAGGTGATGAACGGGCCAAATAAATTATCTTTATGGGTAAATAAGAAAAGAAATGCATTTTGCCTCAAAACTGACAGATTGCTGGATCTTATAATCTTTATAATCCAACCCAATCCAATAAGCCAGTTTCACCAACAGCCGAGTAAAGTTGAGAGTAGTTACCCGAGAGTAAACATTTACTCTAAGATAATAACTATCGAGTAGAATATGAGCATTTCGCCATGCTTCTAGAGGGTTATTTTACTCTAGAGTACATACTTCGTTTTACTACGCAAATAAGCTGAATACACATTTTAAAGCGATTCAAGAGGCTGTGCACGAGAATGACGCTGGGAACCAATGCGAACCAACGTGAACCTTTGATTAATTCCTTATATTCTATCATTCATTTCAGTTTCGGAGTTCTTGGTGTTATAATCTGGTGTGTTGTTATGGTGGCTTGAGTTAGCATAGTTTGTTTCCTAGTTTCTGTATCTTTATTTCTTAATGAATATTCATTCTTCTTCTCTGGAGGCGAGTGACTATTTTGTTAGCAATGCAGAAAAATCAAATTTGCTGTTCGTTTACCGATGGCGGTGCAAATGAATTTTCTATAACTAGGGAACGAAAATGTTTAGTTTTTCAAATATTGCTGATCTTGTGTTTTTCTAAATTTTATTATTATTTGTTGTTTTATTTTTTAAACTAATATTCATCTTTCAACTATTCGTAGTTAAAATGTGAGAAAGGGATTCTGGAACTTAAAAAAACGTGCGCAAATTATCTCCCCCATACGTCACATACAGTTTTTACTGAATAAATAAATGAATATTTCTTAGTATGTGTAGTCCCTACAGTTATTATTTTTCCTTTTGTTGTCATATTTGGTATGTACTACCTTCATTTCGTATCCACATGAGAGAAAAAGAACTTTAGAAGTTCTCTACAGTTTACAATGTATCTGATGAAGTTAAACAGCTGACTTGGTCAAACATAACCTCATGATAAAATCTCGATCGTCATAATTAAAACCAATCCATTCTCCCTCGCACCCTTTGTCTTCGCACTAGTGGATAATATTCTGAATCATTGCTGGAATCGTCTTCAAATACTGTCATTCGTAAGCGTCGAGCCACAACAACACTTCGGAGGTAAATGCACATTGAAAACTGAATTTACTCCGTACTTTACGTAAGCGATTTACACTCGAGTAAAGTGTTGGTGAAACACTCCAAGAAGTTACTCTCGAGTAAACATGATATATTCCAGAGTAAACTCTTACTCTGTTTGGTGAAACCGGCCCTTAATATGCTTGAAGATACTAATATAACACCTGAAGGGATTGAAGCAAATTACGTATCTCTTGGAGATTATTTTTCAAGAACCTAATTTGAAATTTGAAAGAGCAGTTCACAGCTTATTCAGAATTGGTAAATTTGTTAAAAACAGTCCTAAGCCAAAACCTTTGAAAATTGAATTTGAGCGTCGTGATGAAGGTAATCAATTTATTCAATCTCTCTGAAACCAATTCATGAAGCAGTCAAGCCAAACAAAAGATCTTTCTGAATCCAAGGACACATACAAATGTATCACAGATGCGGCCCTACAGAAATGGCTTCTGGAAATGTTCACAACAGAAGAATCCCTATGGACAGTAAAATACATGTGAGACATTCTGAACATGGTCAAGAGGAGACAGGTTCCAGGGATGTAAATTTTGACACTTGTAACTATCTGTGTTGTTACTATCAAAATATGTGAATTCTAATTAATGAACTATCTTTGTATTTTTTAAATGATCTTAGTAATATTAAGGTAATTTGTTCACTGAAATGTGGCTGACAGCAGAGATGCTCAAAGCAGAGATTCTCTCATCCGAAATCAATGATATTAATTTTTTTAAATTTATAGCACTCACCATATAGATGGAGTTCTAATTGCCATCACACGAAAATAGAATGCAGAAAGGACTGATTTTGTTAGGTCTTTTTCATTTTCCCCCCAACATTGATGTGTTAAAATTAAGGTTTTTAATTTTTGAATGACAATTATTATTCTTTATATAGAATCTCTTATTGCCATTAATGAGCTAGAAAATTTGGTTGGTGAAATCATTTATGTAGAGTATCTGATCTGACGAAATTGTGATCCTCTGTGAATTTCATTGTTTGAAATTTATTGATTCAGGTATACCATCTGATATTAATTATAGTCGCGTCCAATCTGAAATGTCTGATGAAATTGTCTGATGAAATTGATTAATTTTTACAACTCGTCCCAATTTATTAGGATTGAAAATTTACACTTCTTGACCCGATTCTCATTAGTATTGAAAGTGCAGCTTTTAAAGAAGTAATGCCAATTTTGAATGTGTATCCATATCGCCCACTTCTTAATGTTGAAGGTGCTGTTTATTCAATGGACAAAGATGTTTTCAGTTCTTGTGTTGACTGTGAGAAAAAGTTTTAACTTAACAAACTATGATGAAATCATCAAGTAACTAGATCTGGGTTGACTGACTGGTTTTACACTGTTTTGGCTCAACAGTTAAGACATAAATTGATTTGCGATTTCTTTTACACCAAATTAAATGCAATTATTGATGCTGATGTGCCAAATTCCATGCCAGGTCTCAAAAATACCCATTTTGGATTACCAATGATATTATCAATCAAGTAAAACTAAAAGATAAAATGAGGGAGAAATTCAAATTTAATAATGAAAGTATATTGAGTATTGCAATAATATCATCGTGCAAAACAATTAATAAAAATATATACCAAAAAACTCAATATGAGTAATTCAACTTCAAGATCAATAATGATTTATCATGAATCCATTACGATTCTGGTCAGTTGTTAAAAAAAATCCTTGATCAAATAATTAAGATCAATTAACCATTTAATGAAATATATATTGCTACCTTTTACTTTAACCATAAAATGAAAACAAATGTGAAAAAAAAAATTATACCCAAATGCCTAACTACATTTTTCCAACACATTTTGGGCATAACCCCAGACCGCAACTTACAGAACTCACTCTGCTAAATCTTGTATTAGAAACAACGCCATGTGGGTCAACGTAGGGTGCTGCTACTTCAGTACTTTGTACTTTAACTCTCAAACTTGTGGACTGCAAAGTGGAATATGGAGCTGCAGTTTGGTTCAACAGCCACCATCTACTCTGATCTACTGGCTTCCCACTTGGAGCCACATTTGCTCCCCTTACATAAGGAGACAGAGAGCCCTACTGGAAGAATTCCAGAAAATCACAATTACATCCATGCAGGCTCACTCAATAGACTGCAATCGTGGAAACCATCCATTCAAACAGCCGCATTCTTAAATAAAAGGAATTTCCAAATCCGAGCACAATGGAAGAAATACTGAATTGCTAACACCTGCTACAACCACTCATTTTCTCAACACAAGCCAAAGCCCTTAGGTCTTCAATAGCCTCACAATTGAGAGTATGGTGTCTCCCAGACTGTGCACCACTTAGCGGAGAGTTTTCCTCGCAACCTATCTTGGGGATCTGGTGGATTTCCTATGTCTGACACTGACGGTGGTGGAATCTATTCTGAAGCTGGATGTGCTCCTCAAGTGACTAACTAATTTATATACCCCTCTTAAGACTGTTTTACTGTTGTGGTGTCACATTGTGATGTATTAGACTGCATTTGGTATCTGTACACTTGCCATAATATAAATAAAAACAAACAAACATTTATCTAATATACTCTAAGAATTGTACACTTCACTTGATAAATAAAGTTCATAAGAAGTAGCAGTTTTTGAAACTTCTCTTTAGTACACCTTTTCTCTCCAGATACACACTTCACGGACAGTAAATGTATGTAGCTTCCAAAGAATACCTACATTACAATTTGCAACTTTCAGAACAGAAATTCATTCGTTTGAATAAATATCCTGTAAAAAGCATCTCGGGTCAGTTATCAATCTTATCAATCTCTCACACCCCATTAGTCATTTGCCAATAAAGCAACTAACTCATAATATGCTGTGGATTTTTATGGTTAAAAAATCTTTCCTTCAGAAGGGAAGTAAAGCCGGCTGTCCCATGTACATTTACTGCATGAAAAATATCCTTACTCGTTAACACACAGACGTTTCTAAGAATATGGAAGATATTATCAAACAGATATTGCACAAGAAAATACTCAAACACATTGCAGCCAAAGATTCGTATCTTCTGCCTTTCACATACAGAATCTTCACCTGAACTAATTAAAACACTACAAATATTTTTTTTCCTCTATAGTACTGGGTGCTTAGCCAGCACCTGAAGCAGATGCTGACAGTGCATTTCAGCTCACCCAACAGGTGCTTTCCAGGTCCACTGGAACGACAAGCTCTCGGTGAAGATCACATGGTCACGCAGCACACTGCCTTCCTCATTCTTCCTCACGGGCCCAAGTTCAGGGCTTCACACATCTGAAGAGAAAATAGCAATTAATTCATCATTATCCTATTGACATTACTTTATTGACGGTAGCAGCAGAAATATTGCAGAATTCAATACAAATAAGTGGATTTTATGAAACTACGGGTTCGAAATGGCAAACAACACATATTAGGCTATGTATAAAACAATTTTGTTTATCGTACTACATGCCCATTGGGGCCTTGGCCTAACATCTGAATAATTGCAGCTTTTACAGCCTTTTGCACTACACAAATTTCAACGAGTGGAAAGATCTATCAAATCTACCATACCAATTTCCATCATTGCAATTAGTATTATAGACTATGTTACACAGTAACTACAGAGTAACCCTTTCTTATTTCATAAAAAATAAGTTACATAAATCAGTTTGAGAAACATCAGTGACTAACACAGACCTATTGATTTAAGATATAATCTATTCATTATGCCCTCTCAAAATACAATATTCCACTTTCATTAAATTGATATGCAACATTAAATTACACCCTATAATTAGTATCACGTGTAATGCTAAAGTTTCATTCTAATGGAAAAGAAAGAATTGCACAAAGATATTTACAGACCAGAGACCACAGAAATAATGTAAGGAACTAAAAGCTAAGTTAAGAATAATACGAAAAACAAGATGGAAGAATTAAAGAAAAGTCCTGAAACCACTTCAAGTCAACACTTCCAGAACAAATTCAGAACGCTTCAGAAAACACGGCCAAAAATAATAAAGAAGCTGAACATGGAAAAAAGAAACAGCTTAAATTCTTGTGTAATACCAGAGAAGAAATGAATACATTATAGAAATCTGTGGTACAATTAAGAAGAGGACGACTGACATGGACATATCAAATACTCACATAGAAAACAGGTAACAGGTCTCATACATATGGAAGAGCTAATAGCTATATTAAAAAATACATGAAATGGGATGCCATTACTAGCCTGTACTAGAAAATATAAACAGTGAACTAATAAAATTCAGAAGACAAGCACTAATAGAGAAATTCCTAGAAGTAAAAAATAAAATTTGGACAAAGAAAAAAAAGCCCAACAGAATGGCACACTGGAACAGTAATGAATATCCACAAAAACTGCCAAAAAAATTAATATGAAAATTACAAAGGGATAACTAAGCAGCATGCAAGATATAAGTAAGCATACTAAAAAATAAATTAGTTGAACACCATGAGAGAGAAGTAATGCACATTTAGGAAGGGCATTTGATGCAATATTCACAATTGACCAGACAATTAACAGGAAATAAACAGAACCTGGAAACATTTGTATTGTTCATACATTATTAAAAAGGATATGAAAGAACAAAAAGAAAGATGCTATGGGACATCCTTATGAAATATAACTTGGATGAACACACAATAACAGCAAGAAGATTCATTAGAAGCCTATATGAAAAATCAAATGTTAAAATACAAGATGCAAAAGCAGGCACATCTGCAGCATTTCACACTAATGTGAGTCTCAGACTAGATTGCCCTGTACAACCAATGCTGTTCAATATATAGAGAAAGAAGAGATGCAAGCAAATGAAGACTATACTTTATGTAGATTAAGTAACTGTGATGACATCAAAGGATTAACTCCAATTGCCAACATATAGACTGAACAACATTGTTATGAAATATGGACTGAGAATATCTATAATGATTTATATTTCTTTTGATTACATTGATTAGGTTATCTAAAGAACTGTTAAGGAATCATAGTTATAATGTATAAATTAAATTGTGAAAATTATGCAGTTAGAATACTACATTTTTCAGGGAACTCAAGGTAATCAATGCATAAGTGAGAAAAACACGAATTGATAATGAGCTAAATAAAAGACAAGATATTTTTAAATCAGTGTTTTCCCGTTTTTAAGCAAGGGCCATTATTTTATTGCCACCATCCCTAACAACTTATAAAAAAATATTTTATCTGATATTGAAAAGTGTTGCCTTTTTTTCTACCTCTCCCTTTCGTTCAACATTGCGGATGAAAATCCAAATAGAAAACTAACTATATTTCGATTTAAATATAGAGCCTCTGAGCCACAACTTACAACAGTGGTTAGCTTGGAAAAGAATCGACGGCCGAAGGTCCCAAACCAAGGCTGTGTCCTGCGTGGGCTACAACTGGCGGCAGCGACCAGCAGTGGTTTGCTTTGGTTTCATACTCCATGTATCTCAAGATTCCGGGGGGCTGAAGTTCGGTGATCTATGTGGGCGACAGGAGGCACATGACTGCCACGAGACCTGTAACCATGAACGTAAAAATGTAAAACATTTTATAATAAACCTAAAATACACAACTGAAATAATTTAGCTTGAGAAATATAGTTATTTATCCAGACCCAGCCAAACAAACAAAAAATAAACCTGAGAAATTTATAAACAGAGTGTCACTGTACTGATATTTAAATTTGGTCACATGCTATTTGTAAACAAATAAATAAAAATAAAATAATGAAAACTAAAACTGCGGGCTCTAAAGGCATGGACTATATAAGCATACAAATAATAATTGACAACAAAATAATAGAACAAATGTCAACCTTTACTTATCTAGGTAACCAAATCTCAATACAGGAAAAGTAATTTGAATCCAAGTTGGCAAACTACTACAAAATCAATGGCTATATAAAAAGACACTTCAACACGTGACCACAGAAACAAAAATTAGTCTCCATAATATTATTGCCAAACAACACTACTCTATGACAGTGAAACATGGGTTACTGAAAACAAAGACAAAGAAACAGTCCAAATGAAACACCGAGACCAATATATAAAGTGTCATGGAAAGACAAAATAAAAAATAAAGAAATAAGGAAGAATCTAAAACAGAAATATCATCAAAGAATTACTTAGTGAAGTATCAAAAGAAATGGTAAGATCATGTAACAGGATGAAACCAACCAGGCGACCAAAGAAGACCAGAGACACCTTGGCAGTGTCTAGGGGACTACCTAGCCCATTGGTCTATTCCTAAACAGATCATGATGACAACCAATAATTACAACTTGTCATAATAATAAAAAACAAGATTTACAGTAGAGAAACAATGTTGGATAGACTAACTTTTTGACTCAATTCGACCATAATTGTATAATTATTGTCATATTTATAAGCATGTTTACAGTAGAAACATTAGTAGATTTCAAATTGCTAATATCAGATCTCTCCTTCTCATTCCATAAAAATGTGGAGGTACCTACAAGTTTGAATACAGCAAAAAGTAAGTAAAAATCATCGATTCAGCAGTATTTATAGTATTTAAGAATATCTTTGGGATTTTTATTTATTTAATTTACCAATTAATTTTTTTTGTTCATATAACGTAATTCATATTAAATAAAGTTCTGTATTCTCATTAAGAATTTCATTTAGACATTATTAGCACATGTGAAAAGTTTAACACACTCCTACACACACAGTTACAAAACTAACCATGCGAGCGTTTCATTAGTATCCAATTGACACTGATGAATTCTAAAAATCGTATTTTGAAATAAATTAAGTTCAAGATTAAGCTGAAAATTTGTCTACGCAACACAGTTTGATCGACGGGAGTTAAACCCAGTTGTTCTATCTCAGACTTTAAATATGTAATATAATCTAAGAAACAAAAAAATCAGACCTAAAGATGGATTTTACCTCAATATTTTTTACACTTCTGAAAGTGTAATTAAACAAGGATGTATACTTGAATTTATTTAACCATGCATTTTAAGTAAATCAGCTGTTGACAGTTACATCCAATTGGGAGAATGAACATAACCACCACTGCTTGACATCGCTGTACTGACGTATAAGCTCCCGATTGGATGAAACCATCAACAGCCGATACCTGCCATACGCATGAGTAAATAAATCACATGACAATTTATACTTTGATTACAGAAAATTATGAAAATAATGTTTCTTGGTGATGGAAAGAACTCAAGAAAATCTAAAATTAACTTTACCACTTTACTTATACACAAATAATACTTTAAGTCAAAATTTTATTCAACAAGTTATACTCAATATGTTTATTCAAAAAGTTAATTCAGAGTTATTGTTAATTATTTAAGTACTTTGTTTCTTTAAATAACTACATATTCAATCTTCTTAAAAATATTTTAAAAATTATTATTTCTAATTCAAAGCAATTGCTCAAACCTGTCCTGAGTTTTCTCTTTATTTAAATGAAAAACTGAATATGAACCAATTTAGTAAATCATAATAATAACAGAAGCCTGCAATCCTTGGTGCCAGACATATTAGTACTTTTGTACACATATACTACGTCAGAAATTAGTAGGCATGAAAGAATACCTTGTTAATAGAAATTTAATTTAAATTAAAAAAATTATGTTAAAAATATCTTTTCGAAAAATTATTTATTTCAACTTCAAATAAGCCTTCAAAAAAATTGAACGTTACATAAGTTATTCATGAACTGCAACTGCAGTACTGTGTAATAACATTTCATTACTCCATCGTTAATTTTCGAGAACATTCATTACCAAAAATTCAATAATAAAGAAACACTTTCATAAAAATGTCTAGTTAAAGACAGTACCTCACATGCAGCGAATGCTTCTTCAAACTGTCCTTTTGATCCATACAATCTAAACTTCTTGACAGTAATTGCCAAAAGGTCAGTCTTCTTTGCGTCTGCAGTCTTCCCGCTGTCCCCCGCAACACTGAGTTCTGAAACTGTAATTTACCGAATTTCAAAAAATACTGTTGTCTTCACAAAGCTCTCTTTTATTAATAGTGACATCACAGCACTCACCGTTTCTTCCATAGTCTACAAAAGATTATATAATTATACCAACAAACACGTACACTTGGCATGATAGTTGAAGAACAGGTCGACCAGGCAGCTACGAACACGAGAACTGATATTGCCCGGTGTCTGAATTCGACTGCATCGTGCGCTCGCCTGCCGCGCTTCCAGAAGGACAAAGAAGTGTGACGTGTTTCGATGCCAACCAGCCAATGAGCACTCGCGACCGCCTGCCGTCAGAGCCCTGGTGGAGGGGGTTGTAACGTGGAAGGGCTGTTCGTAAAGTATTTCTTTTTTAACCAAAAATTGTCGTTGAATTCATGTCAAGCCCTCGTATTAGTGATGAAACAAACAAGTCTAAGCCACGCGCGAATTCCTACCTCCGAAAGATGAGCGTGTTGGCAAAGTAATTAGCATCCCATTCCTTGTGTCATTCTATCAAGCTCTTTGTGCATATGACAATCGAGCAATCGTGATTCCGAAGCAATAGCACGCAGCAAAATCCGGAAAGAACAGGTATTGAAATGGATATTAACAGAGGCATAGGCAGTGGGAGAGACGCCCCAGGCCCCAATCTAATTGGCTTGGGGTGAAATTTTCATATCTGGGTCGTGAACAACGTATCTTTCCAAATAAACAATAGTTAACTTAATATCTAGCAATTTTAACACTTAAAACACACTTAATATAACCCTTTTGGCATATCTCACGAAAATCAAGGGGTAGTCAAAACTCGACCTCCCAAAATTATCTGTTTTTTTCTATTCACTTCTCCTTAGAGTAAATCTGTTTTCTCTGAAATATTAATCAATTATCACCCACTGCTGCATCACAATGAATGGTTAAAGTCTACGCATTCGCATTACACGTCCGTATTATTTATTTTTTCTGATTACGATAAAAGACAGAATTCTTTTTTCAAAACGCCACTTGTTAGAGTATAAATAGACCTATGTTTATACTTCATCTCGATAATTTGCGTACATTTGTTGTTAATAATAAAGCTGAAAACATTATTAATTTATTAATTCAAAAAGCAATGTTTTAATTCAAACGAAAAAATCAGTGAACAACGATGAATATTTATAGGCAATCCTTAAAATGTCAAGACGGGGCCATGAAAACAAAGACAGTTAAAAAATTAAAACTCCCCGCGTCATTAGCCCGCCGCATCAAGTTTGCACGCTCCTTGACATTTGCGTCGAATCACAACTTGTCTGGGAGATTCAGACGAAGATGAAAAATGTTTCAGGGAAATCAGATGCCATTGACTGGGACAACACAATGAAAGCCTCGTGTTCCTGGAATAGTCTTCAGTCTCGCAAACCTCTCCGTAACATTTGAGCTTCCTCTTCGTGGGCAACTTTCGTTGTGAAGTAAAACACATCTCATTTTCTCGGTTAGCTTCCGTTTCCTGGCTTGATTGGAATGCCTTTGAATTTCAAAAGGGTGGCTGCACCCCAAAAGTATTCCACTTTTTTTTATTTATTTGGGCTGCTAAATAAAACTTTTATCGCGCATTTTTTTTTACTATTGAGTACAAAGTTGGACCAAAATGAATATAACTTACTAGCCTAAAGGCCAGCATTTCCCTCACGCAAGCTCCCTACGCAACGAAATTCGCACAACATTCACCCAGTGAGGAGTGGCAGGAACAAAGACTTTTATTGCTCCACGCCTCGTCAGCCCTTCCCGAGGGCTTCCCTTGTACCCGACCTTCAGCGATCCCAAAGCACCCGCCGCTCTCAGGCCCAGTGTTGGTCACAGCAGCTCCATGTGCGAGAGATTATGGCCCTTAAAGGCAAACAACACCGACATTAATTTATTTATTTTATAAAAACTTGAAGTAGTCCCACGATGAAATTTGAACCATGAATAAATCATTAGATGAACTTTAGGTAGGGAAATATTCATTTTTTCAAAACATTGCATTTTTAATTATTAATATTTGTTGTAATTTTGTGTGCATTTTTGCGAATATTATTAATAATAATTTAGATTAATTTAGCTCCATTTCAACGTAGTATATGTATCAACTTTAAAATGGTTTTCGTTTGTTCTGTTACGAACAAAAGTGTATTTATTATGAAATATTTTTTAAAGTCTTGCAAGAGCAGTTCTTGAATATTTCTCTCATTGTTGTAGCAAATATTTTGGCAGGAGAGAACTATTTTGCATGCGTACACTCACCACCAAACGTGCAAGTCTTGTAGGAACGCGCGCGTCCGTCCCCTGCCCACTGCCGCCGAACTGCGAGTCGGGAACCCGGCGGCCCGAGCGCTTGGCTGGCCCGCATCTTACCAGCACGGGGGGGGGGGAATATACGTGAAGTTGGCACCACCACACAACCCAAACCACTGAAACCATTGCCATTCGTTTGGACCTGGTTTGGACCAAAACCACTTACAAGATACAGCACTCTCTATTGTGGTGGTGCCAACTTCACACTGGCACCGCCACCATCGTAAGAAATTAGAAACATTGTACCTCGTTTGTAGCGGATAGTTCCACCAGCATTTTCGTTTGTACCTGACAACTAATGAAGATGAGGCGGCGGGAGGGGAACCGGAACTCTACCACTATTCTCGTACACAATTGTGACGTCACACTCAATCGATGTGCCAGTTTACTACCGGATGGTTTCACCTCAATTTTTGTTTGTACCATTCAATTAATGGAAATACAGCCAATTTAAGTTGGCGTTGGATAGCGCATTTCTAGCCATCACTTTAAGTGCGTTACCATCACCGTAGAAATGTGAAATCATATTCAATCGTTTCTACCGAACGTTTTCCGAAATTTTCCATCAGAATATATGTTTTACCAAACTAATGGTACCAAATGATTTACTGAAGAAAGTCACTTCCAACAAATTTTAATTCTTCTTGAAATCTACATGTTCATGTGAGTAAGACCTTGTTTTCTGAGAGCATTTTCTAATACTACCCACTCGCTTTCTAGATCCGATCGCGATAATCGCCAATGTAAGCTTTCTTGGGCTGCAGCGATGAACTGGCTATATTTATTATGACTAATGGTATGCTTCTGCATACCATTAGTCATAATGGAAGCATATGGTTCTATCTCTCAATAATTTTTTTTACAATATTTACCGATATTTTACTGCCCACTCTGATTAAGGGGTGACACTCATTTTCCCCGCTTCCCCTATATCTTACCACAAAATTTGTCATGACATTAAAGTCATAAATGGTCATGTTGGCAATTTGGAGCCGAGACAAAGAAAAAAGTACTGGCATATTCGTCCTGCCTGTGATAAATTGGAGTTGGACTGAAACCGATGTACAATGATAATGCCTGGTCAAAATTATATTTCCTTCACCCTGGATTTTTCTAGATTCATTGGGCAATGTTAACACTATTGTAGATAAAATATATCTCAATGAATATTATTATTATTATTATTATTATTATTGTTAGTATTATTGTTATTATAATTATTATTATTTGCATAATTAAGTTTCGCTCTCGCTTAACAACTAGAAGTACTATTAACAGTTGCTTGATACCAATGAAGATTTAATGTTTTGCTGAAGTCTACAATTAATGTATATAATTGTGGAGGGATGTGAGTGTACAGTGAAGAGTGAAGATGTGTCTTCTTTGGTTTGGTTTGTGTTTTACCCGTACCAGTATTTTCGTTATCAGCCGCGATTCAGTGAAACTTTCAAATCAGCGTGTTCAGACACGTAGCTTTCTCAAGAGTATACTTCTATACACGTACGTATACGAGGAAAGCCGTGAGCCAGAGAGAGAGAGAGAGAGAGTAGTCTCCATTTCGCAGTTTCCCTCAGAGCTTCGAATGTGTGAGGGCTTCAAGGGCCCGAGCCGCGCTGTCACGCGTCGCGTTCGTCCCAGGGTCGAGAGCGGAAGGGCCAAACCTTCGAGCAGATACCAATGCGTCGGGCTTATGCGCGAAGGGCCAACATTCTCCCTCTTCAAACGATTTGGCAGCGTTCGCGCCAAACTAGACTCTACGTATTGTTTTATGGTTGATGTTGCGTGGATTCGCGAACATTTCTTCAAAAAGCATGAACATCGTCAGTGTTGTGAAAGAAACGCCTTGAGTTGCTGGTTGCTGTGAGAAAACCTTTCATTTCCTTCGGAAAGAAAATCGACGGGGGCAGAAAGTCGACGCGATATACTGAACATCTTCCACGCATTAATTATTTCTGGGCGAATGATATGATGTTAATGGTCTCTTCTACGTACCTGACAATCGATTACTTTCGAATTGGCATTTGGCTGAGTTTATACATAATATATTTGTAAATAATCTATCCGTGAAATACACTTACTTACGTAATTGCACCGTGATCTTGTATTATTACCCCAAGTGAACATGTTAATCATTGAAATCGTGATCATCTGGGATACATTTGTCATTTCAAGAGAAAATAATTTCGCAATGAATGAACTTGTTGCCGGGGTCAGGAAGCGAAAAATCGATAAACCCTGTTCCTCACTCCTACCTTATTCTCCACGAAGCTGTTATCTTTACTTCGATGCCTTCTGATTCTCCCAGATTTATAATAATTGTAAACTTCGCCTATTGTGTGGCAGCGAAAATAATATTGAATTATACGGTCCCTCTGACAGGGAGGTCCTAGGTTCGTGTCGCAACAGTCGCAGGATTGTCGACACTCGCTAGATAACTCGGAGAAGAATTCTAGTAGCCGTCTACTCTGATCAGTAGAAATGCGAATGTTGGAACGGTACCCTAACAAATAAGCCACGGACCGCGCGCGATCTTTCCTTTCTCTTCATGTCTCATCTTACCCCTTACATACACTTACATGCACTACACTAACGCACAGCCGGAAGCTTAGAGCTCACCCGGCTGGCGCGGAGTCCCGCTGGTGGGAGATACCTGCCAAGGGAAAACCCCGCAAGACGACTGTAGGTCGGCGCCGCATCTCACCATCCAGCGGGGGAATACCATCGCCACCGCCGGGGACATGCACTACACTTACGACACTAATAAAATTTGTTGTAGTTGAGGTGCCCGGATTGGATTCACTAGTAATGAATCAACTCCGATGTCTGGCGAGTCTCCCAGATTCACAATAATTGTGGCACGGGACAAGGGAGTCGAGCTGTGGAGGCGCGTGCAAACTGCTCCGCCGCCCCTTGAGGGCTGGGCCAAGTGACCTTGAGGGACTCCCCCCCCCCCCCGCTCCGCGCCGCACCGGCCGGGGCGACCGAGAGATAATTCTGCCTTCGCCCGTTTGCCAAATTTCGCTGCCCGACGCTTCCAGTCATCCGATTCCGACGGCTGACAAAGCGTTGCCTGCAGGAAGGGTACAGCCATCGCGGTATAAGCCCACTTTCTAATTTCCCTCCGGAAATGGGAAAAGAAACTTGTAAAATGAATTTGAGTTTTAGCATTATTTTTTTTAAGAGGGCTTCACAGCGAAAATTCTACATTGAAAAAGAGTCAAATGACGTTTACAGGCCTCAAATCGAATTATTTTTTCACATGTTAATGGTTACGTAAATTCCCTACCATAGGATACGAACTACTGAATTTCCGCTCTCAAATTTGTCGGTACATTCAGCCTTAAAACGTAGCGCAGATTTCGTTTCCGTTGAATTATCTGAAATTTCAAAAATTTCAAAACTTATAAAAATGACGAAATAAAGTGTCTGCTGTTGTAACACCAACAGATTATATTTAATAATACGACAGTCATAACGTAAGAAACTAATTTGAATAAGTTAAAAAAATGAAATAATATTCCTTTTAATTTTGGTCTATTTAGGTTAATGGTATTTTATGCTATAATTAATTTTGTTTATTTAGAAAAGCCCGCTCTTCTACGTACTGAGACCACAAAGATTTGGCACAAGTGTACGCGCAAAGCATACAATAAGTCACAAATACTCTGAGATGTGCTGAGGAGGGGATAATTTAATTTTAAAAATGCGCTTTGTCGAGTGAAAGTGGCTGCTAGGCCCCCGGCCGACTGCCTTCTGCCCGTAGACGTCTCGTAACCTCCAGGAGCCGCAGCGCTGAATGCTGCCCCTTCCGTGCGCCGCAGGGAGTATGCGAGGGCGCTGTACCTCCGCTGCAGACGACGACGGAGCCGTTCACACTGCATGGCGCTACAACAGCACGTACTTTCTCGGTCGGAATTTTCACGCAAAGTTACGCGAAAAGTACTCAAAGTTTCGAAAAATTGTTCATGGCCTAATTTAAAAATCTATCTTAAAGAAATAGATTTCAGTAAAGGAAAAATCTCCAACTACGTGATTGTAGCTGTAGGAAGACGCCGAAAAAGTTTTGAAAAATCAGATCGTCCAACGAATATGAGACCTTCATTACTCTCTTAAACGTCTTTCACACAAACAAACTACAACCTTTAATCAAAAACCATTGAACCATTTTCTTGAAAATTTGGAAAATGTCCCACGGCTTCATGTAGTTCCCCGAAAATTAAAATATCGACTTCAAATTCAAGGGACCCACAGATCGATTGGGGAATATCAGTTTTGGAGACAATCGACTGAGCGGTTCAACTGCTAGCGTTGTTCACAGATGGACGGAGAGACACTAAAACCGACTGACTAAAATGTCCTCATTCGATTTTTCGAAACGAAGGACCAAAAGCTTGGATTCTGGCCACACCACGTGTTAGAGTTGTTTTTTGTTTTTTTCTTCAAAATTTAGCAACTGGATTTATCCCCTTTTCCGTTACCAGGGCTATGTAAAAAGAGTTTTTCTGCCGAAAAATCGCCGATTTCTCGCGAAACATTACTTAAGTTTCATTCTACTCCGTAGCGAGAAAGTAGAAACTGAATAAACAAATATATTAGTTTTTGTAGCTTTTAATTTCCGGCATCCTAGAACTTCAATACAACTCACTCTCAGCTATGTATTTTGGTAGACTGAAAAGACCAGATGTAACACGTTAAAGAGACTGAACGTATACAGCATACATGCCCAACTGGAGAGTATTTTTATTACGTAAACGCAACCGTGTAAGCTGGATTGTAATTCGAGACAAACACCAGAAAATCCTTGCAATAACGCTCCGAGCACATCAATTTCAGGATTGTCCCTTGAGGTAATTCGGCTGCGAAACAAACTTGTAAGCAGTCAAGATATTTATTAAAAATCTGAAAATGAGACCATTAACCCTAGGATGCACAGCCCCGGAAAACTACATAAATGCATTTGCAGGACCTCCGGGACCCTGCGCATACGCTCTCGAAAAAATGCACAAACAAATTTTTATTCTTAATAACTTCGATTGTCAATAATTTCGATATAAGTCAACTCTTCATGATAAACAAATGATTATTTATTTAAATAACTATTAATAGGGTTTAAATAGGTCTGGATAGAGCCTTAAAATCCATAATAAGCATGTAATAGAACGTAATAGAACCAAATTTCGGAACCTACCTATATTACTTCTGTACTTTTTCTTTGGCAGTGACGAAAATGAAAGAAGACGGTTGAAGAAAGGTTACATGGAGGCAAAGCTCTCGGCGGCTGTGCAGAGAAAAAAGGGAAGTAAAAACACATTAGGGCCTGTGAGGCCATGCATCCTACGGTTAAAAAGACAAATTGGCGTCACATTGACATTAATACTGTAATATACATTTTAGAAACCTTAATAGTATCAATAAATGTAGTTCCCAAAATATAAATAATTGCGATTATCTGCATCAATAAAATGCGCAGTAGAATGGGAGGCGCCTAAGAGTAGGATATGTATTAAAATAAAAACGAATAAATTTCAAGGAGAGAGATTTTTCCTAGCCACGCGCTCACCGCCCCCTGCGAGGAGGTCAGGCTTTGCGATCAGCGTCCGACCCGCTTTCCCACGCTTCCCCCACCTGCGACCGGAGGGCGCGGCCGTCGCGCGCTGCACGCGCCGACAAGTGAGCAGAGATTCACACGGCGAAACCAGCGACTATCTCCACGACGCCGCTGGCGAGTATTTCCATGGTACAGTTTCATTTGTGCTTGCAAAGTTAATAAAAATTAATTTTAAACAAATCTCAACATCCCGGTTTGTCCGTATTCAGGGATTGAAAGTTACATGAAAATGGGGTGATGAAAATATTTTTTAAAACTTTTTTCAATACAAATTTAGTTGAATTGTACATTTAATGAATCAAGTAACAATTCATGTAAATGCTGGAAACATAATGCAGACAATCTTAACATCTCTCCGTTCTAATCGTAGGAACACTCAATGCATCGAAAAAGTTGTTTATCTACAATTCTTCCAGAATAACACGGAGAGAATCGGCAAAAATTCTCACAATCGATTTGTGTGGTAGAGAAGAGTTGAACAAGCTATTGATCACATTTGTAGAAGTCCAAAGACGTCCAAAACGCTTTTTAGTTACTTGAAAGTATCCAAATCATGTTTTATAGAAATGTCTTACATGAATACGAAAGAAAACGAACAGTTGCCCATTAACAGATCGAGACGCGTAGAATACCTGGATTGGAGGACCGGGTGTCGCCCAACAGAGTGACGCAGATAACCCGATTACTTTTTATATAAGGATTAGAAAAATTCCTCACTGGCACGTAATTTTACAGAGTGCGCCCCTCTCGAGGTATACAGATATTTCACCTACCAACAGTTCAACGATATTATGTGCGTAATCTCGGCGGTACTTTGTTTTTAACAGTAAGCGAATGCCTTGTGGTACGTACATAATACCACATACAAATATAATAAAAAATATGTTATTTTTCTTAGAAGAGAGGAATAATTTGAAGTTTAAGGAACAATAATAATAGTAGGCATTTTTGGAAAGGAAATGGAAATCCGGAAACATTCACTAAGAAAGTAACATTATAGGGGTGGATTGAAGAAAAATGCACGCCAGTATGTTTTTGTCACATTCAAGTTAGAATGTTGTAATAACATTAGTAACTCGAGTAAATCAATTATAAGCTTTACATTCTGATGACAGGCACACAGTATGTATTCCGTTTTCACCGGCTAAAATGCAGCTTTTTGGACAAAGAAACGCAAAACTTGACAAACCAATGTTCAGATCAGGTCATGAAGATTTAAAATATGCATAAATTGCATTTAATTTTACAACAATGTGTCACTTCTGTTCTTGATTTTTCCGAAGTTCTCAGAACATATTTTTTGCCGGACATTATTCTACTAACATTACCTAAACAATAATATGTTTAATTTTTGATAGCCTTTTTGAATAAATCCTTGCCTGATTTTGCGTTCAGTTTGAACAATATACCCTGATCTTTAACGATCCTTTTTGACATTGCGTACCATGTATTGCAAGAAAGGACAATATTTATTTATACATGCAGTAGCTAGTCTGAAAAAGTGACCAAATAGTATTTTTCCCTATTATTTTAGGTTTGAAATTTGTCTTTCAGCTGATTTTACATTTCTCTGTGCGAATTTATCGACGAACCAGATTGGGGACCTTAGAAAAATGAAAACTTCCTCCTTTAAAACTTTTCCAATTTTATTAAATATCTTCTCCTTAAAATGACTTCCTTTAAACCGTTTTAGTCCTATAGGTGTATATTTCAAGACTACTGTTAAAATTTTTATCGATTTCGGTTTCGTCAACGAAAGCTTCATTTTCCGCATCTTGTGGAGAATCTTTTGATGCAACACACGAATCAATCTAATTTTATTTCCTTCCAGCATCCATCGCATTTTTTGTTGAGATGACGGTAATTCAGATACATACTGACGATCCGAGAAAGGTTTTTTATGGTACGAAGGATTTTACGATAAAAATGCTCAACCTTATTAAATGGATAACGGAAAACATCGTTTAAGTTGCATAGTCGCACACACTGGAAAGGTTTCGTTAAGTGTAGATACGCGAAAGACAGCTGAACCTTTGAGGGATTCAGAAGGCGCCAACGCAGTTTGTTATGTCCCCTGGGATCAAAACATCAACATTTGCGCCCCGTAACCAGGGGGCCGGGGAACAGAGCCTCCGTTCATGGCCGCCAGCCAGCGCCTTCGCGAGCGCTTGTGGGAAAATGTCCAGTCAATACGTCTTGCTGTGTTGCCATCCCAAATTCCAATTTTCTCCAATAGAGTAATACATATTGGGCATTAACATCTATTTTTTTATTAAAAATACATTTGTTGTAAACCTTTGCAAAATAGTTCCTCAGTACAGTAGTTAACACGGAAATTAAATCAATTATTAATTGGCGATAATTATTAATTGGCGAATTATTAATTTTGATACCAGACAATATCTTTAGTCATTTATCGTAAATCAATTATTAATTCATTTGTCTTTATGTAGGACAGCATATCAGATATCCAATGAGATAAACATTTGTGCTCTTATATTTGATAGAACGGAAAATATTGCGATTCTAATGAGTGTTTGTGCACCGAATTCTATACTTGTCTTCCATATTTCAAGACTTGTAAAATACAACAAATTTACCACTGAGAAACTTACAAAGATATTTTTTGTATGATACAGATGATGTGCACCAAGTTGCATTAAAATCAGAGGGGGTGAGCGTTGAAAATATCTCAATTCTGCGACGACATGATGTGGAATGACTCAACCCTGGTATTGCGAGGTTCATACAACTACTCTTTTAAAGAAGTTTTTAAAACATGTTACACATTTCAAAAGAATGTTTGAAAAATATAAAAATAAATTGCAGGGACTTGAAGCAGAAATTACACGAAAACAACTTTTTTCAAAAAAACTTGTACACGATCTTACCTAAATATCTAATGTATTTATGTTTTTAATGTGTTATGTGATGAAATATTAATGATTTGCAATTTTCGAAAACAGAGTTCGATTTGCAATGCGCACCGGTTGCAAAGGGACCAGTATTTTTTACAGCCCTTCGGCACATACAAAGAAACATTTGGAGTGATAGTGAGAAAATTAGTATTCAAAAACTGCTTACATTCGCGCAATATGAAAGGTACTCAAAATTTCGAAAAATTGTACTTGATCATTTTTCAAGATCGTCTTTGAACATTTCAAATATTTCTCTTTTCAATATTGTAGTTGTAAGTCGCCGACAAAATGTTGAACTTTTGCAATTTTTTAAAAAACAGTAATTTCAATGAAAATGATGCTGGTGCTGTTCTTTAAGCATTTGCTTTTTGAGAACAATATTTGATAAAAGTTGAACCAGTTTTTTTTTGTTTTTTTTTTAAATAATCGAAAATTTGGTTGAAGCTTCGTGTTAAGTTCGCTCCAAAAACCAAAATATCTGTGTCAAACGCGCAGAATGTTGAATTTCTTTCAGATCGATGTTATTATTATTGTTATTATTGTTATTATTATTATTATTATTATTAGGCAACAAAGATTCCATTAAGGGCAATAGACTCCTGCTTATTGCAGAGAATGCTGAATGAAGTGATCGAAATATTTTGCCATTAATCGATATTTCGATATCATGCACTCGTAATACATAGCCAATACATAAATAACAAACATGCGTATTCTATCGATACAACATGTTAGAAGTCAAATATTACACTCTTTTAAAGAAAGTCATTTACTACATATAGAATTACATTTTTCCATATTTTTTTACCAAGCCCCAATTAATGCGAGTTTTTATGGCAGAAAATCCTCCATTTCCACCGCACTAATACAATAATTTACCTTTAATACGTACGGCGTAGACGAGAAAGTAAAACTAAATTCTGTAATTCCTGAAAGGCGTGTTTGCCGAGTTCAATGTTTCAAGGCCCCCTAGAGAGCAGGGCTCCGGCGGGCGCCGTGTCCGCCCACTACAAACGCGATGATTCTATGAGTAGCAAGGCGAGAAGGGAAACATTTTTTAAATCAGTCCGAATGCGTGCTCTCTCTGAAGTTTCAAAACTTTAATATGAACAATGAATCAACAAACCGGAACCTACTGACTGCGAATTCGTTTTAATTGGCTTCTTTATTGAATTTATACGATTTTATACAACATACCTCACAGAGCTTGATTTCATATTCCCTACACAGCTACTATTTAGCTTATTTTCATATTCGTTTTAGGAAGTACGCGTAACGCTTCAATTTTTTATAAGCATATTTTAATGGTTCAGTTTCTGTCAAGAATAAGTCAGCCCACTGCAAATCGATCCCGGGTCTTCAGATTTACAGCGAATCGCTGTAACCACTGCGCTACGGAGACGATCAAACGTTTTCAAAGCGGCTGGTGTACTGTTTGTTGGTTGATATTAAGTTATAACTACCCTGTCACCTTATTGAATAGAAGCCATTATTCAACAAGGAGAGATGGCGGTGATAACAATGTGTTATGGCGTTTTAGCTATTACAGGTCTCCTCAACATATTAACTCAACGGTGATGGCACTGCTTGCATTAAAACTTAAATTGTCTCAAGCTCGGCAATCTTTTATTCCACTTTCTCTGCTCGTGGCGAAAGGTACTTTCAGAGAAAGTGAATAAGCTGTTGACATATTCAACAATCCCCTTGTTTCAGAGTAACGTGAAGCAAAGCATTTTAAACTGTTCCTAGCCATTCATTTATTAGACTATACGTCTACCTGTGGTTGCGACGCAGGTAGGCACTGTATGTGCTAGTAACGTTCATTTCACACACCACACAATTTAAATTTGTTACAATGTTGAGCATGACGAAAAGGTCCCAAAACATTCACTTGTCGCCACTCTCACTTTATTGAATAGGTAATTAGTTCTACCCGATAAGGTGGCAGTGACCGGGAGAAGTGGATCAGGGCATCAACAGATGTCACTGCAGTCGCTTTGACGGGGAGGTCCTAGGTTCGAGTGCCGTCGGTGGCAGGAGTTTCGACACTAGCTAGACAGCTAGGCTGCCGCTGGTGGGAGATACCTGGCTGGGGAAAACCCGCAAGCTGCCGAGTAGCTCTCACCATCTAGAGAGAGAAGACCGCCCCTCCCGCCATAACACCATGCACCACACTTACGGGACCTATTCCCTTAGCCGTTGTCGCGCTCGGAACCACTAATCAATCGAAAAGGAGGACTCCTTCGCAGTCTACGGAAGTTGGAGATCTCGATGCGCCTCGGCAGACCTGTCGGAAAACCAATTTATACCATTTTGCGCCTATCTGGAACATGTGTAGAAAAGCAAATAATATTCAGCTTGACATGACTAAATCTTCATATAGTTTTTATAATTTGGCACACCAAAAACTACTTAATGATTATAGTTGATGAAATTGTACAATTTGATATTCAAATGTATACTCTACTGTGTAGTGATTATAAATATTGTATTATTATGTAAATTGGGCGATTGCCTGTTTTGAAATTGATTAAATAAAATAAAATAAAAAATATTTCTCATGTCATTAATACATTACTGGCAAATTGTATACAGTTACATTAGAGTACATGTGCTTCAGATGATGTAAATCTCAGATCGCATTCTCAAATCACAAATATACAAGATTAGAAAATCCCAAAGGAAATGAGAAAAACATTCTGTAAAGCCCGATCAACCTATCCTTTTATTTGCCCCTGTCAAGTATTTCTCAATAGATCTTTAAAAGAAACCCAATTGGATTCGCTGGCAAAAGCTAAGTTTGCACCTCTTCTATCACTGGATTTTGTTAGTGCACCTTTTAGAAAAATTAATTTTTTTACAAGATGGGCCACAGTCAACACAAATCTGCTAATTCAATCAATGTAATAATTGCTAGCCTTAACAAACACACAAATGTCCGTGCTGAAACTCTTCCTGATACTGGAAATATAATTACTGGAAATATTAAACTTTAGAGCTCCTGCTGTACGACCTACAAGAAATCCCATGCTCTCACTAATGACTTCTCTATCAACCAATACTGCAAATAACCCGAATACTAGTAAGTGCCAATCAAATGAGGAGTCGCGCTGACATTTTTTGCTTCCATTGGCAATTCCAACTCTCAATTGAGAAGTCTTTTTGCCTATGTTGAATATACTTTTTATTTTCATATTAATGTATTATCGTAGGTAAATTTCTCTATTATCGCTTTTATCGTATCTTGGACGCAAATCCGAAAATTCATAAATAAATATTTCAACAAAATTCAATGTACCTTTTCATCTAATCTACTACCGTAGGTGGTGATATGCAAATGTCATTCCATTCTACAACCAAATAAACCAAAAAATCCAGCACTAACACCCACCACCTGACTTACCCATTCTACCCTCCTCGGGAAAGTAGTTTGAAAAATGTATCTTCGCAAGATTTTCAGTTTTGTTACTGAGTTACTGCAATGTAATCAAATTATTGAGGATACATGAATCAATGAGGATCCTGCCTCGCTTATTGAAATTATCTTGAAATTATATATTTTTAAGTTTCTGTGAATTCTTGATAAAAATAATGGCCAAACAACTGTCAATACACAGAAGTGATCTGTTCGTCATACTGGAAAAAGTAACCCATGCAAATGCAATCACCTGAACAAACAAATTTTTTTACATTCCCTTTTAATCTGACCAGGGATTTACAATCTCATAGGATCTGAAGTGGAGTTCAAATGTTCAATATGCGACCAAAAAAGCCAACATTCTCCTCTCTAGTCAATAGACTTCAAGCAAGGATGTCTCAACTTTTCTGCAGCGTCTTCACTACTTACATTAGGCCAATAATTCAATATTGTCACTAAATATGGGCATTGCACTTCACCCAGGACCTGGCTCTGAGATCACATGCTGGGGAAATTCTCGAGATTCATTCCTGTCCTGAGAAATCTATCATGCCCTGAGAGACTTCAAGCACTCCACCTGTCAACAGCTAACGACTGGATTTTGAGGAAAGATCTCACCGAATCTTACAAAACACCAAGCAGTCTGCAATAATAACACTGCCTAGGATTTGATGATTGCTTCCTCTGTAATACCAACTTCCACCTTCGTGGTCACAATTACAAATTGAACAAAGACAATTTTTTGTGCATTCTATATCCTTTTCATGTCAAACAAAGTCGTGGACCATTGGAATCGCATAATGCTCCCAGCATTCACACATTTAAACAACATTTCCATCTATTTTATACCTTTATTTGTTAAAAATAGTGACAAGCCAAAACCTCTGAAAATTAAATTTGGGTGTTGTGATGACGCTAACCAATTTATTCAATATCTCTAAAACCAATTCAAGAAGCAGTCATACCTATTAACGAAAGATCTTTTTGTGTCCAAGGACAGGACACTGACAGGACAGGACAGAACACATTCATGTATGACAGATGCAGCCTTAAAGAAATGGCTTCGGAAAATGTCCGCAACTAAAGATTCAGGTATACCTACCCAACTCAAAAAAACATCTAATATATCAACGTAACCTTCAAAATCATATTATTAGTGACATGATTTTAGATTTATTAAAAAATGATAATTTAGTTCCTGAATATGCGAGTAATTTTTATGAATCTGGTTATATCTCTTATATAAATATTTCAACAAGAGTCGTAAGAGACTAGTACTTGTATTGACCACATTTTTGGTAAAATTGATACAAGTATAAGGGTTAAACTGTTTGTTTGCGACTTAGATCTGACAGACCACCAAGCAACGATACTATTAGTAAATGCAAAAACTCACATGATAATACTAAAGAACATATACTAAAACCTAAAATTATTTTCAGAAAGCTTTTAAACGTTATAAATAATACAAATTGGAATTGTGTTTATACAGAAGAAAATGTAAATAAAGCTGTTTTTAATTTCATTCAAATTTTAAAGGATGCCATCAATAAATCTAAAGTAACATTTAAATTGAATTCCAAAACTGAATCTAGGATAACTAAATAAACATAATATTATAAACAAATTCCAATTTTGTTTTCAAAAGTGTCAAAATACTGAAGATGCTATTAGGTATGTAACAAGACAGATGTGTACTTCAATGGATAAGAGTATGCCCTGCATATCTATTTATCTGGATTTGGCTAAAGCATTTGATACTGTCAACCATGAATTGCTACTAAAGAAGCTCTGTAGATATGGTTTTCGTGGAATTACTTATGATTTGATTAAAAGTTAGGTGACTAATCGTAAACAAGTAGTGAAAATATACGTTACTAGTAAAGAACGAGTGGTCACTTAATGATTTCCGCAAGGAACTAAATTGGGACCACTATTCTTTATTCTATACATAAGTGACATTTCTCATCTTGCCAAAGGGAAATTCGATATCTTTTGCTGACGAGACTTGTGTTATAGTTAATGGTAAATCACGGACTGATGTTCTTCAAAGAGCTGAAGTCAACCTAAATCTGTTAGCTAATTGGTTATGTGCAAAGCATCTTAGCCTTAATATAACAAAGACAGTATACTCTACAAATGGAAGCTATTTGGACAGTGTTCCGGATCACTGTACATTGAGGATACATATAAATTCTTGCAATATACAAAACTGTACTTGTTCGGAGATAAGAGGTCATACGAAATACCTGGGTATTCTTATAGATTGCAATTTAAAATAGGATTACCATATATCAATCATTGCAAATCAATTAAGATATCTCATTTATATTTGTTATAAAAATACTAAATTATTTTATACAACACAACTTCTAGTGATATTTTATGCATTTTATTGGTCGATTACTACATATGGTATAATTGCATATGGAGGAGCCTACGCTAATTCTTTGAAACTTCTGAGTGATATTCAAAAACCAATTATTACACTGATATTTGAAAAGGATAAAAAATACTCTTCAGAAATTTTATGTAGAGGAAATAAAATAATTGATATTAGAAAATATTTTATGTTGAAGTCACTCTTAGAGAATTTCTCTTATTTACAAAATATCTATGAAGTAAAAGTAAAGGCCAATAAAAGAACTTTGTATTAACAACCTCCAGACGATAAGGATGATATTGTTTCCCTTTTATTTCTTTACAAATGTACTACGTTTTGCGATATCATATATATAGTGCAATTTGCGGGTTCGCACATATTTGCACCCAAATGATTACCTACGTTTATCCAACACATTTTGGGCATAACCCTGGACCGCACCTTAACTTTTAGAGCTCACTTAAAAAACACATCTGCTAAATCTCGCACTAGAAACAATATTTTGCTGAAGCCGTGTGGGACAACTTGGGGGGCTGCTACTTCAACTCTCGGACTTGTGGACAGTGCAGCGGAATATGGAGCTGCAGTTAGGTTGAACAGCCACTATGCACATTTGGTCAATATCCAAATAAATAACTCTATGTGCAGCATCGCTGGATGCTTTAGGTCTTCTCTGATCTATTGGCTTCCCACCTTGAGCCACATTATTTCTCCTAACCCCAGGGAAATCGAGATCCCTACTGGAAGATTTCCGGAAGT
This sequence comes from Gryllus longicercus, assembly GCA_038098605.1. Lineage (NCBI taxonomy): Eukaryota > Metazoa > Arthropoda > Insecta > Orthoptera > Gryllidae > Gryllus > Gryllus longicercus. The sequence goes on along the minus strand of JAZDUA010000320.1, from coordinate 251,380 downwards.
TCACAATTACATCCAAACAGGTTCGCTCAATAAACGGAAATATAGGAACCTTCCATTCAAACAGCCACTATCTTAAATTAAAGCAATTTCCACATTCGAAAAGAATTAGAGAAATACTGTATTGCTACAATCCATCATTTTCTCGACACAAGCCAAAGACCTTCGGACGTCAATAAGCCTTGCAATATACATGGAAGACTGAAAAACGCTTATGAACTGGGCAAGGAAAATGTGCGGCTTCCTTATTCAAATGGGGCATGGTATCATCTCCAGATTGAGAGTATGGTATCTCCCAGACCGTGCATCACTGAGCAGAGAGTTTTACTCGCAGCCTATCGTGGGGACCCAGTGGATATCCTTTGTCAGACACTGATGGTGGTGGAATGAATTCACAAGCTGGATGCGCCCCTCTAGGGACTAACTACTTTTTGTATCCCACTGAAGACTGTTTTACTGTCGTGGTGTCACATTGTAATGTATTGGACAGCATTTGCTTTATTAGGAGTCCTGTGCACTTGCCGTAATATGAAGAATTAAATCAAACTGACATTTATCTGATGTACTCTATGAATCGTATACATTATTTGATAAATACTCAAATCAGTACCTCCAGTACTGAAATTGATAATGGCACACAAAATCAACATACAACAATATATCAATTTATTACAGTTAAAGGATATAGTAAATGATAATTCTAAAATTCTGGACTTATTTGCTTCTAATTATTCAAATGTAATTAAATCTGACTGTCCTATTGTTCCTTGTGATTACTATCATCCGGCACTAGAACTTATGATAAATATTAAAGAAAGCTACATGACACTCAATACGTTAGTCACGAAATACAATTATAACCTTGCAGACTTCATGTCTATTAACGAAGACTTATGTTCATTTGAATGGAGTAGCTATTTTGAAATTAACTCTACTCAATCATGTGTTGATTATGTTTATAACTTTATTAATGATCTAATCGAAAAACATGTACCCAAAATGTATCTCCTCATCAATACCCTCCTTATTACTCTAAAGAATTGAAATTAATGTAAAAAGGAAAGTCTGAAGCTCACTCCAAGTACAAATTTGCAGATGATCCTTTAGATTATAATAAATTTTCAGAATTACGCAAAAATTGTAAATCAGAATCACATCTTGATAATGATAATTATGTGATAAATATTGAAAATTCTAATCCATCTAATATAAAGGCATTCTGGAAATTTACTAATTATAAAAGAGGAACAAATGGAATTCTTAATTATATTTTCAACAACAATGAAGCAGTTGACACCCCTCAAAAAATAGTAGTTGTATTTGCTGATTACTGCGAGTCCATATATAGACATTATAATGATGATAACCAATCTACTAAAGTTGTTGATCATGCTTCTGCCTTCAGTATTGGAACAATGATTTTACTCAAAATGATGTATACGAATCGATAAATAAATTGGATGTTAATAAAGGTGTTGGGCCAGTTTCAATATCAGCAAGATTTTAATACTCTTGAAATGCCTTTATGTACTTTTTGCAAAATCTCTGAACGAAGGTACCCTTCCTTCAGTTTCGAAGAAAAGTTGCGTAACTCCAATATATTAATCTCGGAACCAATCATACGTAAAAAATTACAGACCTATATTCATAATGAGAGTTATTTCTAAACTTCTTGAGTCCATTATAACTAAAAAAATAACTGAAAAATTAAGCAATCTCATCAGAGGAACCAGGCGTCAGACCTAATAAATCTACCACATCTAATTTATTGAACTTACAACATTTCATTATTGATAGATATTCTCAAGTAGATATGATATATATGGATTTTGCTAAAGCATTTGACACTGTAAACCATGAATTACTTACACAAAAGTTGTCAAATTTGGGCTTTCACGGTACACTTTTGGAATGGTTGAAAAACAATTTGTCTGATAGAATATTGAATGGTAAATATTTATCATTCTTATCCCCAGACATAATTGTATTATCAGTAGTTCTCCAAGGTTCTCACTTGGGACCCTTTTTATTTTGTTATTTATTTAATGATATTGAAATTATTTTATTATTTGCGATGACTTAAAAATCTATAGAGAAATTAATACTGTTAATGATTGCAAACAACTACAGGAGGGCTTGAATAGTCTTATAAATTGAAGTAAATCAAATCATTAAACTTTAATATAAATAAGTGCAAAGTGATAAAATTGACAAAACACAGACATATAGTTGACCACGAGTATTCTATTGATGGGGTGATACTCAAGTCTGTCAAAGAAATACCAAGATGTTGGAGTTATTTTGATACAAGAATGAGATTTGAAAGACATATAGATAATATTGTAGATAAACCTAAACAAATGTTAGGATTTATTATAAAAACTGCAACTGACTTCAGAAACCCTTCTACAATTAGAACTTTGTATTTAATATCTGTGCGGCCAATACTTATGTCCTCTTCACAAAACTCGTTTCTTCGTTATGATATATACAAAAAGAGAATTGATCCAGTAAAACAAATGTTTGAATTTCGTAGTTTAATTTCTTAATATCATCACCAAGGTTAAACAACGATTACACCAAAATTTTACAATAACTTCAAATTAGTTCTTTTCAATCCCATAGAAAATGTAATGACATCTTATTTCTATTCAAATTATTAAATCATGATATTGACAGCAGCCAACCATAATCTTTGATCAATTAGAAAATATCGTTGCGTAACCACAGATGTAATCAAACTGATACATTTTTTATACCGTTCACGAGAACTAATTTGGATTATTATTCTCCTATATGGCGTTTGTGCAGAATCTATAACTGATATCAACATAAATTGTATTCCTATTAGTCAATTTGTTAATTATACAAAGTCACATTTTCTCTGCGATTACAATTGAAATGCAATTTTACATTTTACTTATTTTTATTATCAAATTATAATTATTGTATAAACCTGTAATATTGGGCAATTGCCTGTTTTGATGTAAATAAATAAATAAATAAATAAACGAAAAAAAAACAATGGTATCATAAGAAGTTGCATCTTTTAAAACTTTTCTTTAGTACTCCTTTTTTTCTCCAAAGGTTCACTTCACAGATATACTAAGTTCATCAACAGTAATTTTGTATTTTCTAAATATTACATACATTACAATTTGCAACATTCACAACGGAAATTCATTCCTTTGACCAAATGACTTGTACGGAGCATCTCAGGACACTTATCAATCTCTCACACCCCCTCAGTCAGTTGCAAATATAGCAAATAATTCATAACATGCTGTGGATATTAAGGGTGAAAAAATTCTTTCCTTCAGAGGGGAAGTAAAGTCAGCTGTCCCCTCTTGTACATTTACTGCATGTAAAAGATCCTCTAAGCTAATTTCAAATCGCCTCCACAAATAATAACTTCCTTCTCCATTAGTTCCTGAAAGGATTGTAGTGAAATGTGCATGGTCAGATGGAAGGCCTCATGTAACAAGTCTCGTGACGTAAAAAGGTATCTATTCAATTCAATAAATAACAGGCGACCTTTTGAACACGAGATCTCAATCACAAAACATCCAAAATTTTGCAGAACTATTGACATTCAATTATTCTACTCCAATGTTGATTTTAAAATATTCATTCATTGCAATTTGTTAATAAATTTGAATTTATCATTCCAATGACATCCATTTTATGTGCATGATTATTTTATTTTCTCCCTCCTCACACCGTTTGAATTACCCATATTTACCATATTTAAGTTTACTGATTACATTAAATCCTGGCGTTTCCTTGCAATTGGTGGAGAACAAAATAGTTAAATGATGCGTATTCAGGTAACAAAAACAACATATCAATAACAATCAACTCAAAGTTGTTTTTTTCTCTTTCATGCATAATGCTATTTCTTCAAACAAAAATACGTCCTGAAATGTTACTGTTATCCATTTTACTTTATAAAAAATTGAGAATCAAATTTTCAAAAACTTCCAACTATGAAGTATTAAAAGGAAAAAAAAAAGTTCATGAAATTCATAACATAATGAATGAAAAACAAAATTATATTACCATATTCACATAACTGACAATATGGCAAATTTTTCACTATTCAATATTAACAAATAAGAACAAAACATTCCAGAAAGTCTTTCACCTGATCATCTCAACTTTGTTCTTATGATATGCAGAACCCTTTTCTCCCATAATTCAATAAATCTATACGAGTAATTATGAATTGTATCTAAAATAATATTTGTGACTTGGGAAACTGAACAGAATAAACAAAGCCTGTGACTTTTGAAAGTGTTGAAATGAAAGGGTAATGCAGAGTAAGAATTTTAACTTTACTGTTCTGAGCATATAATTAACTTAAAAATGGAGCAAATGATTATTAAATTCATGTCACAAATCTTGCCATCTCCAGATACTTAAAAATATTTCGAAACATTACACCTCATTCAACTTGTATTTAGAGAAATAAAAAAAAAAGTGAATCTCAGTCCCAACAGTTCTTTGAAGCTCTTATCTTCCAATAAACTTGTGCTTCTAAATTATCTATATATATGCTATATTATCTAAAATAGTTCACAAACCATTCCCGAAATAATTCCCTCATATTCAGGTCATTGTTGTCGCTAGACATATGTTTACAAAAATTCATAATGAGCGACCTCAAAACAATTTATTTCCTCTGATTAAATCATGAACTGTATATTCAGCAACAGATCGCCAAAAGATCATTACTCAGCAACACACACACATTTATAAGAGCATAGAAGTTATTATCCTTCTGAAAAAATCCTTCGTACGCTTTCCTTCGGAGGGGCAGTAAAGCCGGCTGTCCCATGTTAGTAGATTTACATGCATGTAAAAGATCCTCAAGCCTAAATGACGCCTCTGAGCCAAATTCAAATCGCCTGTTTCTCGCCCAGGAAATACCTCCTTTCTCTGCTAGTTGGCGAAAGGAGCGTAGCGAAATTTGCGTGGTCAGACGGAAGAGCACGCCTCATTCCTTGAGTCTCGCCACGTAAAATAAGGCATTAATTCAATTCAATTATCCAACAGATACAGCCAAGAAAAAGCTTGGAAAACACATCACAAATGGCAGAGGATTCATATCTTTTGCTTTTCATATACAGAACCTCCACCTTAACTGATTAAGACACTACAAATACTTTTTTCTCTACAGTACTAGGTGCTGAACAAGCTCCTGAAGCAGATGCTGAGAAAGTGCATTTCAGCTCACCCAACAGGAGCACTCCAGGTCCAATAGGATGATGAGCTCTCGAGGATGACAACGTGGTCACCCAGCACACTGCCTTCCTCATTCTACCACATGGCACCACCATATGGTTTCACACACCTGAAGAAAAGATTGCCATTATTACATTCTTATCCTATTGATATTATCATGCTGAATTCCATTCTAATAACCGAATTTCATGGAACTAGTAGCTTGAAACTGCAAACAACACTTATATCAGTGACTATCAAAGAACAATTGATATAAGATATAATCTATACATTCTGCACTCTCAAAATACAATATTTAACTTCTATTAAATTGAGTTGCAACATACAATTACAATTAGAATACCCTACAATTAGAATCACATGTAATGCTTTAGTTCATCTCTTTTCTTGGTATTCCTTCACTGGTATTTAGACTTAAGATTTTTTTTGCAAGATTCTTCATATACATCACACTGAGACAAGGCCATTCAATCACAACATTACACACCACTGATTCACAGGGTACTCAATCACTGAATAATGAAAACACAAAAACACATTACATATGAAGGGGCAGTAAAATGAACTCCAGCTGAAGAATCTGTTTCCTTGTGTGCATTGTATTGTGTGAGAATGAAAGAAAAACTTGATATATCTCTTTAATATCTTGAGATAATAACAAATAAAATGAGATATTTTTGCACCCTTCTACTTGCAATAGTTCTCTCACAATTTTATTCTGTTTCCAGAACTACACGATATAGACTGAATCATATCCTATAATTAGCATAATATCAATGTTTTCAAAACGGTGTCGTGCAATGTTCACGAAATAATGTGTATAATTTGTAGGCATCTTTAGCTTACTCATTTCAAAATTTCATATTGTTCTTATCACTGCCTCGTCCATCAATATTTCTAACATAGTCAAAGTTTCACTTTGAAAAGAGAAAGTACCATTACAAAACAGAATTTTCACATTTCAGTTCATTGACATTCTTTCAGTGCAGTGGAACGGGTTTGAAAAAGGGGAGGGAATTCTACCAGGGCTTTGCAACTCGCCATCAAAACAGAGGGCAAAGCTCCAGAGTTTACTGTAGGTACCGGTTGCAGGGTACAGCTGTAAGTTAGGCTCCCCAACTTCTGCACGTAAAAATTGGCTAATTTGTGAGAAATAGGAAAAGTTGACTTTCAATGTTCAACTATTTGTAATATAACATAAGAAACCCCTGAAGGAAGTGCAAACAGCGGCGCTATCTTCTGTAACATTAACGGCCTGCTTACGACCGGTGAACTCGTGAAGCAGGCATGAACTTTTTAAGTATCGTTGGCAGCAGTTCGTGGTTTAGTTCCTGTAAGAAGATGCTGCGGAATAGCATGCCACCATTATGGTTCCCACCACATTATATAGGAGTTAAAAGACCCTGTTCCAAACTCCCAAATCTCTCACTCATTGCTACAAGGGGAAATGTCCCTAGCTAGACAAATGGATACCAATCAGAGCACGGAATTAGTCAAGTAAATCTCGTAGAATATCATTTATTTTTGTTCCTCTTTTTTAGAGCTTCCGAACTTTTGGGGTTGGACAATGGGTAATCCCCAGTCTTAGTAAGAGAGGATGGAATAGGTTAACTCTTCCTTCCCTTCAAATATCAAAAACTATGTAACTATCTTTTCGATTATAAAGGCTTTGCCATCCTGTTTTTTACACTTTTCACATGGAACACTTTTTTTCCAGGAATCGCATAAATGGGTCAAATTGGATTTCCATGTATTCAAAAACAGACAAAGTAAATGAAGAGAAGAAAAGAAATAAAAGGATGAATTACATGCAAAAAAAAAATTGGAATATAAGCAACAGGTTTTGGAATAAATATTTTGTATAAAAAATTTGAAAGAATGACATTTCCCTTTCAAAATACACCGTGAACTATCATCAAAAACGCAAGAAAATACCCAAGACAATCAGCATCTCTACGAAAATGTCCCATTAATATATAATAAAAAAATTCCCTAACTCTTAACATTTTCTTTTTCCTTCGACAACAGAAGTTATGGAATATTTGACACAAAGAAACAAGTACTTTTAAAAACTGTAAATCCTCAGCTAACTAAACCTAAATAAAAACTACTAAGAAGGAACACATCTTACCAATTTTATCAATTCCATTTTACCATCACTGAATGCTGCTTGATACCATTCTTAGTGTGTTTTTTCAAATTTCCAGCACATTTTTGCCTTTTTTGACAACTTCCATTCCATAACTTCTCCTGATGGACATAGATATTCGTTCCTTTTCTCACTGCTACACTGCAACAAATCCAAATTTCAACACTCACCATTGACCAACTTATTCTCATTATTATAATCTGGTTAGCACACAACGTGATTTGTTTATGTTAAATTTTTTACCCCCTTCTGTCAATATCTTCACATTCACAAATTTGAATAGTGCAAATAATAAGTAAAACTTCTTGATTCAGTACATTCTGTAGTATTTAAGAATACTTTTGGGATTTTTATTTATTTAACTTGCTTATTAATTATCTAGTTCAAGAAATTAATTCATATAATAAAAATTCTGTATTCTCATTAAGAAAGTCATTTAAGAAATATTAGCACAAGTGAAAAGTAAAACACTCTTACAAACACAGTTACAAAAAGGGCCATGCGAGTGTTTTATCAGTATCCAAGAGACACACGTGAATTTTAAACAATTTAGAAGAAACAAAAAGTCAGATATAAATATGAATTTTACGAGAACCTTTTTACTGATCCGTAAGTGTAATTAATTAAGGATGAATACTTGAATTTATTGAACTATGTGTTTGAAGTAAATCAGCTGTTGACAGTTTCATCCAATTGGGAGCTAGAACATTACCATCACTGCCTGACATCGCTGTAGTGATGTATGATCTCCCGACTGGATGAAACCGTCAATAGCTGAAACCTGCCAGAAGCACGACTAAATAAATTATACTATAAATCATAATTTTCACTAATCAAAGTATAAAAAGAATGTTTCTTAGTGATGGAAATCACTCTGTAAAATCAAATATAGACTTTACCACTTCACTTATACACAAATAATGTGTTAAAGCAAAATTTTTTTCAAAAAGTTGTATTCAATATGTATATTCAAAACATTAATTCAGAGATATTTATGTACTTTGTTTTTGTAAGTACCTAAAAATTTAATCTTATAACAAATATTTAAAAAAGTAATATATACTATTATAGTAATTTATAATAATAACGGAAGTCTGTAATCCTAGCTGACCGATGTATTAATACTTATGTGCATATAAACTATGCCAGAAACTAGTAGTTATGAAAGAAACACTTTCCAATAAAATTTATTTTAATTTTAAAATTATGTTAAAAATATAATTCGAAAAATCATTTATAACTTCCAACATGCATTTAAAAAAATCCTTTATAATGTATTTAAAAAAATTAAATGGAATATAAATTATTCAAGAACTGCAATTGCAGTACTGCGTAATAACATTTAATTATCCAATTGTTAATTTTCGAGAACATCTATCACCAATAATTCATTAATAAAGAAACTTTCATAAAAATGTCAAGTTAATGACAGTAACAGTACCTCATATGCAGCCAATGCTTCTTCAAAGTGTCCTTTTGATTGATACAATCTAACGAACCTCTTGACAGTAACTTAAGTCATATTCAGCTTTCGCTGTCCCCCTCAGCATGGAAATTTCTGAAACTATAGATTACCGAATTTCAAAAACACTGTTCTCCTCCCAAAGCCCTCTTTTAATCACACATCAATGCACTCACTTTTTTCTCCATAATCTACAAAGATTATCCTACTATTAGGGCAGTAAACATTGGCATGATAGTTGAAGATCAGGCCTACCACGCAGCTCTGAACACGAGGACTGTTGACACGACTATGCACACAAGGTTGTCCAGTACTGCCCGGTGTCTAAAATCGACTGCGGTTACGCTCATGCTACGCGCTTCCAGGACGGCAAAAAAGTGTGACGTAGTTCAACGGCAACCAGCCAATGAGCACTCACGACCGCGTGACGTCAGAGCCTGATGGAGGGGGTTGTTAACGTGAATGTATGTTCTGTACATAAGTATACTTTTTTAAAAATTGAAATAATGTAATTGAATTCATGTCAATCCCTAATTTTAGCCGCGGGACTGAAAAGTCCAAAGGCCGTATTCATAGTCGACACTTACACGATAAGTAATCGCTGAAGTAATAAGCATTATTACATAAGCAAAATTATTCGATGGTTGCACTCAGGCAATATTTCGCTACATATTTGGCAGCATTTCTTCATTGGTTACTAGATACGAATCAAGAAGGCGCGTCAATCTTGTTTACAATTTTGGCGGTTCTTGTAAGTGCATGAATAGCATCTGGTTTCATCGACAGAATGTCAACAAACAGAAGTAAAGTTAGATTCGTGTTTCGATGCGCTAAGTCCTGTGCGGATAATTGCTATTGGTAGAATTTTGCCTATTTTACGTTATTAGTATATATAATTATTGGCGTATGATATTTGTTTTCAAAGTATTCAAAAAATCTTATCAAATTAACAATAGTTAACTTTGGTACTATTACACACTTCATATGTAGCAATTTTAACACTTCAAGCACGCTTAATTTAATCTTTTGGGGTCATTCCACGGAAAACAAAGGGGCATCAAAACCTGATCTCCCAAAATTACCTATTTTTTACAATCGTTTCGCCTGAGAGTAAAAATCTTTTCTCTGAAATATTAATTAATTATCACTCATTGTTGCATCACAATAAATGATTTAAGTTCTATGCATTCGCATTACACCTCCGTATTATTTATTTTTTCTGATTACGATAAAAGACAGAATTTTATTTTCAAAACGCCATTTGTTAGGGTATAGATAGACCTATGTTTATACTTCATCTCGTTAATTTGCGTATAACCTCCTCGTACGTCTCCTAGACATTTGCGTCGAATCACAACCACTGTGGGTGATTCAGACGAAGACGAAAAATGGTTCAGGGAAATGCAGATTCCATTAGCTAGGACAACACAATGAAAGCCTCGTGTTGCCGGAATAGTCTTCAGTCTCGCAAACCTCTCCGTAACATTTGAGCTTCCTCTTCGCGTGCAACTTTCGTTGTGAAATAAAACACATCTCATTTTCTCGGTTAGCTTCCTTTTCCTGGCTTGATTGGAATGCCTTTGAAGTTCAAAAGGGTGGCCGCACCCCAAAAGTATTCCACTTTTTTTATTTATTTCGGCTTTTAAATAAAGCTTTTATTGCGCAATTTTTTTACTATTCAGTTCAAAGTTGGGTACAAATGAATATAACTTACTCGCCCAAAGGCCAGCATTTCTCTCAAGCAAGCTCCCTACGCAACGAAATTCGCACAACATTCACCCAGTGAGGAGTGTCACGAACAAAGACTTTTATTGCTCTACGCCTCGTCAGCCCTTCCCGAGGGCTTCCCTTGTACCCGACCTTCAGCGATCCCAAAGCACCCGCCGCTCTCAGGCCCAGTGTTGGTCACAGCAGCTCCATGTGCGAGAGATTATGGCCCTTACGTGGTTAGAGTGAGATATTCCCTTGTACACAGAGAGTCCACATTACGTTCAAAAATATTTATTTGCAGGAAAAGTTGGTATTGCGAGTCCTACATACACAAAATAGAGACTTTTACGCTGAGTTTTATGTAATTATGCGAATTAATTTTGTTCTATAGATGTAAAATAAAAATGTTTTAATATCACATAAAAAACTACCGTTGACTAGTGTCGTAACTCGTACCAACAGAGCGCGTGGCCACAGACTAAAAAATTGAAGCAAACGGATGGAATATAAAAAAGCACTATTACACAATTAGTTCGAGCAAAATCATAAAATGTAACATAACACATATTTATGTTTTTGTGCAGTGATCGCTAATAATGACAAAAATTTCCATGTTTGGGTGGAGGGAAAAATCTAGTATATTGAGCAACAACGTAATGCCCATGAGATTGGCATCAGGGCTCATGCTTCTTCAAAGTTTCGTTGTTTGGAATCACTGTGAATACCGTTCGTTGCCTGGTCGACACGCGGTAAATATGACAACCTGAGCGAATTGGCGGAGGGCTTATTTCCAAAACGCAATTAGGGAGAAAACGACATTCCCCCAATAATACGAGATCAGTGACGTAATAAAAAGTTTTCAAATATTTTTTCAATGTGTTTTTCTCTAATTTTTATTTCTTGAATTACCTGAGCCAAGAGTAGGGCGAAACAGATTATTCAATAGCTTAACAACAAGATCAACAGTTTGGTTCTCTCCAACATTGTATGAAGCTTTATATTTCACTTGACAGAAATCGTACTATACGCGCAAGTTTTCTTGATATTCCACAGCACGAGGTGCGGGGAGAGGAGGGCTCTGGCTACGTCACGGCTTAAAAGGCGTACCAACTGTATAATCATTGACTGTAGTAATCATTGACTCCTTCTGCTCCTTATTACTTTTCTTATCACTAGTTTTTTCCTTTCTTTTTTTTTGGTTTCTTTTCAGTTATTCCCCTATTTTATTTTTTCCTAGTTAATTAAACTGCATGATTAATTTTTATGTTTTAATACTTTTGATTGAAATTTTAAAACTATTTTTTGCAATTTCAATGTGCCATATTTCCAGCGGTGCGATTAGGTAATTCATTCAAAAACTATTTGCTGGTTTTCAGTATAATTTTATATATTGTTATGATATTGACTTACATGCAGATTATTGTGTTAAGTTCATATCAAACTAATGCTGATAAAATGAAATTACTCCATCATATAATTCTGAGAGCTATAATAATGAGACCTTCAATAATAAAATTATAGCATTGTTTGAGATAAAATCATCAAAAGAGAAATCCCAGTGGCATTGTCTTTTGTAATCGTTTGTCTTGATGTTGCACTCAAAATGAAAAGAAGTTTAAAACTTTTGAAAATAAGACATGAGAACTATTCAATGCATTATTACTCTTCACAATTAGATAAAATACAGGGCTGTAGAGAAAAGGGGTTTCCATTAAAATCCTGAAACTGCCAACGGCTAAATACATTATTCCTCTCACAATTTCAATAAAACGTAATTATTAAAATTGCCCATGGATGGATTAAGATACTGTAGACCTTCAGGCACAAAACTGTACTGGGCACTCCTTCAGAAAAATCTTTAAAACTAAAAAACTAATTATGAATAAATCTAAAAGCACCAATTACGACAGAATAAATCATTTTTCTAATACAGATGTAAATTAACAAATTGCTTTTTAAATTTCTCATTTACAAATACATGTTTGGTTTCTTATTGTTCCATTCTACTTATTTTTAAAACCAAACATCGTAGTTCAGCTATTTGATTGATGATTATTTAGAAAAAACATTTTATGAAGTTTTTAACATTTATTTTAAAAAATACGAGCACGGGGATGGGGGTCTCAAGCCTTCTTATTTTGCTAGTAAGGAAACCCATCTCTGCATTTACCTAAACATTGAATGATTGATATTAACACCAGAAAAACGGTATTTTATCATTGCCCACATTTGAAACCACTACAAAGACTCATTTCTCTCTGAAATGAATGCCCACTCGGTAGCTTTATTGATTGAGGTGCTGATCTATGCTAAAGGTTGCTGCTTTGAGTCCTATGTAAGCAACAGTGCTGCAACGTTGCTGTAGAAGGCAATGACAATCCACAGTGTATCACCATAATAAAAAGAGAACATGAATAATTTTGGAATAATTGAACCATTGTTCAGGAGCAAAAATCTGACATGTGGAACATAACACAATAATAATTCTATACTAACTGTTTAAAAATTCTCTAAGTCTTAAGATACCCTTTTCTCATAGGGAGTAGTATCAAAGTGAGTCATTGGAAATATTAATTGAATTAAGATTTTCATTCAGATTGCACTAATCAGCTTTTCTGAATATCTAACGCAATGTTCTCCAGGAGTGGGGATATTTTGATCACTGCCAGAAGATCCAGAGGAATGCACGAACGCTTACAATGTCTTGCCACTACATTTGAATGAAGTGCGTTGCGCGCGCGGTGTTGTCGAGTTGCGTCACAGTCCCGACCCCTAGAAAGCGCGCGAGCGTCTCCCTTTGGACAGATTGAGGCTGAAAATTTTGCAAATTCTTTCATTTAGAACGGTTGATGTCTTTCAAACTGCGCGTATTGATTCTTCTAGATGCTAGCTACTAAAAGAATAGTTTTCAAAAGCATGTTCCACAATTAATATTCTCACAATTTCATTTCAGATTTGTCAGGTTACCATAAGAGCCCGTATTAAAACAAGAAACTTTACGGTCTCGTTACGCGAAAACTAGACGGTAAAATCCATTCACACTCTAACAGAACATAGAAGAATCTCTCACCTTTCGATTAATACAATAAAAAAGGCGTGGTAAACAGAACTCTTTATCTCGCTCTAACCACCTTAAGGAAGAAATTTCAAAAATAAAAATTCAATAGTAAAAAATGCTACCTAAAAACTCAAATAATTTAATACATACATGAAAAATACACAACTTTTTGTTTTAAAGCTGCAAACTTAATTTTTGTCAAAATTATAACACAAGTTACAAACAATTAACGTAAGTGATGCGAACTTTTTTCAAAAATTTTGAAAATTAATAACATCTCGCAAAGACACCCTTGCTTTCCTGTGCTGCAAATCTTATACGTAGGAATCGGAGTCTAATGAAAATACATTTTTTTCGCTTTAACTTTAGAACAATGCCGTTTGGTATTATATTTTGTTATGACAAAAGAAAATGGCCCATTTTTTTTGCATTTTTAATCGGTTTCGACTAAAAAGTCATTTTTATCTTTTCCCGTATTTTTAATTCATTTTTAGCTGGTTTCATCGATTTTAATATTATTTCAACGATACTTCAAATAATATTTAAGACCTGTACAAATGTTCTCCACGTAATTCCTGAGTAAGCCTATTCCATTTCTTCTCTCATAAATTGTAACGGCAGCCATTGAATGTAATCTAAGGTTCCTGTGAGTCTATCAGCGCCATTGTCGGATCGCCCGATTTCGAGATAACTGAAAATAGAGATTTCCTGGTAGAGAATAGTCCAAACCAAAGTTTGCCATCTGAGTTCACTTCAACCAATGGAAGAATCCTCAATTACATTTGTAACGTATCCAAAGGCTTGCTTTGTTCATCCGAACTGGTTTTGATCACATTTTTAAGTAATTTTTCTCTGGCTTTAAGGCATTTTAAAAGCATTTTATTGATCATTTTTGGCGACGTTTTGGTCATCAAAACCCGCTGCCTAATTATAAGAGGTGACTTATTTTCTTGTTTTGTAGCAGTAAAAGTGGGCTAGTATTCCTACCTACCGAAATAATTGTGTACAAATAAATACTCCGCAGGTTATATCCAGAACACTCCGCTCGAGTATTTTATCTAGAAGCTTTCCAATTTTCTGAAATCGCATTTCCCCCCTTTCCTCATATCTATAGCTATTCCTAAGATACTAAAAATACACAGAAACGTTTCTGTTAAGCCTCTCACATCCTTTGTGCTTCGAAATGTCATAAGAATGATTAATTTTAAAGTGCACCGTTTTTTCAATACAATATCCAAAATTCAAACCTACTACATGCGCATACAGTGTCGTTTTTACCAATAGATATATACTAAGTTTTGATTACCGAATAAAATATTTAAAATTGCTTTGATCACAAAAGAAGTCGTCCCCACAGGAACAAACTGATTTGATTCACGGGATATTGAGTCGCATCGCGCCAGATCAGATGACATATCTACCGGTAGGCATTGCGTACAAATCACGTTGGAAAATATAATTATAGTTAAATAGTTATACACATCAATTACCATTTGTTTATTTCGACTATTGAGCACTCTATCACTCCTGCACTTAAGGGTGTGTGGATCATACATTCTAAATAGTTTGCAAAGTAATAGGAAATTAAAGTTAAAAAATTAAAATTAATAAAATTACCACAACCTAAAAACCAAAATCAAGAAAAGTAAACGAAATCACATTTCACTTTGACGCGATTAAAACCACAATTCTCAAAAATAAAACAAAACTACACACAGGCGAACAAACACATGTAAACAATCGGAACGCGACCTTTCTGAGCACAGTAGGATACGGCACAGTAGATATATGGTCTCTGAGATACGGTGTCTGAAGCACGTGGCACCGCAGCTCTGCCTGATCCAACAGCCGAACGTGTCCCTTCATTCAAAAAATTAAATTCTAGAGATATTCACCGCGATTTGTGGTAAATACATAATATATTCAAGGTATTACACAACTAATTTAATTGTCGCAATAAAAACTTATGTTAATGTGTGTTTAAAACAGTTTTGAAATCTTAAAAACTGAAGGTAATTTTTTTTACTGGAAAAGACAATAAGGCCCTGAACTTCACTCCTAACCTCGGACGCGCTTGAGTTAAATGTTAAAAATTTTTCGTGACTAACGATATATCAATAGGGTCAAATAGAGAACGACATTTCTTTGCGTAATAAATTAGCAAAACAAAAGCGACATAGTTTGAATTTAATTACATTTTTTTAAAACTTTGCTTCGCTAACATTAAGGCTCTCGAGCAAAGCCACTGCCAGCGGTCGCTGGGAAAGGGGAAGCATCACTATGCCTGTGAGAACCTATAGAGGGTCGACCTCACCCCACCCCCCCTCAGCCGCAGACGCCGGGTCCCGCCGCCCCTTCCTGCCCCGTCCCGATCCTTCAGCAAAAGGCTGCGAAGGCCACCGCTCCCACGGCCGCACCGCACCTCCCCCACCGCCAAGTGGCGGCGACCGACCCACCGCCTCCGCCGCCCACTCCCCGTCCCTCGTAACAAGCAGCAGCTTGCCTACCATCCCTGAGCGACCGCGGCCGGCATTGCAACGCAATTCCTCGACGGAGGCGCCCGCCGAATGGAAGGTTGCCGGGCAACGCGCCGCATTGTTCCGTAGGTAATAAATTAGTTGTTCAACACTGCCCCTTCTTTACCGCAAAAGCCGAAGAGCTGCGGGGTGTGAATCCCTCATGTCTGGAGACCCGAAAATTACGTACAACTAACGCTCCCGTGTTAGTTAACTTCCTTTCCCTACACTTTCAATTAAGTAGGAATGTTGTTTATTTGTTAAAAGTGTGGAAATGTAATTTCGTACTTACGGAATATCAAACAAAATTACAAACAATGCAATTGATATTCGAAACAAGTTTTCATTAAAATCATATTCAGTTTTATCGAGATATGTTGTTTGAACAATTCACACTTCCTTAAAATCATTTGAAGTTCCTTGACAGTTTTTCGCTTTCCTTGATAGTCACAAAAATATTAAAAAAGGTTTTTACTCTCGAGAAAGACAAGTAAAGTTTTTTATGCTAAAATACTGTACAGGGCAAGTACAAACCTACTCTTTGCAATATTAATTAACTTTTCTGGATTTGTTGTGAGGAACAGAGGAGGCCTTGGAGGAGCAGGGCGCTAACTTACTGGGGTGCAAAAATTGAAAGAATAACTTATTTGTATACTAAAAGGTATTGGATTATATTCTGCGTTCTTACGAATCTCAAGAAAAGCAATTCTGAGCAAAAAAATAAATAAATAAATAAATAAAAAAAATAATAAAACTAATATTTTCACCTTTGAGCAATAAACACCATGAAATCATAATGTTTCAAATAAACAAAAAGTTGAAGGGAGTCCTCGCTGAAGATTGGGAGAACAAGGAAGCTCGTAAATTCAACGCCAGTAAGACTGGAGGCTGTTATCCGCGCCACAAAATGTTCTTTGTTTATTGTTTGCCAGCGTACGGCAATTTTTGTGGTGAATTGCTTATGCATTAGGACAAGTTTTGTTTATTATATATTATGTATTCACTTATTTCATGATATTTTTGTGTTTGAGTAAAAAATGTTTGCATTCATGCCTACGTTTATTTTCTTTCTCACAATTCTGCATTAAATAGTTTTTCTATACCAGTTTGTATCTTCTTACATACAGTACAAACAGTTTCGAGTCACAGTATTTCTGCGCGATTACTAAGGTGATGTTAGAGGTTTTATCTACGTGTCTGACAATCGTTTACTTTCGAATGTTTGCACTAGCATTCAGCAGAGTTTAAAAGTAAAGTATTTGTGAAATACACTTACGTAACATTTCCACTGCACCGTGATCTTATCCTATTTCCTCTAAAAAATTGTTAATCGTTGAAATCTTGATCACCTGGAACATGTGTCATTGCAAGACAAAATAATTTTGCAATGATTTGTAATTTTTCTTCGACAGCGTCTATTTCGCCTAAGCCCAGCTCAATTGTTCTTTCATCGCGAATTTGTGACTGAAGGAGAGTTGTCATCGATTAGCGATAGAGGCTGGCACATATTTGCCGGAAAATTTGTATTGTTACACTGGTAGATTTGACACATTTATTCTGATTACTTCACTCGTGAAATTAAAACACATAGCGTTTAACTATACATACAAAATGCCCCAGTCAGGGTGGTGTATCAAAAAGCTTATCGCTTTCCTGTCCGATTTTCCTTGCCGCTTCTACCTATTGGCCAATCACAAAAAGTCTCCTCTGTCTTTGGTGGCGGTGTACTACAACGATCGCGGTGTTGCATGCGACTAACATAGCATACCGTTATTTTCTATATTTGGCGCATTTTGGGACACTGTTGGATATAATTTCACTCGTGGAATAGCTCTGTTAAATACCGCTCGTCCATTGGAACTTCTCATATAAATCCCCTCCTCGTTTCGCGAGTCGGGTATTTATCAACAATTTCAGAAGCACTCGTTTTACCTATGATAAACACTATTTTTATCATTAATTATTCCCATTTACTTCTTTGAGACTTTGGATATACAGTATTTCATTACATAACGGAAATCAGGCCTCTTCGTAGCCGAAAAGACTTCCATAAATGCAGAATTTTACGATCATTGCATTTCACAAACTCCATAAAAAATTAGGTACAATCGAGTGATTAAATGCTGTTCAGAACTCTGGAACGATCGCAACACGACTCGCCGACCGCCACGCGGGTTTCCACAATTGTGAAAATTCCTAGAAAATCGAAGATCTCTCCGGCAAGTAGTTACTTAAGGAGCTAATGGCCTTGAAATTAAATTGTATTAAGAAATCTATTTCCTTAGATTCAACAGACTGATTTGCCAGATACTGTTTGCCCATGTGTAATTTCATATTATAATGCGTCGTTTTTTGAATAAAACATAAGTTTGGGAATGAAATAATTGCTTCGAGAGTACACAGAGCAATAAATTAAAAAAGATATGTAAACGGGTAAATTAGATTAATTAGAAAAGTATAACAAAACAAATTAAGTGCGGATAGTAGAACCATAGTGATCCAAGTGATATTTTTTTCTTTATTGAGCTTTTCCATGGTTACAAGGGAGAAACAATAAATTTTCATGCCACAGTGATGCAAGCGCAAAAGAATCATCTGTAGGAAGTTCTCAATCCTCCACTTCCCTTCTCCCGTTCCCTTAAACCAAACACACACGCTTTTCTCTCGATTTCTCTAAATGATGAGAATATCACTTGGGTCAGTGTGGTTCTCTCCCCACCAATTGTAAGTTGTAATTCTGCGGTCGCGAATTGAGAGTTTTGAAGTCTACAGGTACACTTCAGAATGTTTACTCTGATACCGTAGAATTACAATTTATAATTGTTATCACAAAATAACAAAACACAAAAATAGTAGGTACTTATGGAATTTAGATCATAGACTTTCATTAAACCAAGGAAACATACAAATTGCCCCATTAATTATATTCATATGACTACACTTGCAAAGAAATCTTACAAAAAGTAATTTAAATAACAAAAAATGATATTATATTTTGTTGCTCGCCATTTGCCCAGAGTAGACCATTTGTGGATTCGCGCTCCACTACTGGCAACACGAAAGAGCAGCAATGCACACGGATTTAGACGTAGTAATGTGGGTCCCGCAAGAACAAAAGTGTACCACCGTTAAAAATCCTCTAGATTTGGTAAAAAATAAAAAAATATCTATATTAATTTCTTTAATTTTTAAGCACAAACCGTTTAGTAGAATAGACTTACAGATAATAGATACAATAGTTATTTACATGCTATGGTTGTTTTAAGGGTTCCAGTGACCGAGCGAGACAAACTAACTTTGGCCCAATGGCTTTTTGCGCCTGAGATCATTAGAACCAGTCAACGCCCGTAGTACAGGAATGGTTTTGCTTTTTACTTCATTTTGTTCTTTCCGATTTACTTATTTACTAATAAACTAGATGTTAACTTGACTCGGTTTGTCTTTTCGTATCCACCCCTCGTCGTCCGGCGAAGGCCACCGCCTCCGCTCGTACGCGCGAGGGAAGAGGCCCACGGCAGAGCGCCCTTCTGCTTTGCACGGGTGCCAAGTCGTTCAACACTGGTCTGCCCCCCCCCCCCTCAACCAACTGACATATGCATAGTTACACTACAACTGTGACTTGGAAATAATATTTTTCTTAGCCCCCTTCCAACTTTCCTCTATAGCCGAAAACGTGTGTTTCCAACTTTTTTCGTCAGTTTAACTCTATTTTATCTTATTAAAAGCAATATAAAAAATAAGAAAATAATTCATTCCTTTAGGAAAACATTTTCTGATATTTTCTCAGCGACAAATTCAAGTGCAAAAAATACTTTTAAAACTTTTTTCGAGCATTTTCCAAAGTTTTAAGACAGAGTACAATTTTTTGTTAGTTTTTCAAAAGTTCCTCTCAGAACACAAAATGTTGTGGATTTATTGAAGATATTTTTCGGCTGCTGGGATGCAGTTAAAATTTCAAATATACTTTGAAACTGCACCAGTTCTGCGCATTTACTTTCGTGTTTATTATACGTTGTATTTGTACACGTTGTAGCCTCTAGCATTACTTTGACTTTGTAATATAGTTAAAAATAGTTATGTTTTCGCAACGTTCTTATCTTACGTACATCATATGCTAAGGAAAGACGATAGTTTTTGGCACTTTATAACAAACCAACCTCGTGTGATAAAAACCTCGTGTGATACTGGTGGATAGAAAATTACTCCCCAGTTCTACATCGAACAGGCTTCAGAATAAAAAAAATAGAAGTTTGTATATCATGACTTACAAGAACAAAGTTTATCGTAACACATTATGTTCGCGAATTACTGAGAAGGGTTACGTCTTGGACCTTTCAAACTCGTTTTGCGAGTCTCAGGAGGAGACGACCTTTTTAAGTGCAGGTAAATTATAACCTAAGACGTGTTTTGGGGCAAGGGTAGAAGACAAATGGAAAAATGTTCAGTTCGGATGATGAGTTCGGACAGTGAGGAAATGAAATGAAATATTTAGGACTCGAACTTTTTTCTTTTGCCCCCTCCACAGTAACCCTGTGAAGAAGGGGGATTTATTCTGTTTAAATTTTCTTACATTTTGCTGCTGCCTTGCGGCTTAAGCAGCTAGAGGCGGGGCTTTTTCTTACAACTAATTTTACATTCTAGACCTAAAGTTATCTTACTTGCACTTTGGCATTACTAACTTATACTAAGATCAGTTTTGTTATACTATATTATATATACTACGTAAATTGTTATAATACGGGTTGGTAAATTTTTTTTCTACATTCACACATCATTCATACTAGTTTCATTTGGACTCGGACTATGTACGTAGGTAACATTCTACAAAATTTGACCTTTTGGATCGCTTTTACAATTTTGTAGATTTAGTACTCTAGGGCACCCCACTCTACAGCATGGGCGACCAGAACAGAGGAGAAGCTGAAATCAGTGTAAAATTAATTTGAAGGTAAAATACCGAAATTATCTTTCATCACAAAATCAAAGGGACATTTTTATTTTCTGTGTATTTCAAGCTCAACGCTCAGCAATATTGGAATAGTTCCTGTCGCACAGTACGGGCCCTATAAGGCTGAAAAATTCACGCAATTCGGGGGACGCGCGTTCGCAGTTGGGTGCTACTTTAAATCAATTTTCATTGTTCTAACTATTATTTACATAGTGCAGAGTTTTGGCACTGGTCCGGATTGTGTATATTTACAGTACTATATTTATTTTACGATAGTTTTTCTACGTACACAAGCAGCAATTTTTAGATAAGGGAAAACCCAATTTTTGTCTCTAGCCTGAAACAATTGCGGATGCGAGAGCGTGGGCTTCCGTGCCGCAATCAGTGACAGCTAGCCGCGACCTCGGCGTAGGGGCCGCGGTTCCCCTCCTCCCGGAGGAAGGCCGCAGGGGCCTCGAACCAAGTACTTGGCTGCAAAGGCCTCAGCTTTTTTGTTTTCCATTATGGCTCGTCAATTGAAAAAATCTGAAAAGAGCGTCCTGAGAGGAAGTGAAAGATTGTTTCGTGCCTGGTGTTCTAAGACGCAGTGAAGTTCTTGTAAATCCGTTCCAACCTGTTCCTCTTCGTTTCGCCACATTTTCTCTTTTGTCCCCTCCACAGTAACCCTGTGAAGAAGGGGGATTTATTATATATAAATGTTTTTACACTATGCTGCTGCCTTGCGGCTTAAGCAGCTAGAGGCGGGGCTTTTTCTTACAACTAATTTACATTCTAGACCTAAAGTTAACTTAATTGCACTTTGGCTTTACTAACTTACACTAAAATCATTTTTGTAATACTATTTTATATATTCTACGTAAATTGTTTTTGTATATGTTGGTAAATTATTATTATTATTATTATTATTATTATTATTATTATTATTATCATTATTATTATTATTGTTATTATTATTTTTTCTACATTCACACATCATTCATACTAGTTTCATTATATACATAACCACCACATTTTCTCCACTTATCCTTCGTACACCAGAAATCGTGGAGTACTCACAGTCCGATCTCCGTTCAACACGACAGCATTTTGTGTTTTCCCATCCACCTAACACTTTACACAAAGACTACTCTTGAGTGGAAATAGAAGGGTCCCTTGCAAATGTTTATCTACACCGCATAAATTCAGACAAAGACCCCACTTCAGTGCCTGGGTTTGGGTTGAATTATCAAGGCCAAACGCAGCGCGCCGAGAAAATACTACTTTAAGGGGTGTCCCAAAACTTTTGACCGGCTGTGTAAGTGCAAGGAAGGAGTGAGGAAATGACGTACACGTAGGATATTGCTCCGGTATTCGCCTGAAACTGCTCGGAGAACCCACGAAAAACTACCGACCTGAGTACCGGCCACCAGAACTTTCCCCCGGACAGCGACTGATCTCGACCCAGCTATCTAGCTGGTGACAAAATCCTTCCTCTGCGGGCACTCGAATCTAGGACCTCTTGGCCAGAAGCTCCACAGTCACATTTGTTTATAACCTCTCCCGGTACACAACACACAGAAATGTATTCAGCGATGGTGAAAGGTATTCGATTACTAGTGCATTGTTAACTATTATGCAACTATTGCGCCATAATTAACTTACTACCTATTAATATTTTCAACAAAGTCTTAACCGGACTGTAAGGAAATGTTAATGCCAGAAAAAAGAAATAAACTTGTACAACGCAGACAAATCCATTAAATTGTTCTAGTACGTAAAACTTCGCGACGTTGAAAGGATCTGAACATCTAAGGTGTCGGTTCCACCGCGCCAGACTCGTAAGAAATTTGAAACTCCACAGAGACTAGTCTGTATCATTGGAGCCCTGAGCCACCCGAGCTGGGCTGGCCGTTTGAACTTGGATTGTACTATGAAGTATTTTTCACTTTTAAAGCGATTAATTACAAAGTGCGGAATCTTATTGATAAATTGCGTTAATAAAAAATAAATTCAATAATATAGAGGAATGTGTTACTTGTCCTCCTACTATTTGAGTTTTATAGACACTGATACACTTGTAATAATTGTAATATCAGTTTGAACACCAAGTATGTTTGTTACTGATTGTGCAGAATTGTAGACACAATCAGAAAGTGATCAGGAAACTAGTCATTTTCTTCAAGGATAAGGTCCCTTCAAATCTGTTGGCAGCAATCTAGGCAATTTCGAAAACATTTTGGAGAGGAAATGTGGATGTTATTACGTGACTGCAGATATTTTTAAATGTAAATGCACACTCTTAATTTTTAGAAAAGTATTCGATTTTAAACATTGTTTTACGATTTTTTTCGAATGTGCTTTTAAATTGCGTATTCAATACATAAATCAGAGTATTAATGTAAATTTTGTGTAATAAACAGCCCTGATGAGAGAATAAAAAAGTCAAGAAATGTCTGCCACCTCGGGCAAATTAGTAATCGACCAACTCGTGAGGAAATTCACGTATGAGGAAATTCTAAAAACAAATAAAATATAAACCTTCTGGATTCTTATAGTTTTAGAACAGTTAGTTTAAGATATAGATTCTTAAGTTTACAGAAATATTTGTTATCAAAGCTTTTATTTATACATCGTAATTCTTTGAAGGCAAGGGTTTGAACACAACACCATTTTTAAAGTTTCTTCAGTTACATTCGACATATTTCAGGTTCCAAAAGAAATGAAAATTTCGTTCACTAATGTTATTCATGACACGAAAGGTAAGTGACCGTTTCTTTTTTCGAGAAGGAAATGTGTCATGAGGCAGATAGGCTGCGTGGCGCAATCCTACGAGCGAAGTAAAATAACTTTTACGACGTGTCATTCGTTACTGTTTAGACAGCGTCACTGGCTTTGCTTTTATTTTACTTAAAGTGTACAAATTGAGGATACATTAATATGTATCGTAGCTGATCTGACAAAAGTGTATTTTGCTTTCTTTGTTGCATTCACAGTTTTATATGCACATTTCAGTGCATGTGACTATCAGCATTAGTGCTCAAAATAAACTTTTAGCACTCCATGTGTGCCCTAAAAGTTTAGATTTTTAGTATCAGCTGTCAAAAAATTATCTTTCGTGTAAGGAACATTGAATTGACGGTGACATTAGAGTAATACAATCTGGCCGACTCGGAGAGTTTGTGTTCGCCCAGATGTGCAGAGTTATTCCTATTAAGCTTCTGCGCCGGGGGAACATTCCAGACGAGATGTAACAGGGCCTGGCGGTGAGAGGTCGGTGCGGATGGGCCAGCACGGGCCAGCCAGCACGGGAGGGTCGCGCCGCGCCCTGGGGATTTCCCAGCTGGCAACCCTGCCCCTCGCCCCCCGCCCCACGCCCCTCGCCACCCGCCCCCCACCCCCCGCCCCTACCACCGGCCCAGACGCGGCGGCGCCCTAACATTCACAGCCGCCTCCGTGCTTCAACTCGCTCAACTTTTCTGGGGAAAACAAATTGTGTGCGTACTTCATTCCGACGTAAAATGTCATTTATTGATATTATTTTCACAACGTTTCGGAAACTCACTTTTTCCCATCATTAGGTGCACACTGAAAAATCAATTACATACTACTAACATTTGTTCAAATTTAATTTACATAAAAATTAATTTTTTCTTACTCATTTTAATTATAAATTTGTCATTGTGTCGTTTTATTACTGAATTACTTCAATATCGAAGGAAGCCATCGCATATTCACTCGGTACAGCAAATATTTCTAATTTCTTTCACCATATCGAAAGTATTTTAGTAGTGTATTTATAATTTTTATCTAATAATTTACTTATGATTTGATTAAGAAATTTCACAAACCCATAGGTCTAGATACGACACTGACAGGCGACACGTACGAAAGCATCCTATCTGATCACTAAATCTCGGACATGTAGGAACTTAAAAACAAAAATAGGCAGGAAAATATGCATTACAGTTGAAAACAGGCAGGCCACGAGGAACGAAAAAGTTTAAGAACCGACAGGGACATAAGCACCAGAGTTGGTAATGGGCTCAAAAACTCCTTCAATAAACAAATTTAGACGTAATACGTTCATTACGGATGAACACAATTCTCAAAAAAATTGTATTTTTTAATAGAAAAATCATATTGCGGAGTTGGATAGTATTTCTTGACAGCCGACTCGTGTGGAAACATTCTGTAAATTTTGCTAAGAAATGATTGACATGAAAGAAGACACTTGAAGTTGTATTTCAAGTTTGTTTTTGCATTTTCAAGTATTGAAACAGGATCAATCAGCGTACGGCACGAGTAAGTTTTCTCGTCTTCGTCTTGTGACGACACTTGCTGAAAAAAGGGTTGAGTAATTTTCCTCATTCTCCCTGTATTTTTTGCATGGGTTGCGGTGTTTTCTGTTGTAAGATATATTTTTGGCACAGCGTACCATTTATTCACAACACTGACAAAATACATACATTTCCGTCCGTCGTGAAACCTTTTTCTCCTTTTCCTCTTGATACTCCTTTTCCTCTTGATACATTTGGAATTGTAGCAAGCGTGCTTAACAGGAACAGCAAACGTTCTGATCCGCCATAAACTAAACTTCGAAACCAATACAAAATTATTATGGAAGAAAACTTCGCCCATCTTGGGCAAATCTACTTCGAAAAGCGAAAGATGCCGCGAGCGCTAATCTTGAAGGCAGTTGTGTTCGTGGAGAGGCAGCTTGCTAGTGAGAGCGAAGATCATAAAGACGAGAGCAATTTCCTGTTCTCTCGAGCGCCCTCTTTTATTATAATCATTTTCACAAAGGTCAGTTCACACTCTACGTCTGTATTGTTGGCTTAATATGAACTTACTACCAATAACATAATTCTAAAAATCCTTTATGGAGAGACCTCAGAGGAATTGCACTTCGGAAAACGTTGAAAGGAAGGAGTAGAAGGGAAATCTATTTTTAATACGGATAACATGAGTGGGATTTCAGCCTAACCGGAGGGGACGTATTTTGGTGATTTCAGGAAAGTTATGGTAAAATTGTGTGGAGTGATGAGCGATGTTTTTTTCTAGAATTTCGAGTTGAAATTCATCGCGCAGCTGTTAGTTGAAATCAGCTGTGGTGAGTTTGAAATTGTGCGGAAGCGCCCTAACGGGTTTCGGCGAAATAGAGAAGCTTATTCTGCGCCGAGTCAAAGTCACATTCTAAGCGGCCCCCCTGCAAGAACTCACAGGTCTCGATCGGAGGACGTCCAGACACATCTTACGAAATTGTTGCTATGTTTGTTAAAAAATCCCAACTAATTTCTCAAAAAATTATTGTAGTACACAAAATAACAAAAACTAAAAATATAAAAATCAAAATAGGCACGCTGGAATAGGTATTTGTTTCTAATATAGGCATTTATAGGCACTATAAAACACTCGCAAAAGCCGTTTTTTAGATGAACAAGAATAATGGAGTAAGTTGCCTTGAAATGCATTCAACGAAATAAAATAGCCAAACAGGGCGTTGTCCGAGCTTTACTGAACCCCTGCACTCGTTCATGTGCATTGTGCATCCCGACGGACTAGGGCAATTCCAGCAGAGCAGTGCGAGAGCACACACGTCCAGAATTGCTACAGAGAGGCTCCAGGAACACTCTTCTGAAATCAAACACTTCCTCTTCCCACCAAAATCTCCAAACATCAACACTATTGAGCATATCTGTGATGCCTTGCAACGTGCTGTTCAGAACAGATCTCCACCCCCTCGTACTCTTACGAGTTTATGGACAGCCGTGCAGGATTCGTGGAGTGAATTACCTCCAGCACTACTTCAGACATTGGTCGAGTCCATGCCACGTCGTGTTACGGTACTGCTGCGTCCTCGCGGAGGCCTATACGATATCAGGTAAGTGTAGGTTTCTGATGGATGTAAAAAGAAATATTTTTGAAGGTAATTTTCTGTGCAACAACTTAGTTACGTGAAAATATAATCTGCGCCATCTTTATAACCGATCTCCGTTCTTCTGAGAAAAAAATAATCCAAAAATGTCGAGCCATTGTTGAGGAAACGATTTTAAGGCTTCATATAACAAATCCCCAAGGTCGTTTCAAATTCGCAAGGCTTCGAGTTTGGCCAGATCGATCGAGGAATGTCGATTCATGAAGAAATCGTCAGAACACTTTAAGCGCTGATGTCCGCAGATGGACGGACGGAAGTGTTGCCGTATACCAATTTTCCCGTATCAAGTATTCACATAGAGTATTCTGGCCGCACAACGTATTATATGTTACAATGTACTACGAATAGGAGCAATTTTTTTCATTTCTCCGCATCAGGGACCCAGTATACGGAATTTTCCTGTTGGAAAATCTCGACTTGCCACTGCAGCATTACAATACTGTCTTTTTACTATGTAATTACGTGGTAGGTAAGAAAGTAAATTATTAATATAATGAGAAACAATCAATCGCAATTTGTCTAATCCCTATCTCTTTGTAGGGATATTTTCCAGGATACCAATTAAGATCTACAGCCGAAGGCACCACAAGACGTAGGTTGAGGGGTAAGCATTTTCGTAAATTACATTGTCGGGGATACTGTTTGAAGTAAAGATATTTTGAAACACAAAATTTATTAACTGTTGATGCAATTCTTAACAGATTTTAATAAATACGTGAATTGTGAGTCTTATGCTGAAGTTGTACTTGATAATAAAATATATTTTCTTAAGCGAACAAACATTTAAGTAATCTAAATAATTTATTTTCACATTTCTAATTGTTGTATTAATAGTTTCGTCTTTTGCAACTACAATTTATAGGGAATAGGGAATTATGATTTTCACGTGAGATATTTGCCGCGTAATCTTTTTTTATCAGAATTAGGAACCATAAGTGTCGCGATATGGCATTCCGGCCCTCGCGACACGCTGCCGTCGGCAAGAGACCAGTTGTCACTTGCCGTCGCCAGCGTTCCGAGGCTATAAAATGGCGAGGGCTTCGCACCTCGCCCCTCTCTTCACGTTTTGCAACCTGCCGGAGCCAGCCGTCGTGTCGCCACTCGCTCCCGGGACGATGGGTCCACTACGCGGGTGAGTATAATAAATATCTTTAAGGGACACTCTCTTTACTTGTCCCTGCAAGAGTTGCTAGGGGTACTCCCTCTCCCCCTCAATTCGCGAAAAAAGAAGAAGAAAGAACCGGAAAAATTAATAATAATACACTTAAACTGTGATTAAGAACAATCAGTTTGCCTGGCACAAGTATCATTACCATTGAAATATCCGAGTATTTGAAGATTAGAGAGACATTAAAATAGCAAAAGTTAAAAAAGAATGATAGATATATTTTTCTTATATAAAATCTTCCCTAAAAACATAGATCTTCAAAAGTGTTTAGGAACATTTTTTTTAGAAAGCGAGTGCTTTCCGTGTAATTTCTGCCTGAAGAGATGCAGTTTATAAAAAAAATATTTTGTCATGAAATGGCTCTAATTTTTCTTTAAATATTTTCCACAGATAGAGTGAAAGACCTTTAAGAAATGGTAATGGTATAATTTTCGTTGAACTCTGAATTTTGTAAAATTGCAAAAGTAAAGAAATAATACGAAACTGCTTGCTGTTGTATCACTGTTACTTGTTCTTAAGCGTTCTGTTGGAAAACAATTTTGTATCTGCTCTGCAACATTGTTGCAGCTGCAGCTTACTTGTTCAATGCTTCGCTAATGCAGAGTATTGCTCTTCGCACGCCACTGGTCACGTGCAGGGCTCCGGCCCATCATTTTGGAGGGGGCCATCACTGATACGTAATTTCAAGTAACAGTAATTTTGTTAAGTAATAAACATTTGTTATTGCATTGCATCATATTATTTTAGTGTGTACGTTATAATAACCTCTCGGCTGGCCAGTCAATTGTTTCGCGTGTTCGCTTTCCACGACGCTACCTCGGGTTCGCTGCCCGGCCGAGGCAAATGAAAACTGTGCTCTTTCCTTATAGATGCTCCTCTATCTATTGCTGTGTGGAGACGAGAAGCTCACTCTAAAGTTAAGAAGACCAGTATATACAGTGAAAGGCTTTCTTCATGCTCACCACACGAGCCCCTTATCCCATGTCCGAGAGGTTGGGTCACTGCTGGTCGGCCAAGGCCCGTAGCGGGCTATCGAACAGAACAGGAAACGGGGTATAGGATGCTACTCAGTATTCTTTTTTAAATAATTCCATTATTCTAACATAAATATTTCATTAAATTTGCCAAATAAAAGGAGGTAATAAAGGAAAACTAGAGCTAGGGGAGGGGGGTCAAGGCCCCCATGATCACGTGATTGATAATCACGTTTTACACTACGCGCTGCTAACCTTCTAATAGTTGAAAGTCTTTCTCACGAGTATGGTTTGGTTCTATGCCCTGGTTTACGCACGTTTGTAAAGTATTCTATAATATCATTTTCTCTTAATATTGGGCGTGCTTTCTCTCTGACACTGTCTTGGAGAAATTTGATATAGTTGTGCCAGATGACGTTCAAGGAATATCATGTGTTAAGGTGGTTAGAGCGAGATACGTGTTATGTTCAACATGCCTTTTTAATTGTATTAATCGAAATATGAGAAGTTCTTCTATATTCTGGCAGAGACTGGCGCAGTTAAAAGATCCTCACTCCTGGAAAATATTGCCTTTGATTTTAACCAGATTTCAGCTATGCTGAAATTTCATGGATATAATGATTTGTGCGTTCTGAATGAAAATCTCAATTCAATTTATATTCCAAATGAATCACTTAGATAATAGTCTCTATGAGAAAATCGGTAATCTTGAGAATTTATAGAATTTTGTATATATTCAGTACAGCAATATTGTTTCGTTTTGTGCCCATGTCAGCTTTTTGACTTTTGTTCCAGAACAATGATAATTTATGCGATTATCCACAAATAATTCATGTTCTCTTTTCTATTATGCATGATACACAGTGGATTGTCATTGCCTTCTACACCAGGTGCAAGATACCTTACAGAGGACTCAAAGCAGCAATCTTTAGCGTAGAACAGCATCTCAATCAGCTACTGGGTGGTCATTCAATTCACAAAGAAATTAGAAATAGGTTTTTTAGTGGCACAAATGTGTTTAAATAATAAAATACTATTTTGCAGGTGTTAATATTAATCATTCATGGTATAGGTAAATGCAGAGATGGATATTAGCAAATTATATTAGCAAAATTTAGCAAAATAAAAAGGCTTGATAATGCCATTCCTGTTGCCGGATTTTTTAAAACAATTATTAAAATCTTCATAAAATGTTTTTATCTGAATAATAATCATTAATCAGAAGGTTAACTGAAGTAAAATGTTTGATTTGAAAAAATAATTGAATGGAACAATAAGAAACTAAACATATATGTAAATGAGAAATTTAAAAAGACGTTTTCAATTTTAAGTCATTTTTTTAATTTACATCTGTATTTGTACAAAGATATATTCTGTGATAATTAGTGTTTTTTAATTACTTAAACGTTTTTATAAAAGAGTGCTCAATACAGTTTTGTGCTTGAAGACCTACATCCACCCAAAGTTAAATGCAATTAGAATTGTAAGACGAATGATAAATTCAGTTTTTGGTAGTTTTAGTATTTTAATAGAAACTTCATTTTTCTACAGTACTATATTTTATCTAATAGTTTGAATTTCCTAAACAGTAGTAATATATTTTGAATGAGTGTCATGTCTCATTTCCAAAACATTTAAACATATTTTCATTTTGAGTGCAACATCGAGGCAAAAGGTTAAAATTACAAAAAAACATGCCACATGGAAATCTCTTTTGAAGAATATAACTCGAACAATGCTATAGTTTTATAATTGAAAGTCTGAATAATACAACTTTCAAACTTTTATGATGCAGTAATTTAATTTTATTAACTTCAGATTGATATGTACTTTAAACAGTCTGCATCTAAATCAATATTATACATGATATAAAATTATGCTAAAACGTTACAACTAGCTTCTATGAATTGCCTACTTCCATCGCTAGAAATAATATGGCACATTTCAATTGCAAAAATAGTTCTAAAAATTCAATTTATTAAAACATAAAATTTGATCATGCTGTTTAATTACCTAAACAAAAATAAAATGGCAGAATAACATAAAAAACAATATTTTATTGAGATAAGAAGGATAATAACAAACAGTAGAAGTCAATGATTAGGATTTCTGTCAACTTAGAATGTAAAGCTTTTTTCAATGTTGGAAAGAACCAAACTACTGATCTTATTGTTAATCAATTGAATAATTTAAGGTTTAAGCAAAAATTGGCGCAGGTAATAAAAATGAAAAAAACAACAACAATGAAATATATTTGAATATTTTTTTATTGTTCTCGTGATATTGGAGGAATTATTTAATCTCTCAAATCCCGCTTTGGAAACAAGTCTTCGGAAAATTAGCTCAGATATTGATATTTATCGCGTGTCGATCATGCGACGTTCAGTAAAGTGATTTAAAGCATTGGAACTTAGAAGTAGCATGAGCCCTAAGCAGACAGGCACATCTCAAGGACATTACGGCGTTGCCTAATTCACAAAAGACTTTTCGCCCACTCAAACGCGGAAATATCTGCTATTATTATGAGCGATCACTGTACAAAAATATATAGTTATAGTCTGTAGATATAGTCTACAATTATTCTTTTTATGATTTTGGTCTTACTAATTGTGTAATAGTGTTTTTTATGTTCAAGCTTATGCCTCAATTTTTCATTCCGTCGCCACATGATCTGTTGGTACTACTTAAGAAACTAGTCAACAGTAGTTCTTTATGTGGTATTAAAATATTTTTATTTTGCATCTATGAAACAAACGTAATTCGAATAATTAAATAAAACTCAGCACAAGGGTCCCTATTTTGTTTATGTAGGTTTCACAATACTCACTTCTCTCGCAAATAAATATTTTTGAACGTAATATGGACTCTATATCTACTAGGGAATATGTTGCTCTAACCAAATTTCCAACTGATATCACAATCGCAGAGGCAGAATATGCAACCAACGCGCGACGGTGCGGCGGGTTGCCTTGCGTTCTTGTTCAGGGGCGCTCGATTAGACTGACCAAGACGCCCTAACCGCGACTTGAATGTTAAGGCTAAATGTATCGGAAAATACTTGTAGGAAAATTCAATTGATCGTAGCACTGTCACGGGGGAATTTACTTTGTCGATAAAGTATGAAACAATCGTCCGATTTTCTATCTGCAAACGGCTTTTGACGCCTTTTTAAAACCGAACTACCAATCCAAGTTGAAATGCTTTCCTTCCAGTTACGCTTGACTTCTAGTGTGGCAAGTTCCAGTAGTTACGTCTCCGGGAGCCGTACGAGGACTCAATAAAAGTTTGGTCCTATCCTAACTGACCAGCGGTGTCGGAGCGGGCCATGCCAACAGCAGATAAAACAGAATCGAGGACGGGCTCAGCCGAAAGCTCCCGATTCATCTCTGAAACTCTAACGGCATCACTGTGGCAATGTTAGTAGTACCTATGCTTTCTTCAACTCATTATTCATTAATGCACTGCAGGTTGAGAAGGGAGCGCAGTGTTCTCTTTTGAATTTGTATAGCCATTATACAACATTCAATAATTACAACGGTGTATAGTTCCTTCTAGCTATTATTTTCAATACTAATGAAGAAAGAAATTCTAATAAGTGCCTAAATGCTAGATACATTGTTGTAAGTATCATAGAGCAGAAGAAATACGTTAATGACATATGTATTTTTGTTACAAAATTGTGTAATTAATCAATTTATAAAATTATTAGTGGTGATCTGTGCTTTAGAAAATTAATTTTGCTTCTTATTCTAAATTGGATTTTAGGTTAATGTTGGATAGTGTTAACGAATGTAATTGTAACGCCAAAATATACGAGTTCAATGATCATTCAACTAAAAGCTTCAGCAAAGAAGTTTTCAGAAGAACGATGACGAATATATGATTATGAAGAATATTCTGAATATTTCAGGGTTTCAGTTAGTTGTATTTAAAATCTGTTGAAATTTTGAAATACTGCTTATATTTTATCCTGCTTTTGTGCATCAGTTTATGAAATCGTTACCTAGCTTCCATTTGAATATAATTTTTTTTAATGTTGTCATGTTGTAGGTGATGCTTATTGTAATAGATAGCATCACATTCCCTCTCCAAACAATTGATAGTGCTCTGCAACGTGTGAGTTTATTGTACGACTTGATGGAAAATCTTCGAACAATTGCTTCTGAATATGATGTTGCAGTAAGTATAATATAAAAGCAGCTTATATAAATACTGTAGTATGTATAATAATAATATAAACTTTGAGAAATCCCCAAGGAAAGAAATTGTATGGAGTCCGACCAGGAGAGCGCACAGTCCATAAACAAAGCGTGATAATTGTCCGTGAACGACATGTAAACCCTTGAGGAAAAAGAAGCAGTGTCAGCGGTTGCGGAGACCTGTTGGAAATGACCGTAATTTTGTTCATTTGCCATTTGAAAGAAAGGCTCCAGGCACATAGTGGCTTGACACATTTTACGTACGTGTCATGTACAATGACTTCTTTTTGAGAGAACCTCGAGGTAGCCATCACAAACCAATTACAAGACTGAAAAGCTTGCAATTGCAGGGCAAACTTTGAAACGCTCCCGTCCGCTGGCGAGTTGAGCGTATCGTTCGCGGGCGAATGCATTATACCACAGTCAACACTTTAAAAGTATTTTGCATTACTTTTAGAAGAGCATACTTGTTTCATGTAAATTTCAAATGACATTGAATCCTATGTTTCCTGTAGTACGTACTATATTTTAAACACTTCATATTGCATATTCTATACAATTTTACTGCTTATAAGTCTGGGCGCTAGATGTGTGACATGCAGAATTCGCACACCTCAGGAATATATTCTTTTCATTTTTTACTTTTACAGATAACGAGATCTGGAATTCGTGAAGTTCAGAACAATTGATCGATGATTATCTTGTTAAGAGAAGCCTTAGAAACATGTTATGTTTTGTTGGAGAAAGTTAAGATATATGGAATTTTTCTTCTGTATTTAATACTTTACCTGTTTAGAAATGTTTAAATTATTTAATGCTAATTTTTAATCATTCAGAATTTAGCACATCATTAATTTGTTGAATTTTCTCAATCAAAATTATTGTTAAAAGAACTAAAATCTTGAATATATTTCATAAAATGTATTCAGTGTAAATATTCTAGCCAGAACTATGGATTAAAAAATGCTGTAATAGAATCAAAGCTTTGTTGCAAATGTGATTAATTTTATCTAGGTTTCTGTTTCCAAAATTGTTTATTCATTTGAATTGAAACATCATTGTGTTGACTATTTATTTTTTCTACACGGAAGCTTGCATTTCAGTAACAATCTTGATTCCAAATCCATAGTAATTGTATTGAATTGAAAATGTAAATATATTTTTTCATGTAGTGCAAGTAAGGAAAGATTTTAGATCTGTAGATATGGCCCTGTTTTTATAGTAAAAATGTTTATTCAACAGTTTTATTGTACGAATGAGTAATTTGTTTCTTCTTTTTAGGGCTCAGAAGAACTTGGGCTTCTTCAGGATTTCTTTCCATGTATCTCATTTCCATTCCTTCCTCCTTTTTCACTCCTACGCATTTCGGGTCTTCAACACCATCCTGTCATCAGAGGGATGGTCGTTCGATTCTGCGGGCGCCAACAGGTCGCGGATTCCGGCAAGCAACCCAAGCCACCTTAGTAGCCAGTTTGATTTCTTTAACGATATTGTTGCTATTGTGTGACACACACACACACACACACACACACACACACACACACACACACACACATATATATATATATATATATATATATATATATATATATATATAAATCTGTTGTGTCGGATTCTCTATTTGCCACTGTCCTGCACTGGCCCAAAGATTCTCCCCACGATCACTATATCATTCGTGTAGGCCAAGGGTTGTACCGATTTCCTCATCGTATCTGTAACTACGATACCAGAAACACATATTGCTTTTTCTAAAGCTACGTTAAAGAGTAAGCATGACAATGCAACCCCCTGTCTCAATCCATGTGCACAGCCGAAAGGATTGGATGTCCATCTGGTTACTTTCACTCTGCACTGTACTTGAATAGTTGCCTTTACCACCCTGACAAGTTGTGTCAAACTCTTCCATGACCTCAATTAGTTTCTCCGTGTTAATAGTATCATGTGCTGCTTTGAAATCAATAAATATATTAAAGGTGCTCACTCTATATTCCATGGTGTTTTCGATGATTTGTTGTTGATTTCTTCTCTCTCAAACCACATTGGTAATTTCCGATAAGTGGTTCAGTGAACTGTTTAAGCCGTTCACACAACATAGTGGAGATCTTATATCCTGTGTTCAACAAACTAATTCCTCTATAATTTGTTACATCATTTTTTTAAAAATTGTTTTGTATTTTATTGTTTTCTCGGTAAATCAATTTTTCAAAAGGAGAGCCATTTTACACTGCTACTTCGTGTTAAGTGACTTAAATTTTATTTATTTTGAGAACTGAAATTCTTATAGATTTTTTATAACTTTGTGATGTTTCCCCCTAAAGCGCAGATGTCAAATGTAATGCATTGCAAACCAGTGGCGGCTTGTGACAATTGTAAGAGTTTGCGCGACAACCAAAAATAATTCGATCTTAAAAATGCGAATGAGAATATTTCTCGTACAACCTCTAGAGATGTATGGCAGCTGATGCTTAGGACGCTTTCAGTCCAACTTCGAATGGACCAAAGCGTCCGTGCAGCGTGGAGGGGTCCACATTAGATCCGTCAACCCGCCCGCCTGCCCGTCTCAGAATGCGGGTCCAACCCACCCGCATTCATTCGGGAACTTGTATTATGCGGGTACCCGTACCGTACGTGTCGGCCGTAATAACGAACGACGAAATGGACGGAACCAACGAAAAGGACGACAAGAAGAAATGGAGGCACAGGACGAAAATGAAATAGAAGTGACGGCAGGACATGGACGAAAGAGCGGAAATGACTAAATGGAAAAAAGGACAGAATGGTCAAAATTGACGAGAAGAACGAAATGAAAAAAGGGCGACAGTACGCAATGGCCTCTGTTCCCCCACTGCTTGACCATACTAGTAGAGGGGGAAATCTGGGAAGCAGTGAGAGTGGGGAGGTCGAACTCTCAAATGACAGATGTTCCTCCGCTGATAAAGCGTCATAAACAGTTTCGGAACACAGTCCTCCTCAGAACCTCTTACTGTTCTCCGGTGTCGTACAAAATAGCTTCCTGGTTGTGTCGGCAAGGGCATTGTAGCCACCAGAAATTTCAATCGAAAAGTGCACGTCTCTGCATTGTAAAGATCGGCGCCTAAAGCAATTTTCTAACATATTTCTTGTTCTTCCTAGAGTCAGTGGCGTCACGAAGGGTCGATTTTTAGGAAGATTTCGCGATTGTAAGAAATATTAATCACTTCATGCTTTCTTTGATATATTGCGAGAGTTGACATAAAAGATTAAAAACAGCATCTTCCAGAACTATTATTTCCGCTTCGGTAGCTTATGTATCCAATCAATAAATATAAGCAACTCATTTAGCTTTTATAACAGACTTAATTTCAAAAAATTAAATAACAGGCAGATTTTTACACTGTTGGTTACAAGCACGTTACCGTTAACAATAATCACGACGCAAACTGTCTTTCGATTGTTGTTTAGGTTTGAAGTTTTTCATCTTATGTGATAACGCTCGGACAACGTTGCCGATGAATATGAATGTGTTAAAGGATATTTGTGTTATTTAAGGAACTGAGGGTCTGTTTGCTATACAATTTATATAGGGGGCCCGGATAAAAAATGTTGCACTCATTTCGTTACGGTACTGATAAGACAGTGTTATGTTAAACATTGTGTATCGAAGTTTTAAAATCTTTATGTTGAGAAACGTATTTACAAACAAATGGGAAGCAAGTTCAGCTGAAATTGAAATATGCATTCGAGAGATCGCGCAGTGTATTCGAGTCCTTCCGCCATTACTCGCGCGCGGCGCCGCCGCTTTCGTATCAGCAGGGTGTCCAACTTCTGAGAGGTCAGGCGGGGCGCCAAAAACGACCGCTTACATGGCAGGAGAGGACATATGAGGTCGAACACATGCTTGAATAATCTAAAATTTATTTCTATAATTGTTGTGGTACATATACATTAAAGTTAGAAATTTTGGACTTTCTTTTGAATGCCAATTGAAATCGTGACATATCTGCCGGGAGTTCTTGCACGGTGAAGCATTACAGTAACCGACAACTCTATCGATCTTCTGTGCATGCACAGATCGAATTTCCCATCACTTGTGCTTCAGCACATGCGTAGAAGATCAATATTGCAATCGATTGCTGAACACTAGGGAGTTTGTGTCACCTCGAACGTTAAAGCACTATCGACGTATCTGCGCATGCGCAGTTCAAGTTTCGCTCCACTTTAGTGCTTCTGCGCAGAAGATCGATCGTGCCGCCCGCTGTCGTGAGCTCCCTAGAATTAGAAGAAACCGATCGTCCATTGCGCCTTTTCGTTTCAGTGCTTTCGTCCTTTCCGGCCATTCATAGTTTTGGACCATTCATCCTTTCGTGGGTGATCTGGGCTGTCCGGGTGATGCCGCGTCGAAGGCTGTGTCGTCTTCCTCAAGGCTGGTGAGAGTAAGCCTCAGGGTGATGACTGTGGCCGCGGACGCCTACGACTTCATTCACCTTTTCGTCGTTTTCGCCTTTTCGTTCCTTTTGAAAAGAAATTGCGTTATTGCTTAAACCGAAAACAATTTAGATCAATTTATTTTTCACTTTTTTAAGCAAATATTTTTAAATGCTTCAAAATATAAATTATAATAATTTAAATAAATTAAACGATTTAGTAATGTACGAAAGGCATCTAATAAGTAGGCAGTGAAAGAGCACAGAGAGCCCTTATGACCTTTCCTCGATTTATTTTTTCATTCCGCTACTTTCCTGCTTCCCCTATTATGTGGTAACTGCTGCATAAGTAGAAAACTACAATCTTCAAAGGATTTTTTTTTCTTCGTGTCCATTAAAAACCCCAATTATACGGGTACCCGTATGAATGCAGGTGGGTTTGACCCGTTAGAATATCCGTGTATGCGGGTCCTGGGTACCCGCATGACTGAAGACGCGTATAACTCCAAGAGTCCACATCCCTAGCCCCTCCAGGCAGTGTAGGGAAGTCTCACCTACCCGTTAATATGATTTAAGTAAATTAAGCAACATGGCGAAGTTCGAACGGCGTCGAAAAGGTGCGCAGAGAGCCCCGTAAGACCCTTCCTCAATTTTTTGTTTCGTTCCGCTTCTTTCCTGCTCCGTTTATTATGCGGTAACTTCAGCATAAATAGTTTGACAATCATAAACGGAAATTTCTTCTGTTAAAAAAAATCCAATGATACCGCGCGTCCGCAATGAATGCGGGTGGGTTGGACCCTCACTATTCTGAAAGAGGTTGGCGGATCTGCGTATATTCATAGCTCTAGAATCTCCGTCACCTGAGTCAAGTCTGTCTTATAGTATTTATGTAATATTTGGGTGAAGTACCTTGATCACGAATTTGTTTTGCGATTCCTCTGTAGCAGTGTTGAAGTGATTGATGGAATGGGAGCGGAGGACGAGCAAGGGGAATCACCCCAGAAGCAATAAATTCAATTGTCCCCTAGCGTAGAGGGCACTTCACGCCTTCTGAAGGGGAGGGCAGGGCTTAGTTCTGCCGCCCAGCCGACGGCGCATCCTTGGGTGTGGGGTGGGGGCGGTTGCAACGGGACGGCTGCCTTTCGAAGAATCTCGTGAAGAGGCGGCATTGGGGCGTTGGAATAAATAATTATTTCGCGACCTGCCGCACGAGGCAATTGGTTGCAGGTGGGATGATGGAAGGAGGCTTTGTGCCTCAGGGAACTTCGCTAGGAGGAACTTTTTGTGGTTCTTCACGGGGAGAGTCGTGAGGTTGTCGTTCAGGAAGGTGACGCGCCTGCTTTAGCAGTTACTTTAATTCCCTCGCCGTCAGTCATTTTCATGTTTTCTTCAATTTCTGCGGCTGTTTCGCTGTTTTCGGTGGCGGCTGGAGCCGTGCCTCTTCCAAAAAGAGAAAAAGGTTCGTGGGAGTCTTGGAGAAGACGAGACCCTTCTCGGCTGGTGAGTGAGGGTGACCTTGCGCCGTCGGCCTCCTTATCGGAAAATAATACTCCCTTTACAATGCAATATTGCGCCACCGACGTTCCCAAGGTAGTGGTAACGTGGTAAACCGAAGAGACGGCGGTAAACCGTCGTCCTCACCCCAGGAGAGCCGTCAGCTCTTTCTTCGCTTCCGCGGATACCTCCTCACCTTCCAAGAGCTTAATAACTTGCTCGTCATGTTGCGGACGATCTAGAGATACGTGTTAATATGAAGTCACTCAACTTATGCGCTCCTCACCGTTATAAAGAAAATTTAATTCACAATAGGAGTCTAGTTTGGGAACAGAATGGGAATCCTCTCGAGAAACTAGAATTCCAGAGGACGCTGATTCATCTCAACGTGCAGAACTCGAACGTGCACTGTGACTGGAATTGACACTCAGAGCACATTGCAAAGGTATATCAACGGTTATCTGACGGCGAGGTGAGACCGAACCTTGAGGTCTCTTGGTACCGGTTGTCGTAGACTAAAACTGTTCACACTCGGGGAATTGCTAGGCCATTTCCTTAGCTACCGCACAAGCTCCTATCGCCTCTATTTTATAACGTACGCCATTCTACATGAATTGCGCAAACAAAGAACTGTAGTACTTGGTAACGTTTAGACCCAGGATGTGGATCTGGTAGACTTCCTTCTTTCTCGTGAGTTCAGTTCGACTTTATACATGTACGTATATACAGAGTTAATATGCATTGAGAAAATTACTTGCGGAGCGATATTCTATTTAAATACAGTGTTACGGCTGGATTTCATTTTCAAGAAAACAGTTCAGAGGATTTATGGGTTAATGTCCCACACTATTGAGGAGTGCGATCGCTCCTCCAGCCACTATATTTTCATAGTTCCCTAGAAAAATAACAATCTTGTGTGTCCGTATCTTTCCCTTCCTTTGTCATCACAACTAAAAGCGCGAGTTGTTGATGGGAGTGTAGCGACAATTATTACTCGGAACCAGTGAGACTCCTGACAGTGATTAATTAATATTAGGAAATTTGACCTTTAGTTCTATTGGTATTGTAAATTGTTGAATGTATATTGTGTAGAGAATGTGCTATTTTGTAATGTATACAGTTGTAAAATACCAATAAATTTTATAAATATTGTTATATTTTGTGCTTTCCTTTGTATTAACAACGGGCCTTTACAATGAATGTGCTATACGCCATCGATACGCCTTTTATATTATTTGCGTAACAGCGACCTCAAGCTTTTTTTGGCGTTGGACGCGAGGTGTAATTTAATTCTCCTTGTTAGTCTCACGTCAAGTCACGTCAGTGCCATTGCCTTTTATTTCCATCGGCCAGGGGCTCAGCATCGTTGGTATCCAGAGTTCCCAGACCGGGAACACGCGGTGACGAGCTACTTAATCTGTGTGACATCTCTGAGCTGGGTTAAGACATTCGACTTCCGGTGTTCAGCTACTAGCGCCAGATAGACAAATGCCAACAAGCCAAATATAGTTTGTTCACATTTGCTGATGTTCTACTATTTTTTAAATAATTTGGGTATGAAATTTTAAAAGAGTAAATGCATTTTTTTCTGGGAGTTTTTGATTTTTTCATTAACTTTGTTTACTAATGCGTCCTATTGTTACTCATTAATAAACCAACAATTTGTTTAATTTTATTTATAACAATGTTTTCTGCATTAGCTCTATTTTATTTTGAAAGTACCCAGCTCTTTGTAGTAATTAGTATTTGGCGGCCATGTCAGCATTGTGTGATTTTTAAATAGCGGCCTTTGAAGGCCCGTCTTCACGATGGAATACTTGAGGGCATTTTACGTCTTTCTCGGTCGTGCCGCTAGACACATCGCACAGCTTGGTACTGTCGCGATCATGCGACATCTAGCGGTACGATCGTCAAAGACGCGAAATACGGTAATCTGCAGCTGTCTGGGGGCGGCCCGCCCTAGACGCCGGTCAACAACCCCACCACTGGGCGTGCTGTGCTGCCCGCCGACAACAACAACAACAACAACAACAACAACAAAGGGTAATCATTCGCTTTGCTCCCGCTGGAATGCAGATGAACAGTTATTGAGCGAAGCTGGAGAGAAGATGCCATCAGCACTAATATTCATGGCGGCCTATTAATTGAATTAAAGTTTATATCGAGTCAACGATACAAGTTACATTAAAATAGAAAAAGGTCGCACTTGCCATAATTGTAAAATGTACCCATCATTTTAGATATTAAATGTTTGTTTGTCAAAGTAGCTATCCATGCCAATCCCTATCCTGACACATTGTAGCACCATTTACGTTACATGTAATAATATGTTTCCTGTGAGAGCGTAGGCTTCCGCGGCCGGAGTCAGTATTTACTTGGCTGTCCGGGTGACGCCGCGTCCATGGCGAAGGTGCCGATGTTTCGGTCGCCATTCTGCGACCTTCCTCAGGGTATTACACCTTCGTCAAGGACGCAGCGTCACCCGGACAGCCAAGTAAATAATATTTTTCCCCTCCGCAACGAGGC
This sequence comes from Gryllus longicercus, assembly GCA_038098605.1. Lineage (NCBI taxonomy): Eukaryota > Metazoa > Arthropoda > Insecta > Orthoptera > Gryllidae > Gryllus > Gryllus longicercus. The sequence continues at coordinate 209,618 of JAZDUA010000320.1, read as the reverse complement.
CTACAAATTTGTTTTCTCACGTGTAAAATTAACTCCCCTCTCTCGCTTCTTTCTCCTTTTCAGTTTGAAACTCTACACACACAAAGTACGACGCAATAAAACAAACTTTTACACCGAACTCGCACACAGCTCACGCCGAAGTAAACTGCAATACAAAATAAGTACGAATGAAGCGAAATACGCCAGGCACTTCCATTACCAAATCACATTCGAATTCGCGCGTACAGAGCGCGTTTGTCTCGAAAATGTGGCATAGCCATTGTTGAAAGAGCAATCGGCCAGCTTATTTACCAGAAATATGTCCTATATTTTAACAAGACAGACCTTGGTGAAACGCAAAATAAATATCAGGCACTTTTATCGGACGGATAAAATATCTGTTGGATTAGTGTTCGGAACTTTATCAGGGACCGGTAAAACAGGACTTAAACATAATGGCTAATTTCCCGGGCCAATTCTAGCTCAACCAATGAGCACCACGTTAAAATACGTATTTACGTTTCATAAGCAGAGAATGGAAAAATAGAAATGGCTTTAACGAATTATGGAAATGGCAAAGTGTATTATTGACGACGATTGAAACTTAAATAAAGTTTTACGTATTGTACTCATTCGCCTGGATTCCACTCTTTGGGCGCTGCAGCTGATTGAAAGTTGGAGAAAAATTGAACTAGTTAACCAGAAGCAGTACAGTCCAGTGCTAGAAAGATTTCATACAGTACATGAATAGATCATAAGTAGGAATGGGCTGTAGAACGCGATGCCATCGGGATGTAATAGCAATCATATCGATTAACATTACAAAGCATGAAGATAAAATTTGAACACTTGTTTACATACAATTTAAGGAGTTTTTACAAGTTGTGGAATAGGATACAGCCTTATACTATTTCAAAGATGGTTTACAATATTACACATATAAATTTAAGCTAAGCACCGTTAATTGCTCATGTTATTAACCAAACAGAAAAAATATATTAGTAAATGATGTCACGATTATTCTTAAATTAAATTAATTGGACTAATCTAATTTTTGATGCTTGTAGGTTTTACAACTTTTACTAAATCGTCTTCACAACTTGCTACTCTCTGACTTACTACAATTTGAAAAATACTCCTTGCAGACTTCATGGTTATATATTCTCTTTGTTGCCTTGCCGAGATGTTCTGGATGTGTTGTGTTGGTACCTTGCGGTGACTTGCGCCAATCCAGCACCAAACCAACTTATGTGATTTCAAATCAATTAGAGCCGCAGTATGACGAGTACGACCCACATTGTATCTCTCCTCTATGGTACGACCGTGTATACCACGTGAGTGCATTTGTTAAATACTTGTTTATTAGAGAAAGTGTGTTCTACAACTCATTGTCGTAAGTTGTGTTTGTTTCTCGCATGAGCGTTGCGATTGAGATACATGTAGATAGTGGTTTTAATGAACTGTTGTTTCAAATTGTAATGTGATTTGATTTCTTATGATTTAATTTATTTTCGTCAAAGGACAGTTAAAACCGTTTGATGAATATGAGTACCAACAAATGGAGGTTAACATTTGAAAACTTAGTTTCACTCTCGAGTAATTGGAAACATTTACTTTGGTAAACGAGCGACAAACATTTTTTTAAATTATTGCTATCAAAGTAATAATTCACTTCCCCGACGATACCTGTAAATGGAGAAATACAAGTACAGATGTTTATAAAGAGAGTTGTGAATTCATGGTGCAAGAAAATCAAGATTCTTATTTTTTTTTCTTCTTTCTTACATCTCAATATTTTAGACAAAGGGTTCCGAACAGGGTCGCAATAGGCACCCTGGGCGTCAATGAAATTTTGAGAGGGTAAATGGTGATCGAGGGTTCGATTGGGGTCAATAGCCGTTGCCTGACCGGGATAATAAAGCCCCATTGATTACAAAAAATGTTAATGAACTTAATTAACTATTATGACATGAAACTACATAATGTATAATAATTTTCAAATTCACCCTTCTCTGTTTTTTGTTTTCATCATTCATTCTTGAGAATTAAGGAATTAGGATGTATAGAAAGCTCAAGAAATTATAATTCTTTTGTTATTTACGATGCTCTATCATGCAAGAATACTCTTCACAATACTGGAGAAATGTTATGGCCTTACATTCTCTTAAAAGGGGGTGATAAAAAAAAAAGTTTGGAAATACCTGACATACATTTGAATTGTTATATTAACAGGTTACCAATCACATATCTTCATTTGCAACATTGTAGCCCCATCATAAGATATAAAAATTCATTTATAAGAATCCATAGATGGAATTCTATTCCTATCCTATAAAAGAGACAGCCTCATAATACCCCAAATCAAGATTCTTGCTTCATGGATTGATTTATATCAATGAATTGACTACTTCTGTGCAGTCTAATTATCTCCATATAAATGATTATTTGTGATGGTTCGTGAGGTTGTGTATTCTTTATTCTGAGAGTGCATTTATTTGACTTGTGTGTGCACTGGTGTGTAAGAGTGTGTTTACTCATATTTACTATTAATATTAACTCTAGTTGAAACAATGAAAACTATTTTAATTCTGCCCTGAAAGTAGTATTCTTTAAAAAGTTTTAACTTGAATACATCCTGTTCTCCTTTTAAAAATGTTTGCAATAACCCCTTTTAACGTTGGAAACTATTATTTATTGGTAGAACATCTTTACCCATGATGTAAATCACTGTCACTTTTCAGAAATCATTCACCTTGCAATGGTAACAAATAAATAAAACAAGCTTGGTACATAAATATCATAGAAGATAAAGTTTTACAGAGCAAACAATATTAAAGAATCATGTTTTGTCTGTCATTTAGTGAAAAGCAGTCTTCTAGATGAATTCATTGAAAAGATATAAAGTAAATGAGAGAGAGTTGGAACCGAAGAGACTGCTGTTTTGACAAACACTGATGATGGAAAATAATATAAAAAATATGTTGAGTACATTTCACAATGATATAATATATAATTTATTAAGAAATTCACAAAAATTCAGAATTTTTCTTGATTACTCCCTTAAAATAAGCTAGTTGGCTTATGGACAATGCTCTTCTTTACACCACTACACTTGCAGAATTTTATGATAAGAATGGTGTTTGAGCATAATGAAGTTTCATTATTATGAAAGGCTCCTTGCATCAAATTTGAAATAATGTGAACTTAGGAATATATTTTTGTGCATGGTTTTTGAGTATTGTGTACTATTTGTGGAAGGAATAAACCTTTGTAAATGTGTTCATTAATATTACAAGCAGTTTATATTCTTGGATCCAACATTTGTCCTTCAAAAAATTGGATGACTGCAGTCTTGTATTGTATTGCATGTATTCATGTCAGTCACTCAAATTGCTCTTTGTAGTATACAATTGGAGGAATATTAATTTGAAATTAGCTAAGTATTTTAATTATTTCATTATAACTTTTATGCTTGCTTTAAAACCTTTTTGGGCCAAAGTCTAGTATACAGTACAACTTACGAATGTCATTTAAATCGGCACACAATTTTTGTTTTGTATTTTAGAGAAACCCACAAAAATGGAATATGGAGTTGAAAATTGGAAAACTTGTGAACGAAAAGTGGAATCTGATTTATGATAGTAGACTGCTAATTGGAATAAGTTGGGCTAATTTCTCAGAAGCCTATGATGTTTTCAAAGCGAATATATTCAGGTAAGTCATTTCCAAGTCCTGCAAAGGTAGGTTCTCTCGGCCACCTTGATGTTCAGTTACCCCATCTCACATTTTTTCCTTTCTCCAAAGCTTGTTTACGTGGCACCCAGCTGCCACACTCAATACGTCCTTTACAATCTTCACAATTCCAATTAACCAGTGAAATAACATTTTACTTCACAATGATCATTACTTCTGCATTTGGTTTCAATTTCCTGCATCAAGTGAACTTTTTAGCTGCAAAAGAACTTCTGGTCAGAATGGTGCAAGCTTGTAGTTGCATATTATAAGAATAATATGTACCATTTATTTCACATTTGTGTTCAATTTCTTTAAAATCTCACCAATGACCAGAGCAATTCAAAATACAAAAAAAAAAAATTGTACTATTAAACAAATGTTTACTTTTAATTAAGATCTCTTTGAAATACTTTTTGAAACAAACTTTGTGTTGCAGTGTATGTGTATCTAAGTATAAATGTTAGATCGTATTTCTTAATATTAAGAAGAAATATTATTTTGTGAAAGATAATTCAAGCTATCTTTGAGTTAGTAATGAGCATATTTCAACCATGGACTATCGATTTTACTATTAAATTTGAGGTATATTTGAGATTAAAATTTATTCAAAACTCCTGTGTATGTTAATATTTTTGATGATTAGAATGTTAAAAAATATTATAAATTTACCATTGTCTAATTCAAATTATGTCTATTCAAGCCCAGAATCGTGGAAATATTCTTTTTATTCATTTGTATGCTTGCTTGTTCTGCTTTACGGTGGTCTTTATGTTGTGAGTAAAATTAAAATATGGAGTGCAAACCTGCTATTTTTCCTTTTTGATGATATACTAAATTTTATTGGCCCAATTTCATAAGATGTGAAATTTTATTGCTGTATTATAATATCGATCCAAGCTGCAAAAGAGTCAAAGTTTTGAAAATTTCCAAATATTCCGTGAAGTTAGAATTTTTTAAATTTCTATATTTATTTATTTTCTTCTATGAAAGGACATGCAGATAAACCTGAATGAATGAAATTAATTATTAACTTCATTTTTATTATGAGTAGTAATCTAGGCAACTGTAGGTAATTGTTTTAACTTGATACAACACAAGTACATTATATAATAAACCTTTAAAAAAAGTGGTACAGCAAAAAAAGTATTGTTATGATACTTCGTACTCTACATTCAGTACATCTATGTACAAACCAATCATGGAGATTTTTGAATGGATTAATCGAAGATAGGAAGCAGGGTTGGGAAGGCAGTTCTACAGATCTAAAAGCCCTTTTGCTCTTTAATAATATTTATTATTATTATTATTTCCTTACGTATTTTTTCATTGCTATTTTACGATTACGGTACTACATATTTATTGCTTCAGTTTGTTTATATGGACAACATATATGCACAAATATTCTGTCATGCACACATGCATGTGTGCACACACATATAAACTGTTCTTTTGGAAATGCAGTGATTATTGTTTGCTAGTTAAAGTAACAAATTTTGTTTCTGTCAAGTTTGAGTGTGATTGAGAAGTAATGTATAGAACCCAACGAGCTAGAATATACTGAAATATATTTTAGCTGACTGATATAACCAGACACTTTTGAAACTATTTTCTTTCCAGAAATAAGATCAATTTAAGGACACATGTATGAGTTTAAGTTGAAAAAATAGAGTTTTGTTTGTAATTTGATTCGCAATAGTACGTAGATTATGCCAGTATAATATTTTTACGTTTTCGGATCTTTAATGCCTTTAAAAGTGGCGGTCGGGGGCCACGCGGCGCTACTCGTCACAATTGCTACTCCGTCATGGAGTAACAATATGGCGTGTTTCCTTACAACGGCGCTTTCAGTATCTCTTTGGTGTGTTTCATTCTTACGTTGGCGAAACTGATGAATACTCCAAACAGCTTCGATGTTGAAACAGTTGACAACGATAGCTTCGAATGTGTTCAAAACGTGTTTGATTTTGTATTGTGCACGTGGGTAGAAGTAACAACTTTTTTGTGAGTTCTCGTTTTCGTGTGCTATGATGGCAAAAATAAAGCTCTTCGGCAAAGGAAAATATCACGAGCGGAAAATCATTGATACTAATGGTTTTCCAAGCCCCAATGATACATGACTTGTGTGTCAACTCCACCCAGTGATTCGAAATCAACGCTTCGAAAGCTGATGTTTTGTGGAGCAACTGACGACAGTTTCAGTGTAAATTAATCTTGTTCTGGCGGATATTTTTTGTGGATATTAGTGTATTTTCTGACATTTTGCAAAGTTTAGTGGAGTGCAAATTTTGAGAGTCTATAAATTGCTTCGGAATTGTTGAGAGGCGTAGCTACTAATTTTGAACCAATGCATTGTGAAGTAAAAAATTGGTGCGGCTTCCAAGTTAATTATAAAAAATATGAAGCCAATATGAGATTGACTTCTGACGTGAGAAGCATAGGCCAAGCTTTTCAAACTTTTTGTGCTGTAATGTACCACCTATCTCCACCAACCAAATTTAGTCCTTACCAAAAAATTTTGCTTTAAGGGCTTGAATTTCTGGCGTCAAAATCCATGAAAGATGCTGTGAAGGAAGCTGTCAACATCGACGGCAGTAGAGATTTAACTGCTGAATTCAATCCCTCATGGAAGAAACTGGGGCATACATCACTGAATGGTGTTTTCACAGCCACTGCCATATATTCAGGTAAAGTTAATGTTGAATGCTTGTCTAAATATTGCCAGTCAATATTTTGCCATCAATGATCTTTCATGTGATGATAAAGTCATAAAATAATTCATTCTGAGCACAGTAAAATCTGTCTAGTGGTCACCAATGCTTCCAGCAAAAATTAACTGTCATTATAGGTGGCTGCCTAATCGAAGTTACGGTAAACATAAATCAAATCTTATGTTAATGGTTATGAAATGAGTGTTCTCTTAATGTTTTTAATTGACATAAAGGACGAAATACAGTTTAAACAAGGTGTTTAGGATTGTTTACCTTCTCTCGGCTAATATCAAAACACTCTCTATTGGTGAGCTAAGTATCTGGAAGAGATGCAGGAAGATAAATCAACAGTAATTTCCACCACTTTTCCTCATCTTACTATACTAGAGATCAAAATCTGATGAGGTTACTCATTAATCGAGGTCAAAGTGCAAAATATGCCTGGCTGTTGGCTGCTTAACCTTTACACTCTGTTTGGGGTCATTTGTGACCTCCAGGCACAAATGATATTTAGGAACACTGAAAATTATTCACACGAACTTCTTCTTTTAGATATGCCATTTACGTCCAGTTTTCCATCTTTTTAAAAAAAAAAATTATTTATTTTACAAGTGCTTATAATGTTTTATATTTCATGTGTTGTATACTTTTCTGTTTTTTAAGTTTCCTTGGTTTGAAGTAATTGGATGCTTATGCAGTTGGAGTTAAAAATGTTCCCAAATAGATTCCAATTTAAACATTTTTCTTATAATTAGATGTGTAACATGGAATCTGTTTGGGAGGATTTCTGACTGCAAACATGTCCATTTCTGTTTTGAAATATTATGTTGTGGTTTCTGAATGATAATCTGTCATATTAGTCCATTGTGAGTTAATAGCCTTGTATCAAACATTCTCATGCTGGTATGACACACACACATATGTGTAGTTATGAGGATATGCTAGAATGTTTTTCTGGAAATAGTCTTTTTTTTTTTTTTTTTTTAAGTTTGACGTAGAAAATAAGTAGCATCATTTTCTCAATTAATATAATAACTGATTGAAAAACTTGTAAACCATTAAAACATCAAACCTGATCCCAAACAGAATCCACATAAGTAATGAAGAAACAGAGTACAAGGGTTAACTAGGCAATCAATGAAAAGAAAGAATATTCACATGTTATACAAAATCAGTTGGTGTCATGAAAAAATGGTCATTAAGAGGTGATTGCATAATTAGGGTGGCAGTTTGAGCAGGTTTCTCTGTACCGTCTATTTCTTCTGTGACTAACCATTTTTTAATAAGCTTTTTTATAACTTTGTTGTAAACGATGCAGCAGCAAAGGTGTAACGGTAGTGTAAGAAGTCTGTGGACTCAACTGTTGATGCAGAATGGAAATGATTTGTTTTGATATAAGTGAGATATCTGTAGAACACAGATTGCAAATAAGATACCGTAAAAAGAAAATGTTGATAAAAAGTATAATAATATCTGGTTTCTTATTTCGTTTGAAATTATTAAGAAATATTTATGAGCAAAGGTTTTTAATTAATTGTTAGTTTTAAGATAAGAGAAAAAAACCTCATTCCGTTAGTACTTCTTAAAATGAGCCTCGCATTACAAGAGATTTTCTATACATGATATACAAGAAAGCTAAAAGATTTCATGGCTGCAAAGTTTGCAGAGGTGGAAGAAATATTAATTTACAATATTTCAGTATAGCAAGTTATTATATTGAATATTCTGTACATTTACCCCTCAACAAGTTGCAACCTATCAGTAGCATAGCAATAGGTTTCCCAGATGTTCCGTCATTGGGGCTCTGATCTAGAGGCTGTTGGAAGAGTCAACGGTCTGTAGCTGAAGAGGGTAGAGCAGTGGGTGTATTCCAGGAGATCAGGTACGATTCCCTGCTGGGGCAGTTAATACTTTGAACATTAATGTAACATCATGTGAAACATTACTTCTGCTGCTTAGCTATGGGGGTCGCACAGCGAGTTGGCAATTGCAAAATGGGAAAGTTATTCCTATGCTATTGTTACCTTGCAACTGTGATCAGGTGGAGAAGTGTAAAGTGTAAATATCCTAGGAGTTCTGATCTCCTAAAGGCAGGCTGATATATTTCCTTTCAGAAACATCAATGTATTAATATTCATGTTTTCTTCAGGTCAAAATACTTATCCACAAATATCGATGTTTTCCAAAAACCTATTCTCATGATATAAATAAAATTTCTGGAATAAAATATTTTGTGAATTGCCCAAAATCAATAGCCACTGACATCTTTCATAGTATTCGATATTCAAGCCGTCAGGAATCTATTTAAAATTCACAATCTTTTTCCCAGTATTGTCAGGTTATGTTGATAAATTATGAGGTTTATTCACCTTTGAAGTATATATGGGTAGAATTTCTTGATTTCATAGGGATGTTTTAGAGGTTTTTTTCAGGAAGTCTCACTTTATTATTTATTATATTATTATTAACAAAATGTTTCTTGTTGTACTTGTGAAAAGTAAACGAATGTCAAAACTGAAGAAACCAGTTCTCTGCTATAGATACTTTACGATGGGCAGAGATAAAGAGGAAACTAATTGTTTAAAATAAATTTGTATTAGTAACTAATCACATATGACTTACGCAAAAGGGAATCTTTGAGTTGAAACCTCAAAACTGAGAGTATTTCTGCACTTATAAAATTATCATGGGTGACATGTTTACCATGAGTGAATTTTTTTAGATTAAGGACTTGAGTACTAAGAAAATAAAAAAAAAAACCTATTAAAAAAATTGTTATTGATGAGGAGAAAGAATTCTACTGCTTATAAAGGCTAAATTTAATTGTGATTAGAGTAAACTTTTTGATGTCAAGAACAGTGCGAAATGTTCTAAGTGTTTTAAAATGTGCAACACTCCTGGTTTTAATGCATTTAGTATTGTGAAAAATCTTGGAACTGACAAATCTTCAAAATTCAGTGTACCAATGTTAGAGAATTATTTGAGAAGCCCAAAGAATGCTGTTGTCCAAAAATTTCTTCAACCCTTCATTGTTTTGTATTTTTAATAGTTATTTCTGTTATATGTTTTGTTTTTGTTTGTGGTGATCTTGTTAAACTGCATTGTGAACTTTCAATAGTGGTATGTAGAATAATGATTAGAATAATAAGACGACAGTTTAACACAGATATAAATCAGAATATTGTTTTAAAAGTAATATTTATGTAGTTGATATCAAAATAGAACCAGGACGGTTTACTTTGACAATTTATGAATAAATGTAATTAAATTTTCTAAATAACAAAACATGTCAAGTCCTTTCTTTACAATCGATAAATATTTTCATATTATTTATGCATGACTAAACAATAAAATATGACCATTCTATCATTAAAATGGGAAAATACTATGTTTTATCATATTTTTAACAACGAAAACCTTTAATGATTGGAATGATGAGGCTTTGAAATTTAGAAATAGACTTACACTAATTATAAGATGTAATTTTGTTATATCTTAATTTAATACAAGTCTACTATATCTTAAATTGTTTTGTGATATTCACTGTTGTTTCTCAATCAAATATACGTAACTTACATTTTATTAACTACGAAAGTATTACTCTGTAGCATTGTTGTTAATACTAATTCCAGTTATGGTAATCAGAGTTGTCAATTAGATGTAACTTTGTAGTTACTGTAATTTGTGAAGTCAGAGAGACTGGAATCACTGTCACAGGCCAAGGCCCAAATTGGTCTGTAGTGCCATCGATAATAAAAAAAAGAATTGTTATAGGGATTTTTAATGTAGCAAAATTGATTTGTGTCTTTTACTTTTTCAAGCTACTAGATCCATAAAACTCGCTTATTGGTACAGAATTCTGCATTATTTCTTCTGCTACCATCAATGGCATATTATCATTTGGATAATAATGTAATAATGGCAATTTTTTCTTCAGGTGTGTGAAACCGTACTTGGTGCCATGAGGTAGAATGGGGAAGGCAGTGTACTGGGTGCAACATGTGATCATCCTCGAGAGCTTGTCATCCTAATGGACCTGGAGTGCGCCTGTTGGGTGAGCTGAAATGCACTTTCATCTGCACCAGCATCTGCTTCAGGTGCTGGTTCAGCACCTAGTACTGTAGAGGAAAAAGTATTTGTAGTGTCTTAATCAGTTCAGGTGGTGGTTCTGTATGTGAAAGAGAAGAGCAGAAGAGATGAATCCTAAGTATTTTCTTGTCCAATATCTGTTTGATAATAACTTTAATCCTCTTGTGAACGTCTGTGTGTTTCTGAGTAATGATTTTTGGCAATTTGTTGCTGAATACACAGTACTTTTTTGAATCAGAAAATAAATTGTTTTGAGGTCACTGAATATGAATTATTGTAAAAATATGTCTAGGCACAACGTTGAGCTTCTGAATGTGAGGGATGTGTGTAAATAGTATTGTTGTACTAATATTGTAGTGCAAGATTTGAGATTTTATTTTTTGCTCTTGAAAGTTGCTCACAGATATGTCCTTATTTAGGAAATAGTTTGAGAACTATTTTAGATAATGGTAGAAGCTTGAGTTGATTGGAAGATAAGAGCTTTGATGAACAGTTTAGACTGACATTCACTGTTTTTTTTTTCTTCTTCTGTAAATAGAAGTTGAATGAGATGCAATGTTTTTAAGTATCTGGGGTTGGCAAGATTTGTGACATGAATATAATAAACATTTGCTGCATTTTTAAGTTAATTATAGTATGTGTTCTGAACAGTTATGTTAAAAGGCTTGTTCTGCACTACACTACACTGTCAGTTGAACACATTCAAAAGCCACAAGTTTTGTTTTTTGTGTTCAGTTTCCCAGGGCACAATTATTATTTCAGATATAATTCATAACTGCTAGTATAGATTTATTGAACTATGGGGAAAATGGGTTTCATATAGCATAAGAACAAAGTTGAGATGATTCGATGAAGGATTTGATGGAATGTTTTCTTTTGTTGGTAATAATAGTGAGTGATATAAAGTGGATAATAGTGAAAAATTTGCTGTATTGACGGTAGTGTAAACACAGTACTGTACTTTTTTTTTCACTCATAATGTTATGAATTTCATGAACTTTTTTCTTTTTAATACTTCATGATTTTATGATTTTGAAATTTTATTTATTTACGAAGTAATGCAGACAACAGAAATATTTTATAACATATTTTTAGGTTTGAGGAAATAATGTAATGCATGGAAACAAATCACTTATTTAGTTTTAATTGTTATTGTTATATTGTTTTTATCACCTGAATATGCTTCATTTAACTATTCTGTTCTTCACGATTTGCAAGAAAATGTGAGCATATTCTCTGTTTTAATGTGATCAGAAAACTGAAATAGTGATTATACGGGTCATTTGGACAGGGGGAGGGAGAAGGAAAGAAATTAATCAAGCACATAAATGGATGTTATTGGAGGGATAAATTCCAATTTTTTAATAAATTTCAAAGAATAGAGGAAATATTTGTGTATGTTAATCGAGGATTAACTTGTGAATAGTACTGCAATATTCCTGAAATTTTGAAATCTAGATCTGCTATCCAAAAGTTTTTCCAGTTAATTAGGGGTTAGTTACTTTGTTAGCAAATAACTAAGGAGGTGGGGGGGTGAGAGTTTGATAAGCCACTTATTTTGCCGTCTGAGATGCCTCTTACAAGACATATATTCAAATGTATGAATTTCCGTTCTGAATGTTGAAAATTATAATGAATGCAATTTATTTATTTATGCATCTAAACAGGCAATTGCCCAATATTGCAGATTTTGTGTAATTAACAAATTGTATAATTAATGAATTAACACATTACTTTGTATAATTAACAAATTGACTAACAGAGACACAATTTATGTCGAAATCAGTTATTATAGTTTCTGCACATATAGGAGAATAATAACTCAAATTCGTTCTCGCGAACAGTATAAAAAATGTATCATTTTGATTAAATGTGGGGGTTACGCAGTGGTATTTTCCAATTGATCAAAGATAGTAGTTCGCTACTGTCAATATCATGATTTAATAATTTGAATAGAAATAAGATGTTATTACATTTTCTGTGAGATTCAAGAGAACTAATTTGAAGATACAGTAAAATTTTGCTGTAATCGTTTAATCCCGGTGATGGTAATTCAAGAAACCAAGCTGCTAAATTAAAAGAATTATGTTGTGCTGATTTAATTCTCTTTTTGTATGCATCATAACAAGGAGACCCGTTTTGTGAAGAGTACATAAGTATTGGTCACACTAATGTTAAACACAAAGTTCTAATTGTAGAAGGGTTTACCGAGAAGGGTCTACCGAGAGAGAGACTTTTTGCTTGCGAATGGAGTGAGAGCGGCCTGTGCCTAGGGGCGCTCTTCCGCTGTTGTTGTTGTTTTCTTTGCTGATTCTGGTTTCTCCCGTGCAAGTTCTTCTCGGCTGCGATGCTGTCGTGACTGAACTCGCCTTAGTTTGCGAGGCTGTTATGTTGAGGGGGCGGAGCGTATTTATGCCTCCTGTAGTTGGGGTTGATGGGGTAGTTGTAGTGATTGATGGGAGTGTTTTTGTGGAGTGATAAATTTGATATGTGGATTGGGGTGGTAATTTGTTTTTTTTTTTTGTTTGTTCTTCAGGGAGGTCGAAGTTTGAGGATGTTGGAGGGGAGTTGCTTGTTTGGAGAGGTGGTTGTTTTGTCTAAGTATTGTTTGTATTTCAGGGTTAGTGGGCTTAAGGTTTGGTCATTAAAAATGTTACTCTCTTGTCTTTTTGCTGTCTCGTAGATGTAAGGAAGTATTGGTGTCGTTTGTTTCGCTTTATGGAGTGTAATCATAGCCACTCCAGGTTGAGGACGGTATGCTTTTCTAAGAAAATGGTTTTGCCTGTAGGTTTGTCGGGTTTGCTGTGGCCCAGGTTTCGCAGGCGTATGTTCCAGCGCTGCGAATGCATGCATTGTAGATTAAGATTTTCGTTTGGTCTTTTATAAAGTTGCTACCAATGATGGGGGATAGTTTTGCAATTCTGGCGTGCATGTTTTTGGCGGTTGCCATTATCTGGTGCCGCCAGAGAAGTTTTTTGTCGAATATTAGGCCCAGGTACTTGATTTTGTTTTCCCATGGGAGTGGCGTTCCTTTCAGTTTAATCTTAGTTGGTAGTACTCGTGTGTTTGTTTTCGCCATCTGTTGAAGAAGATGGTTTTGGTTTTAGTGGTGTTGAGCTGTAATCCGTTCTGGTCGCTCCAGTTTGCGAGGTTGGTTGTGGCTTTTCGGAGGCGGTTGACTGCCGTAGTGGTGTTGCCGTGCTTTGCAGTGAATGCCACGTCGTCTGCAAATAGGTATTCACTGACTCCCGGTGTGCTTGGTATGTCGTTAATAAATATGTTGAATAGGGTTGGGGACCAGACTGCACCTTGCGGGACTCCGGCGTTAATTTGGCGAGTAGAGGAGGTTTGGGTTTGGAATTGGATGAAGAATGTTCTATTGGAAAGAAAGCTGTGAATGAAGTGGCATGTTTTTTCTGGGAGGCTAGTGCGGCATTTGGAGAGAAGTAGGTGATGGTTGACTCTGTCGAAAGCTTGTGACAAGTCGAAGAAGATGGCTGTTTGAAACAGGGCTGTTGAAATTTCCATGGCCAGACGGAAGGTTTGGAGGGGGCCGCGTGAAAAGCCGAATTGCGTAGGCCTCATGATTCCTGTGGCTGTCAGGTGATTTTGGATAGCACGGAGAGTAATTCTTTCAAAGATTTTTCCAATTTGGGAGAGTAGGCTGATAGGTCGAAAGTTGTTGGGATTTTTGTGTGATTTGCCTGGCTTCGGTATCATGATTACCTTAGCATGTTTCCACTTTGTTGGGAAGTATGCTTGGTCAATGTATGCATTCATAAGCGAGGTTAGCGCGCTTGTTATGTTGCGGGGGAGATGCTTTAGCATTTCTGCGTTAATTTTGTCTGGGTCACTAGCTTTGTTGCGCGCGAGTTTCTTGATTTCTTCCGTAACGTCGTTTTCCGTGATGGTCGGCAGAGTCGGACGTCGGAGAGGTCTGGTCTTGGGCACCATCTTGTGAGCTTGTGATTGGCGGAGATGTACGGGGCGTTTGGTGCGGAGCTGCGGCGCGCGCGAACAAGTAGAGGAGTAAATCTCTCTTCGAGTATATGAGCGAAGAAAGTAGTTTTTTTGTTAGGGTCGAAGGTCATGTTTCTTGTTGTCGGGTCTTCTAGGGCTGTGATGGGCGGCGCTGGGTTACGTAGGGCTTTTTGGAGTTTCCAAATGTCCTGTCTTTTATGTCTGCTTTTAGTAGGTAGTCTTTCCATTGCTGGTTTCTGTTTTCGAGGAGAAGTGAGGGGATTCGTTTTTTGTAGTGGTTGAGGAGGGAGTTTTGTATTGGATCGCTGGTTTGGTAGAAGCGTCTGTGGACTTTTCTTTTTTCTCTGATGGAGTGAAGGATGTTGTTGGGAAGGGGTTGTTGTAGTTGTCTGTTTTGGTGGTGTGTCGTTCATAGGAGGATCGTATCTGGTTTTTTATTTATTTATTTAATCAATTTCAAAACAGGCAATCGCCCAATTTACATAATACAATATTTATAATCACTACACAGTAGAGTGTACATTTGAATTTCAAATTGTACAATTTCATCAACTATAATCATTAAGTAGTTTTTGGTGTGCCAAATTATAAAAACTATATGAAGATTTAGTCATGTCAAGTTGAGTATTATATGCTTTTCTACACATGTTCCAGATAGACGCAAAATGGTATAAATTGGTTTTTCCGACAGGTATATGAAATCTAATTTTATTATGAGAGCGAACAGTTCTGTTTATAGTAACCACAGATATATGTGATAAAATTTCCGGTGAATCTATATGAAAATTTAAAAGATTATATAGAAATAAGATATCAAAAAAATCTCTATAAGAGTGTAAAGAACTTAGATTTAGAATTTTAGCTATTTGTTCATAATTATGGTCTCTTGAGGGAGATGTCTAAGTTTAAACGCTACATAACTGAAAAATTTGTGCTGAATAGTTTCTATTTTTTAATATATTTAATGTAATGTGGGGACCATAGTTGAGAAGCATACAATAAATTCGGTCTTACTAAAGTTAAATATAACATTTTCAAAGTTTTAAGCTCTTTAAAATCTGTAGTATTGCGCTTCACAAATCCTAACTTTTGATTTGACTTTTTCAAAATAAAATCGATATGTAAATCAAATTTCAATTTATCATCAAATATAACACCAAGGTCTTTAATGTGAGAAACAGAATCCAGCACAAAATTTCCAATTTCATAAGGGAAGATGATGGAGTTTCTGGATCGTGTGTACCTCATAGTTTTACATTTCAAGACATTTAAATTAAGTTTTTTCACATTACACCATGATGATATGATATGATTGACACATTACACATGACATGATAAAGAATCTAGGTCTTTTTGTAATTTGAAACAATCATCATTAGACTTTATAATACAACTAAGTTTGAGATCATCCGCAAACAAGTAAAATTTACTATATGAGAACATAGAAGCTATATCATTTATAAAAAGTAGAAACAATAATGGTCCCAGATGAGACCCCTGGGGAACACCAGATGTAACCTCAATAACATCAGAAACATAAGACCCAAATCTAACCCTCTGAGTCATACCATTTAAATACTGTTTAGGGGCTGTCCATAAATTACGTAAGACAATTTTCGGTGAAAATCAATACCCCCTCCCCCCACATAAAATACCATAAATTTCCTTTTGACCCCCCCCCCCCCCGGTTTCTTACGTAAGATTCCAAATTTTTTAAATGAAAGTATATCATATATTGCAACATGTTAACAAGTTTAATTATTATAAAATTTGAATTACAGTTTAATCATAGTAACACAGTTAAATTTTAGATCACAGTTCACTCATAAATCACAGTTTAGTCAGAATATAACATTCAGGCGCTAACCTGAACTCCAAGGATTTGTCAACCAATTTTCAATAGAATTTATAATTAGTACTGATGCAGTCTCCTCCTTATCCGCACTTAAATCTTCTGTATTTTCGTCAATTTCATCGCTTTCCAGCCACTCAACATCTTCTGAATTACCATCATTTTGAATTATACAAAGAAATTCATTACTCCTTTTTTTTATTATCCTTTTTTATTACTTCCTTTTTTTGCCTAATATTGTGGGCCAAAGCTTTCGAATGTGACGCTGCTGCTTTTTTTGACGCAAAGTACAGATGACAAGTCGAACACACTCTTCCTTCTATCTGTGATTGCACCGACGGACAATAATAATCATACGGCATACATTGATACTTTTGTTGTGGTATTTGCATGTTTAAAGACATCCTTTGGAATAACGGCAAAAATTTGGCACCCTGTTCGTCACCAATTTTAGGAATTACCAGTGTGTTTGCTTCATATTTTACTGGAAAAGGAGACGGGAGAAATTGGTATGTTAAAACTTGATGCAAATTGCTTCTATACGGTTTGCAACATGTTGAATTTGTACATTTTGTCACCTGTAAATAAAATCATATTAACTTTGAATAATCGATATTTAATATTATACTAACAAGATAATGATAGTTATATAAGCATGGTCACACATTTTGTTAAAAAGAAAATATATTTCAAATAGTCTATATTCGTCACGTAAAAGAGAAATTTTGACTGCAAGAATTCAAGAGCGATTTGTATTTTGCAGCGACAATGATTACTTTTATCACAGCGATTGTAAGAGGAAAGACCAGTCATTTTTATCTCAAAAACTATTTAATTATTACTTTTAAATAATTTTAGAAAAGATGAATTACCTGAAGCAAGTACTGAGCCTCTCGAACATGTTTTCTGTACCATTCGGGATCGGTGGTATGTTTTTCGTGTTCTTGACTGTTTGGTTGAATATATTCAGCGGTGACTTGATAACCATCTATGATTAATTCGCTCTACAAGTCGCTCAATATTTGACCAGCTTTAGCGAAATTTTTTTTTTCTCAAGTTCAGGATCAACTCTCTCTCCTTTGCTATTTAGGTGAGAACCACATGAGTCATGAGGCAATATAACTCCAGATAATTGTGCACTTAATGGTGCCATTCTTCGCTCAACGCGATTGAATGCACTTCGACCTGGCGCATTGGTAACAATAAAGAGTCTGTCTAGATCATGATTCTTGAAATGTTGAATTGCATTTGATATAGTTTTAGGATACCTAAAAATAAAAAAAATATAAACAAAATTATTCATAAATTTACTTCTTGTATTACATTTTTGATCTAAAATCTAAAAAGAAAATTATATTATTTTCCTAGGATTTTCATCCGGACCACCGTCAACACAAAAAATCAAAACAGGCTTGACTTTTTCACCATCACGTAGAATTTCAGAAAAAGTATCGAGTTCTAATAATCGTTCAAAATCCGCGGCCTGAGTTGATGCAGTTGATGATGAATGTTTCCCACTTCTTACAGCGATATAAGTGGGTCCAGAATACGATACTGACTCTGGTGATCCTAAACCTTCCGGTTTGATAACGATTCCAGCGTAAACAGATGGTATCAACTTATGCCTTTCAGCAATAACCCAATCGTGATCTGGAAGTTTTACTCGATATTGCATATGCATCAAAATTGGGGCTTGGTGGTGTGCTGCTGTGATACCAATAGGTACGCGAGCTTTATCATCTTGGGATATGAATCCTACTTGTCCAGGGCCTAAAAATGATGCTAAGATTTCTAAATCACGCACAGTTGAAGTACAAAACTTTCCATCTATGTGGCTTTTATGATCATTATTTTGCGATCTGCACAGTTTAACAGGCACCGTTGAAACGTGCCTCTTTCCCTCAGTTGCAGTTTCTTTTAGGTAACAATCGCAAATAAAGGGAACTTCTTGAAAGGTGGAAATCTCTTTTCAACAGTTCTTCATGTAAATCTGAAAGAGTTTTACTACTCTTAATTTCCTCCATGCGTCGATGTTCATGCGCAGCACTACCAAAAATTGCAATTGTACGATTGCATCAAGTAACTTTGGTTGCTCTTCCTCTAATCGTGGCCTACCACTTGTTCTTTGTTTTTTAGATGGAGTACAATCTTGGGTTCCTGCTTCCATTTTTCTCTTAACGGATTGTCTATACTGCCTTTGATAATTTGCATCATATTCCTTTTTTTAAAGTTTTTTTTTTTAGTTCCTCTAATTGATCTGTCAGTGTTTTAATTCTTGTTTTGCAATCATCATTTGCAAAACCAGCATTTTTTCTTAATAATTCATGATTTAATTCAGATTCTACTAACTGTATTTGTGATTTTAACTTTTCTTGAGCAGGTGCATCATAAGATTGTACTTAATTACACTTTTGCGATTTATCTTCAACAGGAATTGGCAATGTACTCGATTGAGACTCTTTTTGTTCCTTATTCGCAGTTTTGGAAACAGCAGTTTCTGTTCTTTTCGAAGAATCATCTGAACTACTCTGTTTCTGAAAATTTAATATAAAAATGATATAATATTTGATAAAATGAACGGAAACAAAATATAGTTATTAAACAATACATCTTAAAGAATAGGTCATTGTCAATTTAAAAATATTTCTAAAAATTCATTTGATTTAACATTTTCTGAGTCAAGTAATCTTTTAAACTGAATTAAATAATGTGTTCATATCCCTCTTATATATAGTAAAAAATAAGTTTACCAATTAAATAAATTTGTTGCGCCTTAAAAAGAATATTGATCATATAAAGTCACTTTGAATGTGTGTTTACTAATTTATTAAAATTTTAATAATTTTATTTATTAGCGTATAGTCATATATTTTTTTTGTAATTGAAATTATCAATTAAAATAACCGTGAATTAACATTCAAATAGTTAACTGATTCTATTTTTAACAGAATATTTATAGAAATAAAGATACACAATTTTTGTAATACTACTTAAAAAAATAATTATATTTTTAAGTTTATAATAAAAAAGAGGCATTTTCTAAATACATTATTGTGTGATTTATATATAAAAAATAGTACATAAAATTAAATTGTTACTAATAAAACAATTTTAATAATGAAATTGCAATGAATTTAATATAATAACAAATACAATTAATGTAACTAATAATGCAACTACTATAATTCATATTTTATACAATAGATATGATATACATTACCGTTGCAAAGAAAGATGTAATTGTATGACATTTTCTAACGGTTGATTCAATTTTCCATTTTTTGATTTTTTCTTCAATTGCATTTTGATATTCAATCCCCGTAAATTCTTTTTTCGTCGATCTCCAAACATCATTTGCCTCGCTTTGTTGGTTAGATTTGGTTTTGTACGGGAAACGTTTAATATATGCATCATAAAATCTTACATAGAGCTCCGAATTATCCATTTTTGATAAACTAATTATAGTTTAATAACAATACTGTACTTAGCGTTCGAAAGATCAACGTTTCTTCGCCAACAGTGTTGACATATTGTAAACAAGAAAATACCAAGAACTATACTCAACTGAAGTTGTGCATTTATACAAGATGTTTTGGTTACGTTCTAAAATAAACTTTTAGTACTATATTTATGAGATAGAAACATTAAAATTACAAGTTCGACAAGAATAGAAAAACTGAAAAAAACAAGTTTCTTCTAAATGGAGCGAAAAAACAATATATTTATTTTTATGAGAATAAATGAAAGAAATAATAAAATTAATTTCAATAATTTCTTACGTAAGATTACGTTTCCACCCGTACCCCCCCCCCCCCATCGTAAAAATCCGTAAGACATGGATGAACCCCCCCCCCCTAGCCGTCTTACGTAATTTATGGACAGCCCCTTAATCCATTTCAAGAGAGAGCCACAAATTCCCAATCTATGTAAACAATCTAATAAAATGTGGTGGTTTACAGTATCAAATGCCTTAGCAAAATCAGTATAGATGACATCTACCTGATTTTTTTGCTCAAGATTTTCAACCAAAAATTGATGGAATGATAATAAGTTAGTAGTAGTGGATCTCATTTTCCTGAAACCATGTTGTTGGTCAATAAGTAGATGATTAATTAAAAAATAAAATTTATCAGTAACAATAGACTCGAATAACTTAGGAATTGTTTGTAATTTAGATATAGGTCTATAGTTTCTGATATTTAAACGATTTTTATTTTTAAATATTGGTGTTATAAGACTACTCTTACACTGCTCTGGGAATTTGCCTTCAGTTAAGGATTTTGAAAAAAAATGTAGAATTGGGGCAATATTTGCAGAACAGTGTTTGAGCAGGGATGAAGGGATTCCATCTGGGCCGGGAATATCACTAAATTTTAATTTACAAATAGCATTGTAAGTATCAACTTGAGAAATATCAATAAAGTTCAAAGAAGACATAAAATCGCCAAATACATTTTCTTCGCATGGAACGTTGTCTTTCATATAAACAGATACGAAATATTTCGCAAAAAGATTAACAATTTGTTGAGGGTTTTCTGCGTTGATGTCATCCAAAAACATCGAATTTGGAAGTCCTTTTATACCTCTACGAGAGTTAACAAATTTCCAAAAAGATTTTATATCATGATTCATACAAGATTCAGTATCATTTATATAGTTGTCATAATCACATGCAGCTTTTAATTTACAATTACTCCGAAGATCAGAAAATATTTGATAATCGGATGTATTGAAAGTTTGTTTATATCTAAAGTGTGCTGACGATTTGTCTTTAATCATTTTAATTAATTCATGAGAGTACCATGGTGGATAAGATGAATTAAACATAGATTTCTTTGGAACATGTTTTTCAATAATTATATCTAAATTTCTCTGAAAAAATGCTAAACATTCTTCCAGAGAGTTTTCAACAAAATATAGATACCATTCCAAAGATAACAGATCTTCATTAATGGAATTGAAATCAGCTTTTGCAAAGTTATATCGCGACTGCAGAGACTTTATGATAGGAATCACACAAGGCGAATCATATAAAATATCTAAAGGAGGGTGATAAGTGTCACACGGTACAAGTGAAATACTCGACTTTTCAATAATTGTATTTGAATCTTCAACAAAAATCAAATCTAAAATATTACCATCATTGTTTACAATTTGATTTTTTTTGGATTAAATTTAAATAATTTATAGTTTGATTTAATAAAGAAGCAGATCTATGAATAAAATTTTTATCGGACAATATCTCACCCTCAATGCTACACTCATCACCTCTCCAAGAGACACCTCTCCAAGAGACCGTACATGATGTGTACTGTACGTTCCTCCGTTCGACACCATATTTCTCAACCAGTTTCGGTGTCATGTCACGGTTGTTGGCATAATATTGCTTCTTTCTTCTGTGGTTGTCGTTCAGGGAACTGACTGCACTGATGATCTGCGCGTCTACCACCGTTACTATGTCTCCTTTTAAGCAAATCAGGTCAGGTTTTCGATTGCCCTCTCTCGTTGGGATCAGTGGCTCTTCATCCACGGACCATCCTTTGCGGCGTAGTCCTGCCGCAAGCACATGGCACACAGCGTTATGCCTTCGCACCCTGCCACCATGAGTACGGTGACAACTCTGTATTACATGCGCCGCAGTTTCAGTCTCGAGACATCCAGCACGGCACTTGACATCGCGACCTGCTCTTCTGACGCCACGAGATACTCTAACCGCTGTTGGTATGCAGTTTATGCGGGTGTGAATGTACTGCACATAATCTCTGCCAGGAATTTTGAACGCGTCGCTGTCCACCCAACGGGTGGACAAGTTGGTTCTGTGGCATTCGCGTCGTTCCTTCCCATCAACAGAGTTGTACAGCCTATCCCGCCAATAGTTATCTCGCAGTGTTTTAGTTGACAGATCTAGTCCATCACGATGCAAGAGTCGCGTTGCCCACTGCAGCCTCTTCCTTGTCCACTCAGATGTACCGATCGCCGCAAACATTGCAACTTCCGAGGAAGATAGTGCGGACAATTGATCGTACATGAGGGCAGGAATTGTTGTTTCAAAAGCCGGAATGCCGAGACCGCCATCAGCTACAGTCGCGTGGAAGAATCCTTTTGCGACATCATGCGGGAGACGCAGCCATCTCCGCACCGCAGCTCTAGTCTGGAGGTCAAGTTGTCGTAGCCTCTGGATCGTGGTTCGGCTCTATACCGTGGTACAGTTTTGGTATCAGGAACGTCCTCAAAATCTTCAACCGTTGCTGCGGCTTGAGCGGTGCCTTCGTCACCCTTTCCAGAAGTATCCGGAGGTCTTGGGAACTTTTGATCACACCCGAGCAGGAAAAATCCACACCCAGGTACTTCCATCTAGATGTATTGATTTGGGGGATAAGACCCTCACCCCCCAAAGAAAACTGGGATTCGGTCAAGACTTTAATCTTATTCTCCTTTCCCGAGGGCACTAAGGAAAGGGCACCGGATTTCCGTGTGTTAAATTTGAGGCCATATTTGGCTGCAGTCTCCTCTACATGACGCAAACAAATCTCCATCCCCCATTTGGTTGATGTCATTAAAACAATATCATCGGCGTAGGCGATGCAATTAATTTTATTTCCGATCGTAAAGCCTACTTCCTGAGGGATGGTTGCCAGGATGTCGTCGACCACCAAACAAAAGAGGATTGGTGATAAAGGATCACCCTGCCTTACGCCACGGCCCAGCTTAAATAAGGGTGAACTTCGTTGTTGGTGTTCACACTGTGGTACTCTTCGCATACGTGTGTCTGATGTAATCGACAAAAGGTTTCGGGAAACCTCGCTTCAACAGTACCACTTCAATGGCTCGATGTGAAATGCTGTCGAATGCCTTCGCAACATCCAAAGAGACCATATGTAATTCCCTAAGCTTAGACCGTGCGTGGTGTAGGGCGGCAGAAAGCGTTGCCACATTTTGCGCACATCCGTCCTCAAAGTATCTCTGCCTTGGGTCTATCATATTGGCTGCTCGGATTCTGTTACCAGAATTTTGTTAAATTCACGTACAGCAACAGACATAATACTTATCGGTCGGTAATTGGCAGGATTCGTTCCATCCTAGTCTTTGGGGAGGAAGACCGTTCTGCTGGAAAGCATTGACGTGGGGAAACCTCCATCGCACATGACTTTGTTGAAGAGAAGTGCACGTACTGTTACCGGTACGGCACGCCACTTCCTGACAGATATTTTGTCAGGGCCTGGGGCGGATTTCAAGGGTAGCTTCGCACCTTCTATCTCTTCGGCAGTTGTCGGTGCCCAAATATGTGAAACCAGAGGATTCTGGTTCCAGGAAGGTTCCTCATCCACAGCCACTGAAGGCTGTGTGACAAAAGCACCCCAGTGATTCACAAGCGTGTCAAACTGGATATCGCCTTTGGTTTGACCCTCCGACAAAACCAGTCTGACAGCATTCGTCATTGACTTCCTCCACAGTTTCTGCACCTTGGCGTACTCACGACGTCGTCGTTGAACTCTACTCGGATTCACGAGAGGAGTATTGATGCGACGTGGGATGGTGTTCTCAGGTGCAAAAACACTAAAGAACCATTCGGAAATGCCCTCACAGGGCTCTGGTTAGTAATTGAAGGGTTGAAGTAAATAGGGATCTAAGTGCCAAATTCCAAATTTCCCAGAAATCATGTTTTTTTCTGTAGTGAGCATACAAATGTATTTTTTCAAAACACAATAGAATTTACAATTCAGTATGAGGTATTATAAGCACGGTTTTATCATTAAAACAATTAATTTTTTATTAAATTAACTTGAAATAAAATTAAAACTTATACAAATCAAGTCGGATCCAAGTCCGCATGTTGTAACCTAAAAGAAGACGTAAGTGCCACTGGCACTTATATCCTTTTTTACAAATAATGATCTTGCAAATAAATAATAGGCCTATGAAAAGTAAAATTTAGTTATTAAATAACTAAATTAATTTATAATAAATTATTTAATAACTTATTTAAATTAAATAAGTTAATTTAATAACTAAAATTAATAAATTATTAAATAAATAAATTATTTAATAACTAAATTTTACTTTTCATAGGCCTATTATTTACTTTTCTTATTGCAGAAATAAAAATAACTTAAAGATAGGCTAGTCATCAAACATTTCAAAAGGTAAAACTTTATTAAAACAATATTATTACAAATCAGTTGTTTATAAAACAGCATTACTGAGTAAGTCTCTCATAGAACAGTTTGTGTTCAGGTTTCACAATAAAATCAAGCATAGCTTTTAAGTTTGCCTTTTTGTCTTCTGAAATTAGACTGCCTATTTCCACGGGTTTCAATATAAACTGGGTTACCACTTTGCTTAAGCTTTACTAAAAGCTGGCACCTTTTTCCAGACACTGCAAAAGTATTACAAAATGTTCTCTTACACACCTGTAAAATTTCCCCATTCCCATTTGGAACAGTGTACAATACAGTTGTTTGGCGCCTACTTTCAGCAGGATCGTCATATTGTCCATGTCTACGTCTTGATACATGTTTTACTTGTAATAGGCCTAATAGGTAATTCTGTTGTTTATTATGATCGGCCTTGTAAAAATCATTAAATAGCAACATCTTTTGGTCATAAGGTATAGTTTTGCAACTATATTTACACTTACAGTTACTTTGTTGCATTGGAGCATCTTTTGCACTCACAGAAATGTTTCTAGCCGTAACATAAGCCTTGCCTGCATTTCTTAGTTTTTTTATTTCTTCTGATAATCTTCCATCACCTTTCTTCCTTCGTTTCTTGACATCATCACCCATACTTGTTTACTAACTTACAATTTTAAGCTTATATTAATAATCAATAAACGTGTCCCTCACAAAAATCTTTATAGCACGATAACCTCTGCCTCACATTCAACCAACAAGTCAAAACGAACTGTTTACGTTGTTTACAGATGGCAACCTGGCGGGAGGACTTAGATCCCTTTATATGTTGGACAGCCTGGCACATACACCCAGCGCATTCTGTAGGTGACCACTGCAACTACTAAGCCCCCATTTTGGCACATAGATCCTATTTTACGTTATTGGCGTTGGCACATAGATCACATTAACGATCAAAACCCAAAATTTTGATTTTTGGCACTTAGATCCCTATTTACTTCAACCCTTCAATTGTGTCTAGTTTGTCGTCGATTTCTTTTGTGGAGTTGAGCTTTTTGCTGCTGTTGACTTTTTTGGCCAGCCGGCTCGGTATTCTTTCCAGTTTGTAGTAAAGTTGGGTTGTTGAGGGTGGTGGTGAGGAAAGGCACCGAGGTAGAGTGCGAAGAGGATCGGGAGGTGGTCAGAGTGGAGTTCGAAGAGTGGTTGGGGGACTGACGGTGTTAGAGAGGTGCTGTGGAGTACAATGTCGAGGATGTCGTGGGGCGTGCCGCGGACAAGGTGCGTGCATCCCGTTGGTGGGGAGATTGTCAGGTTGGTGGAGTTGTTAACGTAGGTCAAGAGTTTTCTTCCTGCGGTGTTGTTGCTGTGGCAGCCCCTCTCTCTTCTTTTCGCGTTGAGGTCTCCCGCGATGACGATGGTGGCGCCCAGTCTCGACAGTATGTCTGTCTGTCATGTAGCGTAGCTTGTGGTCGTTTGTAAAGAGAGGTGAAGGGTATTGCGCCTGTTGTCGTTTCTAGCTCAATGGTTCTTGGTGTGGTCTGATTGGTCGGGGGCTGCCCTGATTGACTCGCTTGTGCGGCGGCACCGGTGGGGTGCTCGCGAGAGTTTCGCGCTTCCTGAGCTCCGGGCACTCAGTAGCGCCGGGGACGGCTTGGGTGTCGCCTGCGCGCAGCAGTTGCTGCTTGGCGAGCCGTTCGCGGAAGCGGATTAGTTGCTCGTATGCGGGGCAGTCGCTATTGTTTGCCTTGCAATTGAAGCAAAGGAGCCTTGTGTTCGGCTTCGAGGCGAAGTGGTCGCCGGCGCACGCCATGTACTTGGCTGGTTTGGAGCAGCCTTTGTTGGTATGGCCGAAGGCCAGGCAGCGCCCGCATTGGGTTACGAAATGGCGCGGCCGCGGTTCTTCGAACGAGACTGCGTGATGGCACAGTGACCTCAGTGCCTTAAGAGCTCCGATGTCTTTGTGGTTGATTTCTAAGGAATTAAGGCCTAGAGGCTCCAGTACCATTTGCCATTTGTCAATGCTCTTTCCCAGACTTTGCTCTTTAGCTCATCTAGGTGGAAAACGGTGATGTTTTTCTCCGTGAGTTCGTCACGGATTTCTTCTAAGTCCATTGCTTTAGAGAGACCGCGGATAATAATGTTTTTCCGTTTCTCTTCTGTCGCTCTGTGGAAGAAAAAAGCGGCGCCTCCGTTGTTAGTTAGATCGGAGGCGTTTTAGCTCTGCGATCTCTGCTTCGTGATCAGAGACCGATTGGCATCTAATTACGAAGTTGGGTAAGTCGATGGTGGCTTGGAGCTTGTGGGTGGTTTGTTTAGCTAAGTGTTTGAGAAGCTTGCCCGTGTCTTGGCATGAAGCCATGTCTACATATATGCACCCTATTGTGCCGTTGTGGCGGGTGCGAAGAGGTAAGGTGTGGGGCAGTTTTGGGCGCTGCGCTGCAAGTGGTGGTGCGCGCGGACCGTTTCCCGTCGGCGCGGCGGTTCTGCTTCTTCAGCTGCGAGGTCGTCGGAGTAGAGGCCAGTTTCGGAGGTTTTGTCGGCAGTGGCCAGCGTTTCTAAAGTTTTGTAAGGATAAGCCTACGGTAGATTTGCTGTTGATATCGCCTGCTCTAAAGAAGAGTTTTGGCGTGATAAAGCCGTCTGCGTCGGTCTTTGTCGCTCTATTCTCCCCCGTGATTCGTGAGGCACTTGTGGGCGATGTTGCTGGATTGTTAATTTGGTTTGATAGGTCGGGGTCAGATATTGATTGAATTGCTCTGCTGAGCTCGTCAGTGTTTGGGTGTTTGTCATTTATTAAGTTGGGGGTTGTTGGTTCGGGGTTGGAAGAGAGAGAGAGGCTCTGTTGGCGGAGGCTTCCACCTCCTTCCTGGCGTGCGCGATGATGGTACCCGGACGGGCAGATGGCTGGAGACGCTTCCCTTGCATCTTCATGGCACACGCGGCCGAGCGTGCATGCCCACTTACACCATGCACTGCACTGTAATTTTTGCTCTTTTTTTTTTGTGGAAATTTCCCAACGCAGGAGCTTGTACTGTTACAATATATTGGAGTTAGGTAACATTTTTTCCAAATTGGAGGAAGGGTACCTTCCTTCAGAGATTTTACAAAAAGTACATGAAGAATCGGTGTTGGTATCAAGAGTTGACTTGGGTGGAAAGTACGTTGCTACAACTATCATATCGAGATGAGTGTATTTATGATGAACGAAGATGGGTTTAGAAAGATGACAAGATGTTGGAATAATTGAACTGCCGATTTTTTGATGAACCATAATTAATAGTCCTCCACCTCTCTGAAATTTACTTGTTGAAGTTCTATCGACTCTATGTATATGGTGATTAGGAAAATTCAGTTCTGCATTACCAGTGCCATCATGAAGCCACGTCTCGGTGAAAACATTGAGGTCCGGATCTTCGCAAGAAGGCGCCACTCGATCAAGGATGGACAACTTAGTACGCACACCACAGACGTTTTGGTAGTAAACATGGAATTTACTTGGGAATTGCCTGCTCTTCAGTTTTCCGCTTGGACAACAATGTGCGCACCTTTACTTTTCTCAGAGTCGGTGAAAAGTTTTGGTTCTCCGTTAATATATTTAATCTTGGCATTTTTATTCCCCTTATTTTGCTCCAACTCTAAAAGCGATAGGACGTTCTTCAGATGTTCTCGTTGACGGGGAGTACGGTCGGGACTAATTTTAACAGGTTGTTTGAGATTTTTCTTGTTTTTCAATATTTGTAATGCCCAAGATGAATTAGGTAATACAACTCTTAATTGGACTCAATTTGAGGTCAACAACACGCCCCAATCTACTCACAGCGGTTTCACCAGCATTGGTGTCCATATTTTAAGATAATATTAACAAGACCGTTCGGCTGTCATTTGGTTGGTGATTTGAAGAAATTCGTTTGGTTTCATCAAAGCCATGTATCAGGATGTTTTTCGATCATTGTTTTCTATCAATGTATTCAGAATAAAATGATTTGAATGAATCAGCCTTTATATGAGTGTCAGTTCCAGTTGAATTGAGTAATACTTTAATTTCATTAAGTTCTGTCTTTAGCATATAATTTTCTCTCATAATATCCGTGACTATTTAATTAAGACTCAACAATGATGCTTTGATGTTGAAGCCCAATATGAAACACTTTTTTTACAATATAATAATAAAATATTTTATTCTTTTTTTATTTTGTATAAAATATTGGGTTAATTCATCCCTCATCCTCTGTGCTGCCACTGTACTTCCCTGCACAGGATCAGTTGCTATAGATGCAACTGGTCACCTGCAACAGAAAGAAAGCAATATCTTCCTAAGTACTTGTGTACTCCAAATAATTATCATTTGCACCTGATGTATCAGTGTAGTTATATTTGTTTTTGCATGCCAAGAAATTATGAAGGGCTACTGTTGCCAGGACCAAATTATCAATTTTCTGGGCATCCAAATTTATTGGTGACAATAGCACTCTGAATCTGTTGTCCAGTATCCCAAAGGCATTCTCTGCCACTCTCCTGGCTCTGGATAAACGGAAATTGAAGTTCATTTTGTCAGCTGCCAAGTTTCTGGCAGGAAATGGTTTCATTTTGCCAAAAAATTATGAAGGGCTACTGTTGCCAGTACCAAATTATCAATTTTCTGGGCATCCAAATTTATTGGTGACAATAGCACTCTGAATCTGTTGTCCAGTATCCCAAAGGCATTCTCTGCCACTCTCCTGGCTCTGGATAAACGGAAATTGAAGTTCATTTTGTCAGCTGCCAAGTTTCTGGCAGGAAATGGTTTCATTTTGCCAAAAAATTATGAAGGGCTACTGTTGCCAGTACCAAATTATCAATTTTCTGGGCATCCAAATTTATTGGTGACAATAGCACTCTGAATCTGTTGTCCAGTATCCCAAAGGCATTCTCTGCCACTCTCCTGGCTCTGGATAAACGGAAATTGAAGTTCATTTTGTCAGCTGCCAAGTTTCTGGCAGGAAATGGTTTCATTTTGCCAAAAAATTATGAAGGGCTACTGTTGCCAGGACCAAATTATCAATTTTCTGGGCATCCAAATTTATTGGTGACAATAGCACTCTGAATCTGTTGTCCAGTATCCCAAAGGCATTCTCTGCCACTCTCCTGGCTCTGGATAAACGGAAATTGAAGTTCATTTTGTCAGCTGCCAAGTTTCTGGCAGGAAATGGTTTCATTTTGCCAAAAAATTATGAAGGGCTACTGTTGCCAGGACCGAATTATCAATTTTCTGGGCATCCAAATTTATTGGTGACAATAGCACTCTGAATCTGTTGTCCAGTATCCCAAAGGCATTCTCTGCCACTCTCCTGGCTCTGGATAAACGGAAATTGAAGTTCATTTTGTCAGCTGCCAAGTTTCTGGCAGGAAATGGTTTCATTTTGCCAAAAAATTATGAAGGGCTACTGTTGCCAGGACCGAATTATCAATTTTCTGGGCATCCAAATTTATTGGTGACAATAGCACTCTGAATCTGTTGTCCAGTATCCCAAAGGCATTCTCTGCCACTCTCCTGGCTCTGGATAAACGGAAATTGAAGTTCATTTTGTCAGCTGCCAAGTTTCTGGCAGGAAATGGTTTCATTTTGCCAAAAAATTATGAAGGGCTACTGTTGCCAGGACCAAATTATCAATTTTCTGGGCATCCAAATTTATTGGTGACAATAGCACTCTGAATCTGTTGTCCAGTATCCCAAAGGCATTCTCTGCCACTCTCCTGGCTCTGGATAAACGGAAATTGAAGTTCATTTTGTCAGCTGCCAAGTTTCTGGCAGGAAATGGTTTCATTTTGCCAAAAAATTATGAAGGGCTACTGTTGCCAGGACCGAATTATCAATTTTCTGGGCATCCAAATTTATTGGTGACAATAGCACTCTGAATCTGTTGTCCAGTATCCCAAAGGCATTCTCTGCCACTCTCCTGGCTCTGGATAAATGGAAATTGAAGTTCATTTTGTCAGCTGCCAAGTTTCTGGCAGGAAATGGTTTCATTTTGCCAAAAAATTATGAAGGGCTACTGTTGCCAGGACCAAATTATCAATTTTCTGGGCATCCAAATTTATTGGTGACAATAGCACTCTGAATCTGTTGTCCAGTATCCCAAAGGCATTCTCTGCCACTCTCCTGGCTCTGGATAAACGGAAATTGAAGTTCATTTTGTCAGCTGCCAAGTTTCTGGCAGGAAATGGTTTCATTTTGCCAAAAAATTATGGAGGGCTACTGTTGCCAGGACCGAATTATCAATTTTCTGGGCATCCAAATTTATTGGTGACAATAGCACTCTGAATCTGTTGTCCAGTATCCCAAAGGCTTTCTCTGCCACTCTCCTGGCTCTGGATAAACGGAAATTGAAGTTCATTTTGTCAGCTGCCAAGTTTCTGGCAGGAAATGGTTTCATTTTGCCAAAAAATTATGAAGGGCTACTGTTGCCAGGACCGAATTATCAATTTTCTGGGCATCCAAATTTATTGGTGACAATAGCACTCTGAATCTGTTGTCCAGTATCCCAAAGGCATTCTCTGCCACTCTCCTGGCTCTGGATAAACGGAAATTGAAGTTCATTTTGTCAGCTGCCAAGTTTCTGGCAGGAAATGGTTTCATTTTGCCAAAAAATTATGAAGGGTTACTGTTGCCAGGACCAAATTATCAATTTTCTGGGCATCCAAATTTATTGGTGACAATAGCACTCTGAATCTGTTGTCCAGTATCCCAAAGGCATTCTCTGCCACTCTCCTGGCTCTGGATAAACGGAAATTGAAGTTCATTTTGTCAAAGGATTCAAAAATGACCGTGTAAAACAGGCTTAAGATTGTTTTAATATTGGACCATGACTGATCGTCAACATTTTCAGAAGAGGTTTTTGCTTTTTTCTTATTTTTGGGGGGTTGTTTCTTTATTTTTACTTTAGTTTCAGTAGTTTTCTCTTCCATATCAGAGGTTTCCGAATTACTGTCTGGGAGTTCATTCTCGCTATCTGATTGGTTGCTAACCATTTCTGTATTCGAGCTTACAGTAGATAACGGTCTCTTCAACCTTCCAGGGTTGCAGGCAAGGTCAATTTCCATCGAGTTTCCATTCGAGGATACAGGGTTTCTCGCGGACGACTCAAGGGGAGGGGTGGTAGGTAGCGGGGGAAAGCTGTCAAGGGCAAGGTCAAGGCTAGAATTTTCATTCTCCTTATCGCTTTCGGGAAGTGTTGGTTCAAATACTTCGGGAGGAGCATTAGAATTAACAATAATCTCATTAGTTGATTCTGTGATTTCTTCTGCCGTATGGATAAGTAGGGTATTAGATAATTGGATTTACATTGATTTGGGCAGTTTTTAGCAATATGGTTCTGATTTTTACATAAAAAACAAATAGGAACATCAGGGGTTTCATATCCAGTGGGGCCATCAATAAACACTTGAAATGATTCAGGTAATTTATGTTCATCTTCAGGTGAAATAAATGTTTGACGGCGAAAACTGAGGACGTGGCTCAAGTTGGGGTTATTAAATCCAGAACGAAGAAAAGTTAACGGTACTACAGTTCTAACACCGAAAGTTAATAATTTTTCTTCTATCACTTGATGAGGGATACTTGGACAAACATTTGAGAGAATAATTCGTTTGTTTCTAGAAATTAAAGGTCTTATAGGGAAGACTTGATTAGACACAACGATGTTTTGATGATTGAAGACTAGATCTGCGATTTCCTTACAGGATAGATAAACGCACAGTCTGTTGTTCGATATTTTCGAAGCAAACTTGATATGAGAGGGGTTCACTTTGGCAGATAACTTTTCAATAAATTCATTAATTGGCGCACTATTTGCCTAATCTATGATGATCACTTTATTTCTTGGGACAGAGAGATTGCATAGTAACTTTAGCATAATTAATTGTAACTTTACTGTTCTGGTTTCCTGAAGATTGATGAACTTAAGTGGGTTCCATGATGTTCACGAAAAAAACTTTTCACTTAGTTAAGCTGTATCGCTTCACTTAAGAATAACTCCACTTCTACCACGTTTTACATGTGACAGACTGACAAGCCCCGAGTCGGTGGACGCACGCACAACGCGATTTTGCCCGGAGCGGACGGAGCTTCTGGCCACCACGGCACTCAGGACGCGACTGTTAGGTCCCTTCATAAACAACTGCAAACAGTAATTAATTCTGAAACCTTTTAAGCAATTAATATGTGTTTGTAACCAAATAATGTTAGTAATTCTGAGGTAAAAACATTCTAATTTTTTTTCATTCTAAAATGTAATGGTGAAAATCCTTGGCGGAGTTTAAAAACAACTGGGCGGAGTAATTAATCTAAACAAGTTATTTTTGCATCAACGAATGTCTAGTGAAGGAACTTGTGAATTTCGCGAGTTAGTTCTTTTTCTGTGAGTTTTTTTATTTATTCCTGGTACTTTCATAGTCTCTTGTAAAGGTTTAGGCGTCTTTATAAACAGTTTCACGCAGTAATTAATCCTGGAACCTTTTACTTAATAAATATAAAGTTTTTGTTGCAAAATTTTGTTAGTAATTCTGTGATCCTCCGGTTAAATGTATTTCTAAGAATTTTGAAAATTTCGTCGTTGAAATGTGATTTTGTTGCTGTTTCTAAGCAAGTGCTTGTCGGACTTAATTCTGGTGCCGTATGGTAAAATAATACACGGTGAACCATTTAAGTCATATCACCCCTTTTATCTCCTCATCCGTAAAAGATACAACGATACCGTTTGGACAGTCCGTAACATAGGGGCTACTTGATTACAGCATATTTCGGTTCTGTACTATTTTTAATTACAAGGATATGAGAGCAACTCTGTTTTTTCAAATAGAAACCTGTAATTAATATTAGCTCATCTTAATGAGATTAAAAACGATTTCAAACGTGTATTACTTTATATTTAAGTGAATAGTTTTGTAGATATAACTATGTTTTGTAACGTATTTTTCCACTAAAGTGGCCCTTCGAATTCGATCTTTCCTTTTATTCACTAAGAAACTTGAAAGGAAATGTCTTTTGCATTTCTGCTTTCCGAATATGCGCAAAGGTCACGTACACGATAGCGGGGCGGAGGCCACGAGTATAAAAGGCCTCCTAACATACAAGAGCCGGAGCTTATGATTCGCCATTAGGTAAGAGAGGTGAGAAAAATCGGATAGAAAAGCAATAAAGTTTTTGAGATACACCGCCCTGATTAGGATATAACACTCTGGTTTTAATTTCGCGAGTGGAATAGTCATGATTAATATCAGAAGTGGTGTGATATTTAGTGTGACTATTTTACAAATTAACATATTATATGACACGAATGGATAATTAAAATCATGGGAATTACGAGAAATATTACTCAAAATTGCTATCAGAAAGAGTAAAACATATTGGGTCACTTTCTAAGAAGGGGTCTGGACGCGGTTTCTTCGAGACGTGGTTTCAAACCAGGATTTCGCCTGCTAGAACGAAGTTCGTGCGCCATTTCCAGACCGTGTCTCGAGACGTGGTTCTCAATTACAGACCGCGTCAAAGGGAGGTTTGAAACCACGGCTGTAGCAGAAAAGTGACTGGGAAAATGGAGTATTTTCAGCGAGTTGAGGAGTTTCGGCGGAGAATAAACCTCCATAGAGCACTGCACCCGCGAACGAGGGTCTTGCGGGATCGTAGCAACCCTCTCGAAAATTATACAGAAAAAGAATTTCGAAGAAGGTATCGTTTTTCAAAAGAAACGACGATTTACTTGGCGGAGATGCTGCGACCTAACCTACAACACCAAGACAGAAGAGGCTTGGGGTTACCAGTGATACTCTAGCTCCTGATAGTTTTGAGGTTAGTAATCACCGTTTCACATATATTTTCTATATTACATTTTTACATGCTAATTGAATGCGGATGTAGATAACCAGCCACCCAACAATACAAGCCAACGCATGAAACTTGTATGGTGCGAGTTGTTATGTATAGAGAGAAGAAGAAAAAAACTGGCCATAACCTGTCGCCTCGTCCTCACCATTTCAAAATTTAATCAAGGAATATGCTAATACTGTTAAATCATATGTAGCTGTTACCATAATTGTTATCATGTACTGCTAGAATTACTATCAGTAGTGTCATTACTATTAGTATTTTATAAGTAATGTTATCTATTATATTATTATTATTATTATTATTATTATTATTATTATTATTATTATTATTATTATTATTATTATTAAGTAGTAGCAGTAAAATCAGTATACCAAAATGAAACTGAACAAATCTTGAAATAAGTATTTTAAATTAAATTAAAGTAAGTTAAATGTTCAACTATTTTGCTACTAAAAATAATTATCTACTATGTAATATCTTGATATATCTTTAACAAGTATTGTAGTATAATCTCTAGGCCAATGACCCCATCTTGATCAGGTTTTTTGTCATGTTTCCCCGGTCCTTTCAGCAAATGCTGAGATGGCCCCTTGTTTTAATTCTGGACAATAAATGTAACTTCACTCGTTGTACTCAAGAAGATGTATGCAATTGTACTCCCTCTATATATATGTATATCATATTTGGCTTGGGATACACTTTTGTAATTGTATATGTGACTCAATAATTATTATTTATTATATTACAAATATGTTGCTTTGCAATAAAATCACATCAAAAGAAATAAATTGTTTGGCCTCCTTTCACAGATTTTACGCCACTGGAGCATTCCAAATTGTAATAGGAGACCTAGTGGGCATACATGAAAGTCAAGTGTGCCGCTTAATTCAGAATGTCTCTGAAGTTATATGTTCATGGATTCGCCAATACATATATTTCCCCCACAGACGTGATCACCCCAGAGTGAAGCAACGGTTCTCAGAGCTATCATGGTATATTATACTAACTTATATTTTTCCTTGCACATAGTACCCAAGGAGCATACTTGGGCAAAATGAATGTATATTTTATTTCACTGATTTCCTTATTGTACTCTTTCAATAGGCATAGATTTGTATATGAATTGTTTCTTCATAAACAATTACATTTCTTACACACAAGACTATTAACAAAAACATTGTTTTCACTTTTATTTATATTTTTTAGAATTTGTTTCTGAATTCACTTACAATTTAATCATCAGCTCTTATAAAAGATAAAATGAATATCCTCAGGCTTGAAAACAGCCCATTAGTTGAAATGTTTTGTGAAATAAATTTGTGGTAAAAGCAATTTTAACTCCTAGTTCATATCACAAAAAGAAATTCACCACTATATTACTAATATATTTAAACGTTTATTTATTCTATTTTCTTAAAATGCAGTTTTTAAAACCTTTTAACTATGTTTCTTTGTAATACGATACTCCAATTGGAGGAGAAAGAAAATGTATATATTTATTATGAAATTCTGTTAATGCAGTGATAATTTTCTGGGATCATTGGAGCAATAGATTGCACCCATATCAGGATAGTGTGTCCAAGGAAGGAGGAAGCAGAAAGATACTGCAATAGAAAAAGATACTACTCAATCAACTGCCAGGTAAAGTAAAAATAGTTTTCTGATTTTATCATTTCATTGAGAGTGCTTTTACAACTGGATTGAGAAAAACATGAATTTTGTATTTCCAGGTAATTTGTGATGCTAATATGAAAATCACAAATATTGTGGCAAGATGGCCTGGCTCATGCCATGACAGTAGAATTTTTCGAAATTCGGTAATAAAAGAGGTGTTGGAGAGTGGCACCTTCTCTGGACACCTAATTGGGGACAGTGGTTATGCATGCTCTAGGTACCTACTGACACCTGTTGTAAATGAAAGAACACCTGCTGAGAGAAGGTATAATGCGGCACATAAAAGTGCCAGAAATGTAATAGAGAGAGTTTTTGGCAGCTGGAAGAAGAGATTCCCCTGCCTCCACTACACGTTGCGCACTAAGGTGTCAACCACATTAAAAATTATTGTAGCTTCAGCTATTCTTCACAATATTGCTGTTGAGAGAGCAGAGGAAGAATTCAATGAGGCTTTAGAAGAGGGGGAAGTAGTAATAGAAGCAGACGAAGCTGATCGTCCTGAAGGTCTAAGGTGGAGAGAACATTTTATTAGAACTCATTTTACCTAAATAAAAAAAACTTGAACAGATGACTAGATAGTTTTTCTTTTACAATCCTTGAAATTGTTCATTTTTGCCAGGAAAAATTAAATTCTCTAATTTTAGTCTTGCAAGTGATTTTTCTGATCCATATACTTTAGATATGCAGTTCATAACATATCTAGGTATGTATAACATGGTTATATATGTCTATGTTACATGAAAGTTAAGAGGCTGGGCTTGGATTGTTATGTAAAATCATGTTCATAATGCCAGTTTCAAAGTTTTATTTTGCATGTTTGAAATTCCCATTCAATGTAATTTCATAGTTATGCTAAATTTCATTGTATACTTAACGATAATGTAATGACCTGCATATTTTAGGGTTGGTATTATTTCCCTTCATGCAAGTGAAACTTGAATTAAAAAAATGAGTTGATATTCTCTTTTTACTTCCTGTCATTCCCTTTAATATGTTGCTCACTTGCAAATGAATTATTATGCAAAACTGAAGATATTCACAGAACATTACTACTGAAGCCTATTGACATGTTTCCTGCTTTGTGGGAAAAGGACCTCCCTCTCAAATCCTATTAATTTGAATACAGGCTATAAATTGGTCATTAGGTATCAACTTTAATATAGAGTATCAGATAATCTTAAACTCACATGAAATAACTAATTTTGACTGAATATGCATGGCCCTCTTTCAGGTCGTATTCAAGTAAACAGAACAATCATGATTTCTTAAATTCTAATATATTTCAAAATTTGAAATAGAGTAAATGATGCACATCCCAGTGCTTGATGTTTGTACATACCTATCTTACATAGGGAACAATAGCCCTCCATCTCCATATACTGTCACAACTGTTCTGTTTGTCTACCTTGTTCGAAGGTCTAACACACACTGATACGAATTAATATATTTATTACAGATCTTCAACTGATGACGTAAATATCAAAAGGAGAAAAAAACACAGTTCAATACTATACTGCGATTTATGCAATTCTGCCGCTGGCAGTATCACCTGTTGAGTTTCATCCAATCGGGAGCTTAAACATCACCATAGTGATAGGACTATCTGAATGAAACTCAACAGCTGATACCTGCCAGAGGCAAAGTTGTGGAAATCACAGTACACATTTAAAATATCAATTCCATTAAGTGAAATTTTCAACATTCCTTTTCCTGGCAATTATATTGCATAAACCTTACAACTAGTTATAGAGCAGTGGGGAATAATTTACACGTGCTACTACTTTAAAGAAGATTGTAATTTCAGAGTATACACAACATTACAAGTGATTAGGATTCTGGAATATGAAAGGAGGTAGATGTTGAAGGACCAAGGCACGGTTCATTTCATAAAATTACAATGGTTAATGCAAATTAAATTTTTATTTTTTATTAATGTACATTTGCATTTACTCTTTAATATTTTTAATTTAATTTTTCTTTCTAACTGCAAAACCTGCATTTGCATCTCGTGTTTTTCGATTTCCATCTGCATTCTTCTGGCATTGTCGGACAATTTTTGCAGGTGCTCTTTTTCTGCCATCTGGAGCAGCTGCTCATCATACAATGATTTTTTACTGAAAAAAAAAAGCCAGCCATTAACTTTAGATTTATAGTTATTTCTCACGCCAGCTTTAATATTTATTCTATAACATTACAATAAAGAATGATAATATTGAATAATTAAATTCGGTCGGAACGTTACCTTGCTATAACACTTCTCTTTTCACTTCACTACTTCTGCTGCACGTGGACGCCACGAACTAAACAAACACGCCAGCTTTAATATTTATTCTATTACATTACAATAAAGAATGATAATATTGAATAATTAAATTCTGTCGGAACATTTACCTTGCTATAACACTTCTCTTTTCACTTTGACTTCACTACTTTTGCTGCACGTGGACGCCACGAACTGAACACTCACCAGAACACAACTACACACAACAACGACTGAAGGAAAATCCGCGAGGAAAACAGAGGACGAGCGAAATGCGCATACACAAAGGCAGCGTTGCCAGACCGATTGAGGAAACCATGGCTTGAAAACGGGGTCTCGCCAGACGGCGTTGAAACTCCGTCTTTGTAAGCCAACGCGAGTTGTGCCTACGACCGGGGTTTCAGAACTACGGTTTGAAACGGCGTTTTAGACCCAATCTTAGAAAGTGACCCATTCAGCTCCAAGTTACTACTGCTTCGTGGGATCGTCTCCTATATTATTTCAGAAATATTCACACCTTTTGAAGCTCTCATACGGAACTGATCTTTATAAATGAAGACTCTAAAGAAAGAGAATTTCAGAGACGTGACGAATTTCATTTTTATTTCAAAAACATGAAGGATTTGTTTAAGAAACGCATCTAAATACTCATGCCAAGTGCAATCTATCATACGAGGAGGTAAGCTATATCGTTAAATAACTCCTAAACAAGGCGTTCTAGAGCCTTAAAGACCAAAATAAACATCTTATACTATTTAGGCGGTGTACACCGTTGCTTGCCCAGACTGACGAGGTTTATTTGTACTATTATTAATTCAAATTGGCTTTCGCAGTAACAACTATTAGGACTGTTAATAGTTGCTTGATACCGATGAAGATTGTTTCTTATGCGTATAGTTGAACATTCATTAAAGGTTTTGCCGTGGTCTACAAGTTCTGTGTACCTAATTGCGGCGGAAACTACGATGGAAACGGACCACATGTTCACATGTTTGATTCACGATACCCTGAGGAAAAATTAGGGTGGGGTTTAAGATGCGAGAGTTCTCGCTGGTAATATGTGATCAAGTAAATTGTGAATAATCGTTTAATGAAGAAAATGATTTCATGTTTCGAATTTTCTGTAATAAAAATTTCAAAAAACAAATATAACAAAGCCACTTACAAGAACATTTGTTTAAAAAAAGACACTTATTAAAGTTGCAGAAAGTTGACTTTCCATGTCGTGGGATTCCGTGGATGTCTTTAAAATAAAAGATGTGCAAAGTGAGTTAGTAGCGGAAGCAGTTTCGAATAGATTTGTGTACTCATTAAAGTATTTGTTTGCATGCGTGCTTCCTGTGTGTGTAGGTGTTTGAATAACCTACAAAGATGATAGGGTTATCGTGAGCCCCCGTCGTCACTTTAATATTAACCTGAATCGAGAGGATCATGATTACGAGGAAAATACAAAAACAGTTGCATGGTGCTACGTATTCTCGTATGGATAGAAATACGAAAAGACAAACAGAGTCAAGTTAACATCTAGTGAATTAGTAAATAAGAAAATCAGAATGAACAAAATGAAGTAAAAAACAAAACCATGCCTGTACCACGGGCGTTGACTTGTTCTAATGATCTCAGGCGCAAAATGCCCTTGGACCAAAGTTAGTTCGTCTCGCTCGGTCACTGGAACCCATAAAACGCTCTTGGTCCGTAAATAACTATTGTATCTATTGTCTGTAAGTCTATTCTACTAAACGGTTTGTGCTTAAGAATTAAAGAAATATATAATTTTTATTTTTTACCAAATCTAGAGGATTTTTACCGGGGGTATACTTTTGTTCTTGCGGGGCCCACATTACTCGGCCTAAATCCGTGTGCATTGCTGCTCTTTCGTGTTGCCAGTAGTGGAGCGCGAATCCACGAATTGTCTACTCTGGGCGTATGGCGAGCAACACAATATAGTATCATTTCTTGTTGTTTTAAATTACTTTTTGTAAGATTTATTTGCAAGTGTAGTCATATGAATATAATTAATGGGGCAATTTGTATGTTTCTTTGGTTTAATGAAAGTCTATGATCTAAATTCCATAAGTATATACTATTTTTGTGTTTTGTTATCTTGTGATAAGTTATAAATTGTAATTCTACGGTATCAGAGTAAACATTCTGAAGTGTACCTGTCGACTTCAAAACTCTCAATTCGCCACCGCAGAATTACAACTTACAATTGGTGGGGAGAGAACCATACTGATCCAAGTGGCATTCTCATCATTTGGAGAAATCGAGAGAAAAGCGTGTGTGTTTGGTTTAAGGGAACGGGAGAAGGGAAGTGGAAGATTGAGAACTTCCTACAGATGATTCTTTTGCGCTTGCATCACTGTGGCAGGAAAATTTGTTTCTCCCATGTAACCATGGAAAAGCTCAATAAAGAAAAAAAAATAACTTGGATCACTATGGTTCTACTATACGCACTTAATTTGTTTTGTTATACTTTTCTAATTAATCTAATTTACCCGTTTATACATTTTTTTAATTTATTGCTTTGTGTACTCTCGAAGCAATTATTTCATTCCCAAACTTATGTTTTATACAAAAAACGACGCATTATTATATGAAATCACACAT
Source organism: Gryllus longicercus (assembly GCA_038098605.1). Lineage (NCBI taxonomy): Eukaryota > Metazoa > Arthropoda > Insecta > Orthoptera > Gryllidae > Gryllus > Gryllus longicercus. The sequence continues at coordinate 168,733 of JAZDUA010000320.1, read as the reverse complement.
GGGCAAACAGTATCTGGCAAATGTCTGTTGAATCTAAGGAAATAGATTTCTTAATACAAATTAATTTCAATGCCATTAGCTCCTTAAGTAACTAGTAGCCGGAGAGATCTTCGATTTTCTAGGAGTTTGCACAATTGGCTAATTGTAGAATCCCGTGTTGCGATCGTTCCAGAGCTCTGAACAGCATTTAATCACTCGATTGTATCTAATTTTTTTACGAAGTTTGTGAAATGCAATGATCATAAAATTCTGCATTTATGGAAGTCTTTTCGGCTACGAAGGGGCCTGATTTCCATTATGTAATGAAATACGGTATATCCAAAGTCTCAAAGAAGTAAATGGGAATAATTAATGATAAAAATAGTGTTTATCATAGGTAATACGACTGCTTTGGAAATTGTTGATAAATACCCGACTCGCGAAACGAGGAGAGGATTTATTTGAGAAGTGTCAATGCACGAGCGGTATTTAACAGAGCTATTCCACGAGTGAAATTATATCCAACAGTGTTCCAAAATGCGCGAAATATAGAAAATAACTGTATGCTATGTTAAAGTCGCATGCAACACTGCGATCGTTGTAGTGCATCGCCACCAAAGACAGATGAGCCTTTATGATTGGCCAGTAGGTAGAAGCGGCAAGGAAAATCGGACAGGAAAGGCGATAAGCTTTTTGATACACCACCCTGACTGGAGCATTTTGTATGTATAGTTAAACGCTGTGTGTTATAATTTCACGAGTGGAGTAATCAGAATAAATGTGTCAAATCTACCAGTGTAACAATACAAATTTTCTGGCAAATATGTGCTAGCCTCTGTCGCTAATCGATGACAACTCTCCTTCAGTCTCAAATTCGCGATGAAAGAACAATTGAGCTGGGCTTAGGCGAAATAGACGCTGTCGAAGAAAAATTACAATCATTGCAAAATTATTTTATCTTGCAATGACACATGTTCCAGGTGATCATGAATTCAATGATTAACACATTTTTAGAGGAAATATGATAAGATCACGGTGCAGTGGAAAAGTTACGTAAGTGTGTTTCACAAATACATTACTTTTAATCTCTGCTGAATGCTAGTGCAAACATTCGAAAGTAAACGATTGTCAGACACGTAGATGAAACCTCTAGCATCACCTTAGTAATCGCGCAGAAATACTGTGACTCGAAACAGTTTGTACTATATGTAAGAAGATACAAACTGGTATAGAAAAACTATTTATTGCAGAATTGTGAGAAAGAAAATAAACGTAGGCATGAATGCAAACATTTTTTACCCAAACATTACAAAAATATCTTGAAATAAGTGAATACATAATATATAATAAACAAAACTTGTCCTAATGCATAAGCAATTCACCACAAAAATTGCCGTACGCTGGCAAACGCAAAACAATGAACATTTTGTGGCGCGGATAACAGCCTCCAGTATTGCTGGCGTTGAACTTCCGAGCTCCCTTGTTCTCCCAATCTTCAGCGAGGACTCCCTTCAACTTTTTTTTATTTGAAACATTATGATTTCATGGTGTTTATTTCTCAAAGGTGAAAATATTAGTTTTATTTTTTGGTTCAGAATTGCTTTTCTTGAGATTCGTAAGAACGCAGAATATAATCCAATACCTTTTAGTATACAAATAAGTTATTTTTTCAATTTTTGCACCTCAGCAAGTTGGCGCCCTGCTCCTCCAAGGCCTCCTCTGTACCTCACAACAAATCCAGAAAAGTTAATTAATATTGCAAAGAGTAGGTTTGTACTTGCCCTGTACAGTATTTTAGCATAAAAAACTTTACTTGTCTTTCTCAAGAGTAAAAACCTTTTCTAATATTTTTGTGACTATCAAGGAAAGCGAAAAACTGTCAAGGAACTTCAAATGATTTTAAGGAAGTGTGAATTGTTCAAACAACATATCTCGATAAAACTGAATATGATTTTAATGAAAACTTGTTTCGAATATCAATTGCATTGTTTGTATTTTTGTTTGATATTCCGTAAGTACGAAATTACATTTACACACTTTTAACAAATAAACAGCTTTCCTACTTAACTGAAAGTATAGGGAAAGGAAGTTGATTAACACGCGAGCGTTAGTTGTACGTAATTTTCGGGTCTCCAGACATGAGGGATTCACACCCCGCAGCTCTTCGGCTTTTGCGGTAAAGAAGGGGGCAGTGTTGAACAACTAATTTATTACCTACGGAACAATGCGGCGCGTTGCCCGGCAACCTTCCATTCGGCGGGCGCCTCCGCCGAGGAATTGCGTTGCAATGCCGGCCGCGGTCGCTCAGGGATGGTTGGCAAGCTGCTGCTTGTTACGAGGGACGGGGAGTGGGCGGCGGAGGCGGTGGGGTCGGTCGCCGCCACTTGGGGGTGGGGGAGGTGCGGTGGGGCCCTGGGAGCGGAGTCCTTCGCAACCTTTTGCTGAAGGATCGGTGGGGGGGGGGGCAGGAAGGGGCGGCGGGACTCGGTGGCTGTGGCTCAGGGGGGAGGGAGGTCGACCCTCTATAGGTTCTCACAGGCACAGTGACGCTTCCCCTGTCCCAGCGACCTCTGGCGGTGGCTTTGCTCGAGGGCTTTAATGTTAGCGAAGCAAAGTTTAAAGAAAAATATTGAAATTAAATTCAAAATATGCCGCTTTTTTATGCAAATTTGTTACGCGAAAAAATGTTCTCGATTTGAGCCTGTTGATATATTTTTAGTTTTGTCTCACGACAAATTTTTAACATACAACTCAAGTGCGTCCGAAGTTAAGTGAAGTTCAGGGCCTTATTGGCTTTTCCAGTAAATAAACATACCCCCCAGTTTTTAAGATTTCAAGTGTTTTAAACCCTCATTAACATAATTTTTCATTACAACAATTACATTACGGATACAATACGTATTTACCACAAATCGTGGTGAATATCTTTAGAATATTTTATTTTTTGAATGAAATGATACGTTCGACTGTTGGATCAGGCAGAGCTGCGGTGCCACGTGCTTCAGACACCGTATCTCAGAGACCATATATCTACTGTGCCGTATCCTACTGTGCTCAGAAAGGTCGCGTTCCGATTGTTTACATGTGTTTGTTCGCCTGTGTGTAGTTTTGTTTTATTTTTGAGAATTGTGGTTTTAATCGCGTCAAAGTTTACTGTGATTTCGTTTACTTTTCTTGATTTTGGTTTTTAGGTTGTGGTAATTTCATTAATTTTAATTTTTTAACTTTAATTTCCTATTACTTTGCAAACTATTTAGAATGTATGATCCACACACCCTTAAGTGCAGGAGTGATAAAATGCTCAATAGTCGAAATAAACAAATGGTAATTGATGTGTATAACTATTTAACTATAATTATATTTTCCAACGTGATTTGTACGCAATGCCTACCGGTAGATATGTCATCTGATCTGGCGCGATGCGACTCAATATCCCGTGAATCAAATCAGTTTGTTCCTGTGGGGACGACTTCTTTTGTGATCAAAGCAATTTTAAATATTTTATTCGGTAATCAAAACTTAGTATATATCTATTGGTAAAAACGACACTGTATGCGCATGTAGTAGGTTTGAAATTTGGATATTGTATTGAAAAAAAATGGTGCACTTTAAATTTAATCTTTCTTATGACATTTCGAAGCACAAAGGATGTGAGAGGCTTAACAGAAACGTTCCTGTGTATTTGAGTATCTTAGGAATAGCTATAGATATGAGGAAAGGGGGGAAATGCGATTTCAGAAAATTGGAAAGCTTCTAGATAAAATACTCGAGCGGAGTATTTATTTGTACACAATTATTTCGGTAGGTAGGAATACTAGCCCACTTTAACTACTACAAAACATGAATATTAGTCACCTCTTATAATTAGGCGGCGGGTTTTGATGACCTAAAAGTCGCCAAAAATGATCAATAAAATGCTTTTAAAATGCCTTAAAGCCAGAGAAAAATTACTTAAAAATGTGATCAAAACCAGTTCGGATGAACAAAGCAAGCCTTTGGATACGTTACAGATGTAATTGAGGATTCTTCCGTTGGTTGAAGTGAACTCAGATGGCAAACTTTGGTTTGGACTATTCTCTACCAGGAAATCTCTATTTTCAGTTATCTCGAAATCGGGCGATCCGACAATGGCGCTGATAGACTCACAGGAACCTTAGATTACATTCAAAGGCTGCCGTTACAATTTGAGAGAAGAAATGGAATAGGCTTACTCAGGAATTATGTGGGGAACATTTGTACAGGTCTTAAATATTATTTGAAATATCGTTAAAATAATATTAAAATCGATGAAACCAGCTAAAAACGAATTAAAAGTACGGGAAAAGGTACAAATGACTTTTTAGTCGAAACCGATTAAAAATGCAAAAAAAATGGGCCATTTTCTTTTGTCATAACAAAATATAATACCAAACGGCATTGTTCTAAAGTTAAAGCGAAAAAATTGTCTTTTCATTAGACTCCGACTCCTACGTATAATATTTGCAGCACAGGAAAGCAAGGGTGTCTTTGCGAGATATTAATTGTCAAAATTTTTGAAAAAAAGTTCACATCGCTTACGTTAATCGTTTGTAACTTGTGTTATAATTTTGACAAAAATTAATGGTTTGCAGCTTTAAAACAAAAAGTTGTGTATTTTTCATGTATGTATTAAATTATTTGAGTTTTTAGGTAGCATTTTTTACTTTTGAATTTTTATTTTTTAAATTTCTTCCTTAAGGTGATTAGAGCGAGATAAGAGTTCTGTTTACCACGCATTTTTTATTGTATTAATCGAATGGTGAGATATTCTTCTATGTTCTGTTAGTGTGAATCGATTTTACCGTCTGGTTTTCGCGTAACGAGACCGTAAAGTTTGTTGTTTTAATACGGGCTCTTATGTTAACCAGACAAATCTGATATGAAATTTTAAAATTGTGAGAATATTAATTGTGGAACGTGCTTTTGAAAACTATTCTTTTAGTAGCTAGCATCTAGAAGAATCAATACGCGCAGTTTGAAAGACAACCGTTTTAAATGAAAGAATTTGCAAAATTATCAGCCTAAAACAGTCCAAAGGGAAGACGTTCGCGCGCTTTCTAGGGGTCGGGACTGCGACGCGCATCTCGGCAACACCGCGCGCGCAACGCACTTCATTCAAATGTAGTGGCAAGTCATTGTAAGCGTTCGTGCATTCCTCTGGATCTTCTGGCAGTTATCAAAATATCCCCACTCCTGGAGAACATTGCGCTAGATATTCAGAAAAGCTGATTAGTGCAATCTGAATAAAAATCTTAATTCAATAAATATTTCCTATGACTGACTTTGATACTAGTCCCTATGAGAAAATGGTGATCTTATCTTAATGAGTTAGAGAATTTTTAAACAGTTAGTACAGAATTATTATTTTGTTATGTTCCGTATGTCAGTTTTTTGCTCCTGCACAATGGTTCAAAAATTATTCATGGTTATTCGAAAATTATTCACGTTCTTTTTATTATGGTGATACACAGTGGATTGTCATTGCCTTCTGCTGCAACGTTGCAGCACTGTTGCTTACATAGGACTCAAAGCAGCAACCTTTATCATAGATCAGCACCTCAAGCAATAAAGCTACTGAGTGGGCTCTATATTTTATCTAATTGTTTGCATTTCCTGAACAGTAGTAATGCATTTTGAATGGTTCTCATGTCTTATTTTCAAAACATTTAAATCTTTCATTTTGAGTGCAACATCAAGACAAACGATTACAAAAGACCATGCCACTAGGACACCTCTTTTGAAGATTTTATCTCAAACAATGCTATAATTTTATTATTGAAGGTCTCATTATTATAGCTCTCAGAATTATATGATGCAGTAATTTCATTTTATGAGCTTTAGTTTGAAATGAACTTAAAACAATAATCTGCATCTAAATCAATATCATAACAATATATAAAATTATACTGAAAACCAGCAAATAGTTTCTATGAATTACCTAGCCGCCCCGCTGGAAGTAATATGGCACATTGAAATAGCAAAAAAATAGTTTTAAAATTTCAATCAAAACTATTAAAACATAAAAATTAATTATGTAGTTTAATTAACTAAGAAAAAATAAGAGGGGAATAAAAAAACATAAAAATAAAAGACATCACGGATAAGGAGGAACAGTCAACAGTAGCAGTAATTCTCGTGGTATTTACCGATGTATTTCGTTATCTCTCAAATTCCGCTTCGGAAATATATCTGCCAATTCACTCAGATTGTGATATATACCTCGTGTCGATCAGGCAAGGAACACTAGCCAAGTGATTCAAAACAACGGAACTTTGTAGAAGTATGAACCTTGAGCAGTCATCTATCTCAAGGTTATTATTACGGCGTTGCCCAATTTTCTAAAGACTTTTCCCCCACTCAAACATGGAACTTTTTTCCCATTATTAGTGATCACTTCAAATAATATATCGATATGTGTCTTTAATGTTACTTTTAATGATTTTGTTCGTACTAATTGTGTAATGGCGCAATTTTATGTTTAGTCTTATGCTTCAATTTTTCATTCCATCACCACGCGTTTTGTTGGTACTTGTTAAAAAAGTAGTCAACGGTTGCTCTTAATGTTTATTAAAATATTTTTATTTTACATCTATGAAGCAAAATTAATTCAATTAACTAAATGAAACTCAGCATAAAAGTCCCTATTTTGTTTATGTAGGTCTCACATACCCACTTATCTCGCAAATAAATATTTTGAGCATAATATGGATTCTCTATATACTAGGGATAATATTGCTCTAACCTTTTTAAGCCGACAACTTAAATAATTTGGAAAAAATAGTTTTGTGTTTAAAATGTTGTACGTAAGGCTGATACAGTTTCAAAACGGGATGCTAGTAGAATTCTAAGAAATAAGTGGTGCACCTCCCGCCGCCATATTCAAATGGCTGCATCTTCTTTAATGTTATGGAACAAACAAAAATTCAGGTGGAACTATTCGGTACAAACAATTTACAATGTTTGCAAATCGTTTACGATGGTGACGGTGCCAGTGTGAAGTTAGCACCACCACAATAGAGAGTGCTGTATCTTGTGATTTTGCAACAAACAAATGTTTCTGTGGTACAAGAGAGTACAAACCAGGCACAAACGAGTGGCAATAGTTTCAGTGGTGTTTGGTGTGGCGGCGGTGCCAACTTCACGGACATATTGTTAGGTTTTCACGCATTGTTGAAAGAGGCAGGGCCGCTCTTTCTTTTCTTTGGTTCAAAAGAAACAAGAGGAAAATTATTCTGGAGTTCAGAAACAGAGGATTCTACTTGATATGTTTTGTTTGGTTGAAAATCTGGATGTGTTCCTTTTTTGTTTTTGTTCTGTCTCTTCTGATGTCAAACCAATGTCTAATAGCCGTAATTGTTATCTGTACAGCCCAGAAGTGCTGCAAATACCCTTTATTATTAATATTGTTACGACTTGTCCCTCAGTGTGTGTCAATTTCAGTGAAATGTGGGTTACCGGATGTTGCACGTGAAAATTACAAGAACAAAAACACGTCAAGAACAATAATATTAAAAATAATTATTGGCCACACATTTTCCAGGATTCTGTATAACCCCTTCTGTTGAGAGAGATGTGTCTGCGGCGCATCAGTCCTCGTGAGAGGCGGCAACGCCGAAGGATCCACAGCGCCTAAACTCGTGGCGAGTCACGTGGTCCCTCCTGCCAGCCAAGCGCTCGGGCCGCCGGGTTCCCGACTCGCAGTTCGGCGGCAGAGGATTTTTTTCAACTTTCCCCCCGCCAGTAGCCCTGGCGAGGCGGGAGTTTATTTAGTTATTGGGGTACAATATACGCCGCAGCTCTATGGCTTATGCGGCAAAGAAGGGGGCAGAACTTACTAACTTATTTCTAACTTAACCTATGGATGAAGCCGGCACTTTGGCCGGCAACCTAAGATTAACACAAGTCTTTGTTCTTCTTCATGCTTTATAGTATTTGTTTTCTTGGGTATTTTTTTTTCTCATTCACACGCACATTCACACTAGATCACTTGACACACGCACTTTCACACGACACTATATACATCCTAAACACTATTTACACTATGTGCGCCACGGCGCCGACTTTGCTCCAAGCGTCCGTGGCGGCTAGGCACAATGTGCCCTGGCAATTGTAACGGGCGGAGCCTCACTCGTCCCGCTGGGAGCCTCACGCCGCTGCTCGCAGAGTTCTGCGAGAAGCTGCGGCGGTAGCGCCCGGAACGTGGAGGCCACTTGCTTGGGCCCTCTCGGCGCAAAATACGTTCGGTGGACCTCACAGTTCACTGCCCGGCCGGTTTCGCGCAAGAGTCGCGGAGCTTTCGGGCCCAGCGCCCGCGTGAGCGCCGTGTGTGCCCTCCGGCGGATCTCCTCTGGCAGCTGCCGACTCACGCCCAAGGCCCCGTAGGTTGCACTGTTCCTATGGTGGCGGTTAGGAGGAGGAGGAGGAGGGAGATGCGGCCGCGTGGCGGTCCGCACCGCTCGGTTCTCGGCCGCCCAAATCGGGCGTAGGGTCGAGACCGGCGCTGCCGCAAAGGTTTCGCAAGCATAGGTCCATAAACTTTGTATGCAGGCGGTGAAAAGGAGACGCTTCTGCGAGAGAGATAGGTCCGGGGAGCTAAGGAGGGGACGCAAGAGGGATGTCCTCGCAAGAATTTTGTGGCGAAGATCCTTGGCGTGCTGGTGCCAATAGAGGCCACGATCTAGAGTCACGCCAAGGTACCTCGCGCATGGGGACCAAGGAAGATGCGCGCCCGCAAGCGACACCGTTTCCTCGGGGTCTGCCCTCTGACGGGTGAAGTTAACGGCCACGCATTTTTCAAGGTTTAGGGTGAGGCGTTTCTGGCGAAGCCAGATGGGAAAGGCGGCGAGGCATTCGTTCAGGTATCTCACTGCTTGCCTGCTGTTCGCCGATTTCGCGTCATCCGCGAACATCAGGAGCCCGCAACGCTGAATTCCCGTTCTCCTTTCTGCTAGCAGAGGCGCATCATTGACGTACAAGCCGAAGAGGGTGGGGGAGAACGCTCCCCTGTGGAACTCCCGCCTCGGCGCGTCTTAGGGACGATTGTACGCCGTTAACTCGCACTCTGAACGTTCTCTCTGTGAGAAAACTACCGTCTGGTGTAGCAGTCGCTTATCCCTGACTCGATGAGACATAAGAGTGCCCCCTCATGCCACACCGTGTCGAAGGCCGACCGCATGTCCAGGAAGACGGTAGGCAGATTCTGCCGCCTCTCGAGAGAGAAGCCGATCTCGGTGCAGAGGCGCGTCAGCTGCTGCGCGGAGCTATGACCCGTTCTGAACCCGAATTGTTCGTCTCGGAGGAGACCTAGACGCCGTATTTCCTGCTGCAAGCGCACCAGTATGAGGCGTTCTAGAGTCTTTCCTAGGAGCGAGAGTAGACTAATGGGCCTATAACTACTCGGCAGGAAGAGACTCTTACCGCACTTGGGTATTAAGCAGATGTTAGCTGTTTTCCACGGGCGCGGGATATATCCTTGTGCTAGGCAGGCATTGAAAAATGCCAGGAGAAATTCAACCCCTTTGTCAGCAACGGATCTCAAGTGGGCGACGGTGATGCCGTCAGGGCCGCAAGATTTTTTTGGGTTGAGGTGGCGGAGCACTCCGCGGAGTTCTCCGTCAGTCACGCGACGGGCTGATGTATTCGGTCTGACTGCCAGGAGGCACCGTAGGCGCTCCGCAGTCACGTGGGCATCGCTGGCTCCGGCGTCGTTGGGTCGGAACTGCCGCTCGAGCGAGTCAGCAAAGACTTCGCTTTTTGCAGCGTCGTCCCACAGAGCAGGGACAGGCGGCAGAGGACAGGGGACGGACAGAGTAAATTAGACGCGCGCGCTCCTGCAAGCCTTACACGTTTGGTGGTGAGTGTACGCATGCAAAATGGATCATTCCATCCAAAATTTTAGGATTTTGAAGTGCAGCTTCTTGAAAATTTTTCTTGTTTCAGTTTGTTTGATTAACAAAGTAATAGGTAGTTACAAAGCAAATTTTAAGACTCCTAGCTTGAAAGGATTGGCTACAACAATGAGAAAAATATTCAAGTACTGCTATTGCAAGACTTTCAAAAATATTTCATTATAAATACACGTTTCTTTGTAATTGAACAAACGAAAACCATTTTAAAGTTGATACGTAGAAATGGAGCTAAATTAATCTAAATTATTGTTAATAATAATCGCAAAAATTCATGCAAAATTACAACAAATATTAATAATGAAAAATGCAATGTTCTGAATAAAATGAATTTTTCCCTACATAAAGATCATTTAATGATTTATTCATGGTTCAAATTGCATCGCGGGACTACCTCAAGTTTTTATGTAATAATTTATATCGGCGTTGTTTGCCTTTAAGGTGGTTACAGCGAGATAAGTGTTAAGTTTAAGACCCCTTTTTTATAGTATTAATCGAAAGATGGGAGGTTCTTCTATGTTCTGTTAAATTTTGAATCGATTTAACCGTCTAGTTTTCGCGTAAGGAGACAAGTTTGCTGTTTTAACATGGGCTCTAATGGTGACATGACAGATCTGACCTGAAATGTTTGAAATTGTGAGAAAATTAACTGTTAAATATGTTTTTAAAAACGCTTCTTTTGGGTAGCTAGCATCTTGAAGAATCAGTATGCGCAATTTGAAGGAAATCTACCGTTTCAAATGGGAGAATTTTGCAAAATTATAAGCCAAAATCTGTCCAAAGGGAGACGTTCGCGCGCTTTATAGGGGTCCGGACTGCGACGCGCATCTCGGCAACACCGCGCTTCATTCAAATCGAGTGACAGTTCGTACATTCCTCTGGATCTTCTGGGAGCAATTACAATACCTCCACTACTGGAGGACATTGCGTTTGATGGTATCCAGATATTCAGAAAAGCTGGAATTTGTTGGATATAATGGTTAGTGCAATCTGAATGGAAATCTTAATTCAATTAATATTCCCAATGACTCACTTTGATACTATTCCTTACGAGAAAATGGGTGATCATGAAAATTTATATATTTTTTAAACATTCAGTACAGTATTATTTTCTATTGTGCCGTATTTCAGTTTTTTGCTCCTGAACAATGATTCAATTATTCGAATATTATTCATAATATCTTTTTTGTTATGGAGATACACAGTGGATTCTTCTAGTTTTTTCCACCACATTTGTTTACAGAGGACACAAAGTAGCAAACTTTAGCATAGATCAGCACCTCAATCTGTAGAGCTACTGAGTGGGCATTCAATTCAGAACGAAATACTCTTCTTAGTGACTGTAAATGAGTTGCAATGATAAAATATTGTTTTGCTGGTGTTAATATCAACCATTCAAGGTATAGGTGCATGCAAAGCTCGATTTCCTCCTAGCAAAATTAGGTTCGGGACTGCCATCTCCGAGCCGTCATATTTTAAAATAAATATTAGAAACTTCATAATTTTTTATCTTAATAATCATTTATGAAAAAGTTAACTGAACAACGTTTGATTTTAAAAATAAATTGAATGGAAAAATAAGAAATCAAACATGATGAGAACTTTTAAAAGCAATGTGTACTTTGTATGCACCTCGTTAATTTACATCTGTTTTGGAACAATGATTTATTCTATCATAATTACGGTTTTTAGATTTATTCATAATTAGTTTTTTAGTTTTAAAGATTTTTCTGAAGGAGTGCCCAGTATATGTTTTTGCCTGGAGGCCCCCAGTATGTAAATCCACCCATGGCCAAATTTAATAATTACGTTTTATTGAAATTGTGAGAGGAATAATATATTTAGCCGTTGGCAGTTTCAGGATTTTAATGGAAACCCCTTTTCTCTACAGCACTGTATTTTATCTAATTGTGAAGAGTAATAATGCATTGAATAGTTCTCATGTCTTATTTTCAAAAGTTTTAAACTTCATTTCATTTTGAGTGAAACATCGAGACAAACGATTACAAAAGACCATGCCACTTGGACATCTCTTTCGAAGATTTTATCTCAAACAATGCTATAATTTTATTATTGAAGGTCTCTTCATTACAGCTCTCAGAATTATATGATGCAGTAATTTCATTTTATCAGCTTTAGTTTGATATGAACTTAACACAATCTGCATCTAAATCAATATCATAACAATATATAAAATTATACTGAAAACCAGCAAATAGTTTTTGAATGAATTACCTAATCGCCCCGCTGAAAATAATATGGCACATTGAAATAGCAAAAAATAGTTTAAAAATTTCAATCAAAACTATTAAAACATAAAAATTAATCATGCAGTTTAATTATCTAGGGAAAAATAAAATAAGGGAATAACAGGAAAAAAATTGTGATGAGAAGAGTAATAAGGAGCAGAAGGAGTCGATGATTACGATTTCTGTCAAGTGAAATATAAAGCTTCATACAATGTTGGAGAGAACCAAACTGTTGATCTTGTTGTTAAGCTATTGAATAATCTGTTTCGCCCTACTCTTGGCTCAGGTAATTCAAGAAATAAAAATTAGGGAAAAACACACATTGAAAAAATATTTGAAAACTTTTCATTACGTCACTGATCTCGTATTATTGGGGGAATTTCGTTTTCTCCCTAATTGCGTTTTGGAAATAAGCCCTCCGCCAATTCGCTCAGATTGTCATATTTACCGCGTGTCGGCCAGGCAACGAACGGTATTCACAGTGATTCCAAACAACGAAACTTTGAAGAAGCATGAGCCCTGAGCAGTCATGCCAATCTCAAGGGCATTACGGTGTTGCTCAATATACTAGATTTTTCCCTCCACCCAAACATGGAAATTTTTGTCATTATTAGCGATCACTGTACAAAAACATAAATATGTGTTATGTTACATTTTATGATTTTGCTCGTACTAATTGTGTAATAGTGCTTTTTTATGTTCCATCCGTTTGCTACAATTTTTTATTCCGTGGCCACGCGCTCTGTTGGTACGAGTGAAGAAACTAGTCAACGGTAGTTATTTATGTGATATTAAAACATTTTTATTTTACATGTATAGAACAAAATTAATTCACATAATTACATAAAACTCAGCGTAAAAGTCTCTATTTTGTTGATGTAGGACTCGCAATACCAACTTTTCCTGCAAATAAATATTTTTGGACGTAATATGGACTCTCTGTCTACAAGGGAATATCTCACTCTAACCACGTTAAGGGCCATAATCTCTCGCACATGGAGCTGCTGTGTCCAACTCTGGGCCTGAGAGCGGCGGGTGCTTTGGGATCGCTGAAGGTCGGGTACAAAAGAAGCCCTCGGGAAGGGCTGACGAGGCGTAGAGCAATAAAAGTCTTTGTTCGTGCCGCTCCTCACTGGGTGAATGTTCTGCGAATTTCGTTGCGTAGGGAGCTTGCGTAAGGGAAATGCTGGCCTTTAGGCTAGTAAGTTATATTCATTTTGGTCCAACTTTGTACTCAATAGTAAAAAAAAATGCGCGATAAAAGTTTTATTTAGCAGCCCAAATAAATAAAAAAAGTGGAATACTTTTGGGGTGCAGCCACCCTTTTGAAATTCAAAGGCATTCCAATCAAGCCAGGAAACGGAAGCTAACCGAGAAAATGAGATGTGTTTTATTTCACAACGAAAGTTGCCCACGAAGAGGAAGCTCAAATGTTACGGAGAGGTTTGCGAGACTGAAGACTATTCGGGGAACACGAGGCTTTCATTGTCTTGTCCCAGATAATGGAATTGATTTCTCTGAGACATTTTTCGTCTTCGTCTGAATTTCCCAGACAAGTTGAGATTCGACGCAAATGTCAAGGAGCGTGCAAACTTGATACGGCGGGCTAATGCCGCGGGAGTTTTAATTTTTTAACTGTCTCAGTTTTCATGGCCCAGTCTTGAAATTTTCAGGATTGCCTACAAATATTCATCGTGCTCACATTTTTTTCTTTTCAATTAAAACATTACATTTTGAATTAATACATTAATAACGTTTTGAGCTTGGATTTATAACAACAAATGTACGCGAAATACTGATACGAAGTATAAACATAGGTCTATCTATACTCTAACAAAAGGCGTTTTCAAAATAAAATTGTCTTGTATTGTAATCAGAAAAAATAAATAATACGGACGTGTAATGCGAATGCGTAGAACTTAAATCATTCATTGTGATGCAACAATGGGTGATAATTATTATTTCAAAGAAAACATTTTTACTCCAAGGTGAAACGATTATAAAAAAAAATAGTTAATTTTGGGAGATCAAGTTTTGATGCCCCCTTGTTTTCCATGGAATTACCCAAAAGGATTAAATTAAGTGTGCTTGAAGTGTTAAACTTGCTACATATGAAGTGTGTAATATTGTCAAAGTTAAGTATTGTTAATTTGATAAGATATTTTGAATATTTTGAAAAAATATATACGCCAATAATTATATATATATATATATATATATATATATATATATATATATATATATATATATATATACACTAATTACGTAAAATAGGAAAAATTCTACCAATAGCAATTATCCGCACAGGGCTTAACGCATCGAAGCAACAAAAATAATTTATTTGTTTTCTGTTGATATTCTGTCGTTGAAACCAATGTTGTTAAATACGCTTACAAGAACCGGCAAAATAGCGAACAAGATTGACGCGGCCTTCTAGATTCGTATCTAGTAACTAATGAAGAAATGCTGCCAAATATGTAGCGAAATATTGTCCGAGTGCAACTCCCAAATAATTATGCTTCTGTAATAATACTTGATGCTTAAGCGATTACTTATCGTGTAAGTGTCGACTATGAAAACGGCCCTTGGACTTGTTAGTCCCGTGGCTAAAATGAGGGATTGACATAAATTCAATGACATTATTTCAATTTTTTTAAAAGTGTACTTTACAGAACAGCTCTTTACGTTAATACCCCCCCCTCCCACAAGGCTCTGACGTCACGGGCTCGTGCGTGCTCATTGGCTGGTTGGCGTCGAATTACGTCACTCTTCTTTCGCCTTCGTGGAAGCGCGTCTCCTGAGCCCTAGCTGCAGTCGATTCCAGACACCGGGCTGTAACAGTCGTCGTTTTCATGGCTTCTTCAACAATTATGGCAAGTGTAGATGTCTGCTGGCATAATAGTATAATCTATGTAGATTACGGAGAAAAAAGTGAGTGCATTGATGTGTGATTAAAAGAGGGCTTTGGGAAGACAACAGTATTTTTGAAATTCGGTAATTTATTGTTTCAGAACATTCGATGCTGAAGGGGACAGCGAGAGCTGAAGATGACTTGTGGCAGTTACTGTCAAGAAGTTCGCTTGATTGTATACATCAAAAGGACAGTTTGAAGAAGCATTGGCTTCACATGAGGTACTGTTATTCTCATTAACTTGACTTTTTTATGAAAGTGTTTCTTTAACGGCCAAAAATTCATTAATAATGTTCTCGAAAACTAACGATTGAATAATTAAATGTTACTATGCAGTACTGCAGTTGCAGTTCAGTAATTTATATAACATTTAATTTTTTTAAATGCATTATACAGGATTTTTTTGATTGCATAAATAAATTTTCAAAAGATATTTTTAACAATTTTTTAATTTAAATTAAAATTTTATTAATAAGTTATTCTTTAATGTCTACTACTTTTGGACAGTTTATATGCACATAAATACTAATATTTGGGGTAGCAATGATTGCAGGCTTCTGTCATTATAATTTACTAAAATAGTTTATATTTAATTTTTCATTTTACATGGAGTGGACACTGAGTAATTGCTTGGATTTTTGAATATATATTATTTCTAAGATTAAATATTTATTTACTTACAGAAACAATTTACTTAAATATCTCTCAATTAACGTTTTGAATATAACTTTTTGACTTAACGCATTATTTGTGTATACGTGAAGCGGTAAAGTCAATTTTCGATTTTCCAGAGTGATTTTCATCACTAAGAAACATTCTTTTTATACTTTGATTAGTGAAAATTATGATTTGTAGTATAATTTATTTAGTCATGCTTCTGGCAGATTTCAGCTGTTGATGGTTTCATCCAATCGGGAGATTATACATCACTGCATTGATGTCAAACAGTGATGGTAATGTTCAAGCTCTGAATTGAATGCAACAGTCAACAGCTGATTTACTTCAAACGCATTAATAAAAAATTCAAGTCTACATCCTTATTTAATTGCACTTACAGAACACAAAAAAAATGTTCACGTAAAATCCATCTTAAGATCTGACTTTTTGTTTCTCAAAGAGAATATTACATATTTAGTGCGAGATAAAATAACTGGGTTTAACTTCCATCTATCAGTGTTGAGTAGACACATTTTCAGCTTAATCTTCAACTTGATGTATTTCAGAATACAAAATAAACCACGAACTGCTGTCAACGATACTTAAAACATTCATGCATGTTGGACGAGTTCACTGGTCGTAAGCAGGCCGTTAATGTTACAAAAGATAGCGCCGATGTTTGTACCTCCTTTAGGGCTTTCTTTTATGTGTATATTATGAATAGTTGAACATTTATAGTCAACTTTTCCTATTTCTCACAAATTAGCCAATTTTTATGTACAGAAGTTGGTGTGCCTAACTTGCAGCTGTACCTGGCGACCGGTACCTAGAGTAGACTCTGGAGCTTTATCCCTTGTTTTGATGGCGAGTTGCAAAGACCTGGTAGAATTCCCTCCCCTTTTTGAAACCCATTCCTCTGCACTCTGAATGTCAATTAACTGAAATGTGAAAATTCTATTTAGTAATGGTACGTTTTCTTTTCAAAGTGAAAACTTGACTATGTTAGGAATATTGTTGTATGAGGCAGTGATATATACATTATTTCTTGCACATTGCAAGACACTGTTTTGAAAACATTGACATTATGCTAATTATAGGTAATGATCCAGTCTATATCATGTAGTTCTGGAAACAGAATAAAATTGTGAGAGAACCATTGCAAGTAGAAGGGTGCAAAAATATCTCATTTGTTACTATCTCAAGATATTAAAGAGATATTTTAAGTTTTTCTTTCATTCTCACATAATACAATGTACACAAGGAAACAGTTCCTTTCAGCTGGAGTTCATTTTACTGCCCCTTCATATGTAATGTGGTTTCGTTGCTAATCATTTCTTTATTCAGTGATAGAGTACTCTGGGAATCAGTGGTGTGTATGTTTGTGATTGAATGGTCTTTTCTCAGTGTAATGTATATAAATGATTAGCAAAAAAATTCATAAATCTAAAAATCAATGTTGTAATATCAAGAAAACAAATGTAAACTTAAGCTTTACATGTGATTCTAAATGTGTGGTGTATTTTAATGTTGCATCTCAATTCAATAAAAGTTTAATATTGTATTTTAAGAGTGCAAAATGTATATATTATATTTTAAATCCATTGGACTTCGATAGTCACTGATGTTTTTTAAACTGATTTACCTACCTAATTTTTTATGAAATAAGAAAGTGTTAATTTGTAGTTACTGTGTAGCATTGTCTGTAATACTAATTGCAATGATGTAAATCATTGTGTATTGCCATCAAATTGAAAAAAGAATTTTTGTTGTAGCTATTTTTAATGTGGCCAAACAGATAAGTGGAGTTTGCTGTTTCACGCTACTAGTTCCATGAAATTCAGTTTTTAGTATGGAATTCTACAATATTTCTGCTGCTGTAATCAATAAGGTAATATCAATAGGATAATAATGTAATAATGGCAATCTTTTCTTCAGGTGTGTGAAACCGTATGGGGTGCCATGAAGTAGAATGGGGAAAGCAGTGTGCTGGGTGACCACGTGAAAATCCCCGAGAGCTCATCATCCTATTGGACCTGAAGTGCACCTGTTGGGTGAGCTGAAATGCACTTTGTCAGCATCTTCTTCAGGAGCTTGTTCAGCACCTAGTATTGTAGAGAAAAAAGTATTTGTAGTGTCTTAATCAGTTAAGGTGGAGGTTCTGTATATGAAAAGCAGAAGATATGAATCCTCTGCCATTTGTGATGCGTTTGCGAAACATTTTCTTCGCTATATCTGTTTCATAATAACTTCTTATGCTAAGAAATGATTTTTAGGTGATCTGTTTCTGAATACACAGGTCTTGTTTTAATCAATGGAAATAAATTGTTTTGAGGTCACTGAATATGAATTATTGTAAAATTATGTCTAGCCACAACAATGACCTTCTGAATGTGAGGGATGTGCTATTGTATTATTATACTAATAATGGAGGGCTAAATTTGAGGTTTTATTTCCTGCTCTTGAAAATTGTTCACAGATCCTTATTTCGGGAATAGTTTGTGAACTATTTTAGATAATAGAGAAGATATATAGACAATTTAGAAGCACGAGTTCATTGGAAGATAGGAGCTTCAAAGAACTGTTTGGACTGAGATTCACTTTCTTTTTTTATTTCTCTAAATACTAGTTGAATGAAGTGCAATGTTTCAAAATGTTTTTAAGTATCTGGGAATGGCAAGATTTGTGACATGAATTTAATAAACATTGGCTGCATTTTTAAGTTACCTGTTCGGAACACATCCTATAATAGCGTTAAGACTTTATCTGCGCTACCCTGTCATTTCAACGCTTTCAAAAGTTGCAGGCTTTGTTTATTCTGTTCAGTATCCCAAATCACAAATATTATTTCAGATATAATTTATAATTACTGGTAAAGATTTATTGAATTATGGGAGAAATGGGTTCTGCATATCATAAGGACAAAGTTGAGATAATCAGGTGAAAGACTTTATGGAATGTTTTGTTCGTATTTGTTAATATTAAATAGTGAAAAATTTTCCATATTGACGGTTAAGTAAATATGGTAATATCATTTTCATTTTCATTCATAATGTTATGAATTTCTTGACCTTTTTTTTTTTACTTTTAATACTTCATAGTTGGAAGATTTTGAAAATTTGTTTCTCAATTTTTATAAAGTAATATGGATAACAGTAACATTTGAGGACAATTTGTTAGTTTGAAGAAATAACATGATGCATGAAAAAAAAAAAAAAAAAAAAAAAAAAAAAAAAAAAAAAAAAAAAAAAAAAAAAAAAAAAAAAAAAAAAAAAAAAAAAAAAAAAAAAAAAAAAAAAAAAAAAACTTTGATTCGATTGTTATTGATAAGTTGTTTTTGTTACCTGAATACGTATCATTTAACTAGTTTGTTCTCCACCAACTGCAAGCAAATGTCAGGATTTAATGTAATCAGAAAACTTAAATATGGAAAATATGGGTGATTCAGACTGAGAGAGGAGAAAGGAAATAAAATAATCATGCACATAAAATGGGTGTCATTGGATTGATAAATTTGAATTCACAAATTGCAAAGAATTAATATTTTAAAATCAACATTAGTGTAGAGTAATTGAATGTCAATGGTGCTGCAAAATATTGGAAGTTTTGTGATTGAGATCTCATGTTCAAAAGTCTACAGTTATTTATTGAATTGAATAGATGCCTTATTTTACGTGACGAGACTTGGGCCATGAGGCCTGCTCTTACATCTCGCGATGCAAATTTCAGTACATTCCTTTCAGGAACTTTCGGAGAAGGAAGTTGTGCAGGCGATTTGAATTTAGCGTAGAGGCTTCTTTTAGGCTTGAGGATCTTTTACATGCAGTAAATGTACAAGAGGGAACAGCTGCCTTTAGTTCCCCTCCGAAGGAAAGATTTTTTCACCCTTAAAATCTAAAGCATATTATAAATTATTTGCTTGAATTGCAACTGACAAATTGGGTGTGAGAGATTGATAAGTGTCTTGAGATACTCTGTAAGTCATTTGGTCAAATCAACGAATTTACGTGAATGTTGCAAATTGTAATGTCTGTAATATTTGGAAGTTACCCATTTACTGTCGATGAAGAGAGTATATCAGTGAAGTGAACATTTGGAGAAAAAAAAGGAGTACTAAAGAAAAGTTTTAAAAAATGTAACTTCTTACGATACCATTAGTTTTTTTCCCAGTTTATTTATTTACATCTAAACAGGCAATTTCCCAATATTACAGGTTTATACAATATATAAATACTAAAAATAAGTAAAATATAAAAATACATTTTAATTGTAATCGCAGAGAAAATGTGACTTTGTATAATTAACGAATTGACTAAGAGAGATACAATTTATGTCGATATCACTGTTATAGTATCTGCACATACACCATATAGGAGAATAAGAATCCAAATTAGTTCTTGTGAAATGTATAGTTTTGGTTACATCTTGGGTTATGCAACAGTATTTTCCAATTGATCACTGATATTAGTTTGCTACTGTCAATATCATGATTTAATAATTTGAATAGAAATAAGTTGTAATTACGTCTTCTACTGGATTCAAGGAATGAATTTGAAGATTTAGTGAAATTTCGCTGTAATCACGGTTTAATCTTGGTGATGGTAATTTAAGAATTCAATGTATTAAGTTAAGACGTATGTTTTACTGATTCAATTCTCTTTTTGTATATATCATAACGAGGAAACAAGTAGTGTAAAGAGTACATAAGTATTGGCCGCACAAGTGTTCAATACAAAGTTCTAATTGTATAAGGGTTTCTAAAGTCAGTTGCAGTTTTTCATAATAAATCCTAACACATGATTAGCATTATCTACAATATTATCTTTACGTCAATCAAATCTCATTTTTGGATCAAAATAACTACAAGATCTTTTATTTCTTCGGCAGACTTGAGTATCACTCCAACAATAGAATACTTATGGTCGACTATATTTCTGTGTTTTGTGAATTTCATCACTTTGCACTTATTTATATTAAAGTTTAATTGATTTGATTTACTCCAATTTATAAGACTATTCAAACACTCATGTACTTTGCAATCATAAATTTCTCTATAGATTTTTAAGACGTCAGCAAATAATAAAAACATGCAATTTGAAAGAAATAAGTTTACATCATTAAATAAATAACAAAAATAAAAGGGGTCCCAAGTGAGAACCTTGGAGTACTCGTGATGGTACAAGTGTGTGTCTTGGGATAAGAATGATAAATATTTACCATTTAATATTCAATCAGACAAATAGTTTTTCAACCATTGCAAAAGACTACAGAGTATGAAATAATTAATATTAGTAGATTGGTTATCATCATTATAATTACTATATATGGATTAAAGTAATCAGCAAAAATATCTACTATTTTTTTGAGGGTTGTCAGCTGATTCGTCATCAAAAATATAATTTTGAATAATATTTATTACTCTTTTATTGTTATTATATATTTTCAGAATGACTTTATAGTAGATGGAATAGAATTTTCAATATTTATCACTTAATTGTCATAATCAAGATGCGATTTTGATTTAAATTTTTTGCGTTATTCTGAATATTTTCTGTAATCTAAAAAATCATCTGTAAATTTGTATTTGGAGTGAGCTTTAGACTATTTGTTGAACATGAATTTCAATTCTTTAGAGTACCAAGGAGGGTATTGATGTGATGATACACACATTTTGGGTACATATATTTTGATTAGTTCATAAATAATGTTATAAACATAATCAACACATGATTGAGTAGAGTTAATTTCAAAATAGTTACTCCATTCAAACGAGCATAAATCTTTGTTAATTGACATAAAGTCTGGGTGGTTATAATTGTATTTCATGACTAACGTATCCAGTGTCTTGTAGCTTTCTTTTTAATTTTATCATTAGTTCATGTCGGATGATAGTAATCACACGGAACAATAGGACAGTCAGATTAAATTACATTTGAATAATTAGAAGCAAATAAGTCCAGATATTTAGAATTATCATTTAATGTATCCTTCAACTGTAATAAATTGATGTTATATTGTATGTTGAATTTGTGTGCCAATATCAATTTCAGTACAGGAGGTATCGATTTCAGTACTTACACTATAAATTGTACACATCATTTAATACGAGATAAATGTCTGTTTTATTTATTTATATTACGGCAAGTGCACAGGACTCATAATAAAGCAAATGCTGCCCAATACATCACAATGTGACACCACAACAGTAAAACAGTCTTCAGAGGGATACAAAAAGTAGTTAGTCCCTAGAGGGTCACATCCACCTTCTGAATCCATTCCACCACCATCTGTGTCCAACATGCAAAATCCACCGGATCCCCACGATAGGCTGTGAATAAAACTCTCCAGTAAGTGACGCATGGTCTGAGACACCATACTCACAATCTGGAGATGATACCATGCCTTATTTGAATAAGGAAGCCACACATCTTACATTCCCAGTTCATCAGCGGTTTCCAGTCTTCCATGTATATATTGCGAGGCTTATCGAAGTCCAAAGGTCTTTGGCTTGTGTTGAGCAAATGATGAATTGTAGCAATGATGAATTTCTCCCATTTTTCTTGAATTTAGAAATATCTTTAATTTATGATAGCGGTTGTTTGGATGGAAGGTTTCCATATTTCAGTCTATTGAGCGAGCCTGTTTGGATGCAATTGTGATCATCCGGAATTCTTCCAGTAAGGATCTCTTATCTCCTTGGTGTCAGGGGGAACAATGTGGCTCAAGGTGGGAGGCCAGTAGATGGGAGTAGACCTAAAGCAACCAGTGATGGTGCGCATAGAGTTATTTAATTGGCTATTGACCAAATGGGCATTGTGGCTGTTCATCCAAACTGCAGCTCCATATCTCGCTGCATTGTCCACAAGTCTGAGAGTTGAAGTACAAAGTACTGAAGTAGCAGCACCCAAACGGCTTCTGCAAAATATTGTTTCTAGTGTGAGATTTAGCAGATGTTTTTTAAGTGAGTTCTATAAGTAAGGTGCAGTCCAGGGTTATGCCCCAAATGTGTTGTATAAATGTAGGTAATCAAGTTATTTTTTCCCCATTTGATTTCATTTTATGGTCAAAGTTAAAGGTAGCGATATTTATTTCATGAAATGGTGTTAGTTTATTCAATTAATTGATTTTAACTATATGATCAAGTATTTTTTAAAGTAACTGACCAAAATCACAATGGATTCATGATAAATCATTTTGAATTGTTTTCAAAACTCTATATTTAATATTAGCAAGAACCATGTCAAGAAGTCTACCAATTTAATTTTCAATCATAATAAATTTGGAGAAATTGTAACAATTTATCAATTTCATCAAACATTGAAGTTCCAGATCAGAGGTGACTGTATAATTAATATTAGTAGGTATACCTGAATCAATACATTTCAACAAAGCCATTTCTACAGGGCTGCATCTCTGTGTACATGTTCTGTCCTTGGATACAGAAACTTATGAAGAATGTTTGACTGATCTTGAATTGGTTTTAGAGATATTGAATAAATTGGTTAGCTTCATCACAACACCAAAATTCAATTTTCAGAGGTTTTGGCTTGTCACTATTTTTAACAAATTTACCAATTCTGAATGAGTTGTTGACTGGACTTTCAAATTTCAAATTAAGTTATGAAAAAATAATCATTAAGAGAGATACATGATTTGCTTTAATCCTGTCAGGTGTTAAGAGTATCAAGATCATAAAACTGTTCTGATGCAACAATCTGTCAGAGACTTCAGTGAGCGTGTGATCAGGATTTGATTTAACAGTACCTTCAACAGCCTTGACCTGTTGCTCCAGCTCTGTCGAAGTGGAGATTTGAACCAGTTAATTCTCGTGGACATACAACGAGGATGTGGAGGATTTCATCTTCATCACCTCTCAGATCAATTACATTTGTGCATTCAGATCACTTGAAATCAGCAGCAAGATTAACAATAGGCTTTAATATTGCTGAATTCCCAGAGTTTTTAGTGACTTTTGTAATTTGGTCATTATTAAAACACTTCCCAAAAGAACTAGGAAGGAATGTGGTTCCGCAAGTGTGCCAAATTTACTACAGTTTTCAGAGGAAACTTTTTACAATACTTCCACTGCTGGTCCTGTTCATTCTATCAAATAACAAATAACTTGAAGTTGCAGATACTCAAGCTCATCTTTCTGCACAAAAATGCCACTAATCAAAGTAGTTACTGGAATTCAAGTTTACTTACGCAAATAGTGAGAAGTAACATAAAATAATGTGAGACGATACAGAGCAGCAAAAACCCGTTCATTCTACTTGATGCCATGTTGACATATATTAAATTACCTTCATACTTTAAAGTTCCAAGCTTCTATAAAATAAAGCAAAAACGTAGCAACTATCAATCACGTAAAAAATGGAAGTTGGTGGTGTTGCAAAGTAGCACAAACATTCTCGTACTAGTTAGTTTTCTAATCTCTTTAGTCTGAGTTAGCTTTTACGCAACAAACCTGCTATTCTGAAACAATTATGCCAAAGAAGCTTTTTTATGGGTGGCATACAATATTATTTTTTATTTTATTATTAATTCATCAGGCAGGACAAAATTGATGTTCATGAGAGAACAAAGATACACAGGAGAAAGAAATTTAAAATTACTTTCGAAAAATAGAAAAGAGAACTAAAAAAAGAATGAGGGTGGATGATAATCAATAGAGAACTGTATAAAATAGTTTGAAATGGTGTTTAAATGTGTGAATGCTGGGAGTAAAAGAGTAATTGTAAAAATGATTGGGTCATTTCTCGTAATTCGAACGACAATTAAAAGGCATCTTTAATAATCACTGAATATTAGAGATGTTTAAACTCGTTAGCTGTTTAAACGTTCTATTATTTACAATATTGTATAATAAAATTGTACAAACTAGAGGAACTACTTTATCGAAAATTATGTATAGTCATAGTGCAAGATTATTTCTAATATAGCGTTAATCCAGGGCATGAATGCAGTATACGCCACTGACAATAGGCTTGCAGTGTTCATAAACGACCCTTATTTTTGAGAAACGCAGCAGTGTTTACTTTTCGCATTTTCAATTCATCACTCGAGTGTTTGCATGAGCATTCACTTATTCTTACGAGTTAATTTTTGTACTCTTGAGTGCACTTTATTTTTCAACGTGGAATGCCATCGAAGATTTTTATGAGTTTTTGGAATTATAGTTATCAATACGAAAGATCTTATACCAAAAATGAATTTGAGAGACTTGGAAAATCCTTTGGAAATGCATAGAAACAAGAATTTAAGAAGAGAGATCGTTTTGACAAGGATACAGTTGTAAACATTAGTGTCTGTTGTTCACAAGACTTGTGTACTTGAGGAATAGAAGATAACCATTACTACTAGTTCTAAAAATGCTAATGGCACGCAGATTATATGCACGTCATTTCACTTTGGTAATTTAATTGATTTTAATTGCAGGCCACAGGACCGAACCGTATTTTGAAGGTAACCTTACGAGGACCATGTTTTACAGGCTAACTTACAATAATCACAGTGCATATTAAAACGTGTCTTTATTTTATTATATTTTTCAGTTGTTATGTGCAAATATCAATAGAATACGTCAGCTCCTAGTTTGTAGAATAATTACTGAAATATCTGATCAAGAAATTCGAAAAATTCCCTTCATGTATTGTACAAATATCGTAATTACTAATAACATAAATAAATACGAATGACATAAAATAGGCAAAATTCTACCAATAGCAATTATCCGCACAGGACTTAGCGCATCGAAACACGAATCTAACTTTACTTCTGTTTGTTGACATTCTGTCGATGAAACCAGATGCTATTCATGCACTTACAAGAACCGCCAAAATTGTAAACAAGATTGACGCGCCTCCTTGATTTGTATCTAGTAACCAATGAAGAAATGCTGCCAAATATGTAGCGAAATATTGCCTGAGTGCAACCATCGAATAATTTTGCTTATGTAATAATGCTTATTACTTCAGCGATTATTTATCGTGTAAGTGTCGACTATGAATACGGCCTTTGGACTTTTCAGTCCCGCGGCTAAAATTAGGGATTGACATGAATTCAATTACATTATTTCAATTTTTAAAAAAGTATACTTATGTACAGAACATACATTCACGTTAACAACCCCCTCCATCAGGCTCTGACGTCACGCGGTCGTGAGTGCTCATTGGCTGGTTGCCGTTGAACTACGTCACACTTATTTTGCCGTCCTGGAAGCGCGTTAACCGCAGTCGATTTCAGGCACCGGGCAGCACTGGGCAGCCTCGTGTGCATAGTCGTGTCAACAGTCCTCGTGTTCAAAGCTGCGTGGTAGGCCTGGTCTTTAACTATCATGCCAAGAGTAGATGTCTACTGCCCTAATAGTAGGATAATCTTTGTAGATAATGGAGAAAAAAGTGAGTGCATTGATGTGTGATTAAAAGAGTGCTTAGGGAAGAGAACAGTGTTTTTGAAATTCGGTAATCTATAGTTTCAGAAATTTCCATGCTGAGGGGGACAGCGAAAGCTGAATATGACTTAAGTTACTGTCAAGAAGTTCGTTAGATTGTATCAATCAAAAGGACACTTTGAAGAAGCATTGGCTGCATATGAGGTACTGTTACTGTCATTAACTTGACATTTTTATGAAAGTTTCTTTATTAATGAATTATTGGTGATTGATGTTCTCGAAAATTAACAATTGGATAATTAAATGTTATTACGCAGTACTGCAATTGCAGTTCTTGAATAATTTATATTCCATTTAATTTTTTTAAATACATTATAAAGGATTTTTTTAAATGCATGTTGGAAGTTATAAATGATTTTTCGAATTATATTTTTAACATAATTTTAAAATTAAAATAAATTTTATTGGAAAGTGTTTCTTTCATAACTACTAGTTTCTGGCATAGTTTATATGCACATAAGTATTAATACATCGGTCAGCTAGGATTACAGACTTCTGTTATTATTATAAATTACTATAATAGTATATATTACTTTTTTAAATATTTGTTATAAGATTAAATTTTTAAGTACTTACAAAAACAAAGTACATAAATATCTCTGAATTAATGTTTTGAATATACATATTGAATACAACTTTTTGAAAAAAATTTTGCTTTAACACATTATTTGTGTATAAGTGAAGTGGTAAAGTCTATATTTGATTTTACAGAGTGATTTCCATCACTAAGAAACATTTTTTTTATACTTTGATTAGTTGAAATTATGAATTATAGTAAGATTCGTTTAGTCGTGCTTCTGGCAGGTTTCAGCTATTGACGGTTTCATCCAGTCGGGAGATCATACATCACTACAGCGATGTCAGGCAGTGATGGTAATGTTCTAGCTCCCAATTGGATGAAACTGTCAACAGCTGATTTACTTCAAACACATAGTTCAATAAATTCAAGTATTCATCCTTAATTAATTACACTTACGGATCAGTAAAAAGGTTCTCGTAAAATTCATATTTATATCTGACTTTTTGTTTCTTCTAAATTGTTTAAAATTCACGTGTGTCTCTTGGATACTGATAAAACACTCGCATGGCCCTTTTTGTAACTGTGTTTGTAAGAGTGTTTTACTTTTCACTTGTGCTAATATTGCTTAAATGACTTTCTTAATGAGAATACAGAATTTTTATTATATAAATTAATTTCTTGAACTAGATAATTAATAAGCAAGTTAAATAAATAAAAATCCCAAAAGTATTCTTAAATACTACAGAATGTACTGAATCAAGAAGTTTTACTTATTATTTGCACTATTCAAATTTGTGAATGTGAAGATATTGACAGAAGGGGGTAAAAAATTTAACATAAACAAATCACGTTGTGTGCTAACCAGATTATAATAATGAGAATAAGTTGGTCAATGGTGAGTGTTGAAATTTGGATTTGTTGCAGTGTAGCAGTGAGAAAAGGAACGAATATCTATGTCCATCAGGAGAAGTTATGGAATGGAAGTTGTCAAAAAAGGCAAAAATGTGCTGGAAATTTGAAAAAACACACTAAGAATGGTATCAAGCAGCATTCAGTGATGGTAAAATGGAATTGATAAAATTGGTAAGATGTGTTCCTTCTTAGTAGTTTTAATTTAGGTTTAGTTAGCGGAGGATTTACAGTTTTTAAAAGTACTTGTTTCTTTGTGTCAAATATTCCATAACTTCTGTTGTCGAAGGAAAAAGAAAATGTTAAGAGTTACGGAATTTTTTTATTATATATTAATGGGACATTTTCGTAGAGATGCTGATTGTCTTGGGTATTTTCTTGCGTTTTTGATGATAGTTCACGGTGTATTTTGAAAGGGAAATGCCATTCTTTCAAATTTTTCATACAAAATATTTATCCCAAAACCTGTTGTTTATATTCCAATTTTTTTTGCATGTAATTCATCCTTTTATTTCTTTTCTTCTCTTCATTTACTTTGTCTGTTTTTGAATACATGGAAATCCAATTTGACCCTTTTATGCGATTCCTGGAAAAAAAGTGTTCCATGTGAAAAGTGTAAAAAACAGGATGGCAAAGCCTTTATAATCGAAAAGATAGTTACATAGTTTTTGATATTTGAAGGGAAGGAAGAGTTAACCTATTCCATCCTCTCTTACTAAGACTGGGGATAACCCATTGTCCAACCCCAAAAGTTCGGAAGCTCTAAAAAAGAGGAACAAAAATAAATGATATTCTACGAGATTTACTTGACTAATTCCGTGCTCTGATTGGTATCCATTTGTCTGGCTAGGGACATTTCCCCTTTTAGCAATGAGTGAGAGATTTGGGAGTTTGGAACAGGGTCTTTTAACTCCTATATAATGTGGTGGGAACCATAATGGTGGCATGCTATTCCGCAGCATCTTCTTACAGGGACTAAACCACGAACTGCTGCCAACGATACTTAAAAAGTTCATGCCTGCTTCACGAGTTCACCGGTCGTAAGCAGGCCGTTAATGTTACAGAAGATAGCGCCGCTGTTTGCACTTCCTTCAGGGATTTCTTATGTTATATTACAAATAGTTGAACATTGAAAGTCAACTTTTCCTATTTCTCACAAATTAGCCAATTTTTACGTGCAGAAGTTGGGGAGCCTAACTTGCAGCTGTACCTTGCAACCGGTACCTAGAGTAAACTCTGGAGCTTTGCCCTCTGTTTTGATGGCGAGTTGCAAAGCCCTGGTAGAATTCCCTCCCCTTTTTCAAACCTGTTCCACTGCACTCTGAAAGAATGTCAATGAACTGAAATGTGAAAATTCTATTTTGTAATGGTACTTTCTCTTTTCAAAGTGAAACTTTGACTATGTTAGAAATATTGATGGACGAGGCAGTGATAAGAACAATATGAAATTTTGAAATGAGTAAGCTAAAGATGCCTACAAATTATACACATTATTTCGTGAACATTGCACGACACCGTTTTGAAAACATTGACATTATGCTAATTATAGGATAGGATTCAGTCTATATCGTGTAGTTCTGGAAACAGGATAAAATTGTGAGAGAACCATTGCAAGTAGAAGGGTGCAAAAATATCTCATTTTTTTTGTTATTATCTCAAGATATTTAAAGAGATATATTAAGTTTTTCTTTCATTCTCACACAATACAATGTACACAAGGAAACTGATTCTTCAGCTGGAGTTCATTTTACTGCCCCTTCATATGTAATGTGTTTTTGTGTTTTCATTATTCAGTGATTGAGTACCCTGTGAATCAGTGGTGTGTAATGTTGTGATTGAATGGCCTTGTCTCAGTGTGATGTATATGAAGAATCTTGCAAAAAAAATCTTAAGTCTAAATACCAGTGAAGGAATACCAAGAAAAGAGATGAACTAAAGCATTACATGTGATTCTAATTGTAGGGTGTTCTAATTCTAATTGTATGTTGCAACTCAATTTAATAGAAGTTAAATATTGTATTTTGAGAGTGCAGAATGTATAGATTGTATCTTATATCAATTGTTCTTTGATAGTCACTGATATTTCGCAAACTGATTTACCTAACTTTTTTTATGAAATAAGAAAGTGTTAATCTGTAGTTACTGTGTAGCATTGTCTGTAATATTAATTGCAATGATGTAAATCATTGTGTCGTGCCATCAAATTGAAAAAGGAGTTGTTGTAGCTATTTTTAATGTAGCCAAACATATAAGTGTTGTTTGCAGTTTCAAGCTACTAGTTCCATGAAATTCAGTTATTAGAACGGAATTCAGCATGATAATATCAATAGGATAAGAATGTAATAATGGCAATCTTTTCTTCAGGTGTGTGAAACCGAATGTGGTGCCATATGATAGAATGGGGAAGGCAGTGTGCTGGGTGACCACGTGAAAATCCCCGAGAGCTCATCATCCTATTGGACCTGAAGTGCACCTGTTGGGTGAGCTGAAATGCACGTTCTCAGCATCTGCTTCAGGAGCTTGTTCAGCACCTAGTATTGTAGAGAAAAGAGTATTTGTAGTGTCTTAATCAGTTCAGGTGGAGGTTCTGTATATGAAAAGCAGAAGATATGAATCCTTTGCCATTTGTGATGTGTTTTCCAAGCTTTTTCTTGGCTGTATCTGTTGGATAATTGAATTGAATTAATGCCTTATTTTACGTGGCGAGACTCAAGGAATGAGGCCTGCTCTTCCGTCTGACCACGCAAATTTCGCTACGCTCCTTTCGCCAACTAGCAGAGAAAGGAGGTATTTCCTGGGCGAGAAATAGGCGATTTGAATTTGGCTCAGAGGCGTCATTTAGGCTTGAGGATCTTTTACATGCTTGTAAATCTACTAACATGGGACAGCCTGCTTTACTTCCCCTCCGAAGGAAAGCATACGAAGGATTTTTTCAGAAGGATAATAACTTCTATGCTCTTATAAAGGCCTGTGTGTTGCTGAGTAATGATCTTTTGGCGATCTGTTGCTGAATATACAGTTCATGATTTAATCAGAGGAAATAAATTGTTTTGAGGTCGCTCATTATGAATTTTTGTAAATATGTCTAGCGACAACAATGACCTGAATATGAGGGAATTATTTCGGGAATGGTTTGTGAAGTATTTTAGATAATATTGAAGATATATAGATAATTTAGAAGCACAAGTTTATTGGAAGATAAGAGCTTCAAAGAACTGTTGGGACTGAGATTCACTTTTTTTTTTTTTTTTTCTTTCTTTCTTTTTTTTCTTTCTTTCTTTCTCTAAATACAAGTTGATTGAGGTGTAATGTTTCGAAATATTTTTAAGTATCTGGAGATGGCATGATTTGTGACATGAATTTAATAATCTTTTGCTCCATTTTTAAGTTAATTATATGCTCAGAACAGTAAAGTTAAAATTCTTACTCTGCATTACCCTTTCATTTCAACACTTTCAAAAGTCACAGGCTTTGTTTATTCTGTTCAGTGTCCCAAGTCACAAATATTATTTTAGATACAATTCATAATTACTCGTATAGATTTATTGAATTATGGGAGAAAAGGGTTCTGCATATCATAAGAACAAAGTTGAGATGATCAGGTGAAAGACTTTATGGAATGTTTTGTTCTTATTTGTTAATATTGAATAGAGAAAAATTTGCCATATTGACAGTTATGTGAATATGGTAATATAATTTTGTTTTTCATTCATTATGTTATGAATTTCATGAACTTTTTTTTTCCTTTTAATACTTAATAGTTGGAAGATTTTGAAAATTTGATTCTCAATTTTTAATAAAGTAAAATGGATAACAGTAACATTTCAGGACGTATTTTTGTTTGAAGAAATAGCATTATGCATGAAAGAGAAAAAAACAACTTTGAGTTGATTGTTATTGATATGTTGTTTTTGTTACCTGAATACGCATCATTTAACTATTTTGTTCTCCACCAATTGCAAGGAAATGCCAGGATTTAATGTAATCAGTAAACTTAAATATGGTAAATATGGGTAATTCAAACGGTGTGAGGAGGGAGAAAATAAAATAATCATGCACATAAAATGGATGTCATTGGAATGATAAATTCAAATTTATTAACAAATTGCAAAGAATGAATATTTTAAAATCAACGTTGGAGTAGAATAATCGAATGTCAATAGTTCTGCAAAATTTTGGAAGTTTTGTGATTGAGATCTCATGTTCAAAAGGTCGCCTGTTATTTATTGAATTGAATAGATACCTTTTTACGTCTCGAGACTTGGGCCATGAGGCCTTCCATCTGACCATGCACATTTCACTACAATCCTTTCAGGAACTAATGGAGAAGGAAGTTATTATTTGTGGAGGCGATTTGAAATTAGCTTAGAGGCTTCTTTTGGGCTTGAGGATCTTTTACATGCAGTAAATGTACAAGAGGGGACAGCTCACTTTACTTCCCCTCTGAAAGAATGAATTTTTTCACCCTTAAAATCCACAGCATATTATGAATTATTTGCTATATTTGCAACTGACTAATAGGGTGTGAGAGATTGATATGTGTCCTGAGATGCTCCATACAAGTCATTTGGTCAAAGGAATGAATTTCCGTTGTGAATGTTGCAAATTGTAATGTATGTAATATTTAGAAAATGCAAAATTACTGTTGATGAAGTTAGTATATCTGTGAAGTGAACCTTTGGAGAAAAAAAGAGTACTAAAGAAAAGTTTTAAAAGATGCAACTTCTTATGATACCATTGGTCTTTTTTTATTTATTTATTTATTTATTTATTTATTTATTTATTTACATCTAAACAGGCAGTTGCCCAATATTACAGGTTTATACAATAATTATAATTTGATACTAAAAATAAGTAAAATGTAAAATTACATTTCAATTGTAATCGCAGAGAAAATGTGACTTTGTATAATTAACAAATTGACTAATAGGAATACAATTTATGTTGATATCAGTTATAGATTCTGCACAAACACCATATAGGAGAATAATAATCCAAATTAGTTCTCGTGAACGGTATAAAAAATGTATCAGTTTGATTACATCTGGGGTTACGCAACGATATTTTCTAATTGATCAAAGATTATGGTTGGCTACTGTCAATATCATGATTTAATAATTTGAATAGAAATAAGATGTCATTACATTTTCTATGGGATTGAAAAGAACTAATTTGAAGTTATTGTAAAATTTTGGTATAATCGTTGTTTAACCTTGGTGATGATATTAAGAAATAAAACTATGAAATTCAAACATTTATTTTACTGGATCAATTCTCTTTTTGTATATATCGTAACGAAGAAACGAGTTTTGTGAAGAGGACATAAGTATTGGCCGCACAGATATTAAATACAAAGTTCTAATTGTAGAAGGGTTTCTGAAGTCAGTTGCAGTTTTTATAATAAATCCTAACATTTGTTTAGGTTTATCTACAATATTATCTATATGTCTTTCAAATCTCATTCTTGTATCAAAATAACTCCAACATCTTGGTATTTCTTTGACAGACTTGAGTATCACTCCATCAGTAGAATACTCGTGGTCAACTATATTTCTGTTTTTTGTCAATTTTATCACTTTGCACTTATTTATATTAAAGTTTAATGATTGGATTTACTTCAATTTATAAGACTATTCAAGCCCTCCTGTAGTTGTTTGCAATCATTAACAGTATAATTTCTCTATAGATTTTTAAGTCATCGGCAAATAATAAAATAATTTCAATATCATTAAATAAATAACAAAATAAAAAGGGTCCCAAGTGAGAACCTTGGAGAACTGCTGATGATACAATTATGTCTCGGGATAAGAATGATAAATATTTACCATTCAATATTGTATCAGACAAAATTTTTTCAACCATTCCAAAAGTGTACCGTGAAAGCCCAAATTTGACAACTTTTGTATAAGTAATTCATTGTTTACAGTGTCTAAGGCTTTAGAAAATCCATATATATCACATCTACTGGAGAATTTTTATCAATAATGAAATGTTGTAAGTTCAATAAATTAGATGTGGTAGATTTATTAGGTCTGACGCCTGGTTCCTCTGATGAGATTGCTTAATTTTTCAGTTATTTTTTTAGTTATAATGGACTCAAGAAGTTTAGAAATAACACTCATTATGAATATAGGTCTGTAATTTTTTACGTATGATTGGTTCCGATATTAATATATTGGAGTTACACAACTTTTCTTCGAAACTGAAGGAAGGGTACCTTCGTTCAGAGATTTTGCAAAAAGTACATAAAGGCATTTCAAGAGTATTAAAATCTTGCTGATATTGAAACTGGCCCAACACCTTTATTAACATCCAATTTATTTATCGATTCGTATACATCATTTTGAGTAAACTCATTGTTCCAATACTGAAGGCAGAAGCATGATCAACAACTTTAGTAGATTGGTTATCATCATTATAATGTCTATATATGGATTCGCAGTAATCAGCGAAAACAACTACTATTTTTTGAGGGGTGTCAACTGCTTCATTGTTGTTGAAAATATAATTAGGAATTCCATTTGTTCCTCTTTTATAATTAGTAAATTTCCAGAATGCCTTTATATTAGATGGATTAGAATTTTCAATATTTATCACATAATTATCATTATCAAGATGTGATTCCGATTTACAATTTTTGCATAATTCTGAAAATTTACTATAATCTAAAGGATCATCTGCAAATTTGTACTTGGAGTGAGCTTCAGACTTTTCTTTTTACATTAATTTCAATTCTTTAGAGTAATAAGGAGGGTATTGATGAGGAGATACATACATTTTGGGTACATGTTTTTCGATTAGTTCATTAATAAAGTTATAAACATAATCAACACATGATTGAGTAGAGTTAATTTCAAAATAGCTACTCCATTCAAATGAGCATAAGTCTTCTTAATTGACGTAAAGTCTGCTAGGTTATAATTGTATTTCGTGACTAACGTATTGAGTGTCATGTAGCTTTCTTTAATATTTATCATAAGTTCTAGTGCCGGATGATAGTAATCACAAGGAACAATAGGACAGTCAGATTTAATTGCATTTGAATAATTAGAAGCAAATAAGTCCAGAGTTTTAGAATTATCATTTACTATATCCTTTAACTATAATAAATTGATATATTGTATGTTGATTTTTTGTGCCATTATCAATTTCAGTACTGGAGGTACTGATTTCAGTATTTATCAAATAATGTATACGATTCATAGAGTATATCAGATAAATGTCAGTTTTATTTAATTCTTCATATTACGGCAAGTGCACAGGACTCCTAATAAAGCAAATGCTGTCCAATACATTACAATGTTACACCACGACAGTAAAACAGTCTTCAGAGGGATACAAAAAGTAGTTAGTGTCTAGAGGGGCGCATCCAGCTTGTGAATTCATTCCACCACCATCAGTGTCTGACAAAGGATATCCACTGGGTCCCCACGATAGGCTGCGAGTAAAACTCTCTGCTCAGTGATGCACGGTCTGGGAGATACCATACTCGCAATTTGGAGATGATACCATGCCCCATTTGAATAAGGAAGCCGCACATTTTCCTTGCCCAGTTCATAAGCGTTTTTCAGTCTTCCATATATATTGCAAGGCTTATTGAAGTCCGAAGGTCTTTGGCTTGTGTCGAGAAAATGATGGATTGTAGCAATACAGTATTTCTCTAATTCTTTTCGAATTTGGAAATTGCTTTAATTTAAGATAGCGGCTGTTTGAATGGAAGGTTCCTATATTTCCGTTTATTGAGCGAACCTGTTTGGATGTAATTGTGAACTTCCGGAAATCTTCCAGTAGGGATCTCGATTTCCTTGGGGTCAGGACGAATAATGTGGCTCAAGGTGGGAAGCCAATAGATCGGAGAAGACCTAAAGCATCCAGCGATGCTGCGCATAGAGTTATTTATTTGGATATTGACCAAATGTGCATAGTGGCTGTTCATCCTAACTGCATCTCCATATTCCGCTGCACTGTCCACAAGTCCGAGAGTTGAAGTAGCAGCCCCCCAAGTTGTCCCACACGGCTTCAGCAAAATATTGTTTCTAGTGCGAGATTTAGCAGATGTGTTTTTTAAGTGAGCTCTAAAAGTTAAGGTGCGGTCCAGGGTTATGCCCAAAATGTGTTGGATAAACGTAGGTAATCATTTGGGTGCAAATGTGTGCGAACCCGCAAATTGCATTATATATATATGATATCGCAAAACATAGTACATTTGTAAAGAAATAAAAGGGAAACAATATCATCCTTATCGTCTGGAGGTTGTTAATACAAAGTTCTTTTATTGGCCTTTACTTTTACTTCATAGATATTTTGTAAATAAGAGAAATTCTCCAAGAGTGACTTCAACATAAAATATTTTCTAATATCACTTATTTTATTTCCTCTACATAAAATTTCTGAAGAGTATTTTTTATCCTTTTCAAATATCAGTGTAATAATTGGTTTTTGAATATCACTCAGAAGTTTCAAGGAATTAGCATAGGCTCCTCCATACGCAATTATACCATATGTAGTAATCGACCAATAAAATGCATAAAATATCACTAGAAGTTGTGTTGTATAAAATAATTTAGTATTTTTATAACAAATATAAATGAGATATCTTAATTTATTTGCAATGATTGATATATGGTAATCCTATTTTAAATTGCAATCTACAAGAATACCCAGGTATTTCGTATGACCTCTTATCTCCGGACAAGTACAGTTTTGTATATTGCAAGAATTTATATGTATCCTCAATGTACAGTGATCCGGAACACTGTCCAAATAGCTTCCATTTGTAGAGTATACTGTCTTTGTTATATTAAGGCTAAGATGCTTTGCACATAACCAATTAGCTAACAGATTTAGGTTGACTTCAGCTCTTTGAAGAACATCAGTCCGTGATTTACCATTAACTATAACACAAGTCTCGTCAGCAAAAGATATCAAATCTCCCTTTGGCAAGATGAGAAACGTCACTTATGTATAGAATAAAGAATAGTGGTCCCAATTTTGTTCCTTGCGGAAATCATTAAGTGACCACTCGTTCTTTACTAGTAACGTATATTTTCACTACGTGTTTACGATTAGTTGTGTAACTTTTAATCAAATCATAAGTAATTCCACGAAAACCATATCTACAGAGCTTCCTTAGTAGCAATTCATGGTTGACAGTATCAAATGCTTTAGCCAAATCCAGATAAATAGATATGCAGGGCATACTCTTATCCATTGAAGTACAGATCTGTCTTGTTACATACCTAATAGCATCTTCAGTATTTTGACACTTTTGAAAACAAAATTGGAATTTGTTTATAATATTATGTTTATTAAATTATCCTAGATTCAGTTTTGGAATTCAATTTAAATGTTACTTTAGATTTATTGATGGCATCCTTTAAAATTTGAATGAAATTAAAAACAGCTTTATTTACATTTTCTTCTTTATAAACACAATTCCAATTTGTATTATTTATAACGTCTAAAAGCTTTCTGAAATTAATTTTAGGTTTTAGTATATGTTCTTTAGTATTATCATGCGAGTTTTTGCATTTACTTATAGTATCGTTGCTTGGTGGTCTGTCAGATCTAAGTCACAAACAAACAGTTTAACCCTTATACTTGTATCAATTTTACCAAAAATGTGATCAATACAAGTACTAGTCTCTTACGACTCTTGTTGGAATATTTATATAAGAGATATAACCAGATTCATAAAAATTACTCGCATATTCAGGAACTAAATTATCATTTTTTAATAAATCTAAAATCATGTCACCAATAATATGATTTTGAAGGTTACGTTGATATATTAGATGTTTTTTTGAGTTAGGTAGGTATACCTGAATCTTTAGTTGCGGACATTTTCCGAAGCCATTTCTTTAAGGCTGCATCTGTCATACATGAATGTGTTCTGTCCTGTCCTTGGACACAAAAAGATCTTTCGTTAATAGGTATGACTGCTTCTTGAATTGGTTTTAGAGATATTGAATAAATTGGTTAGCGTCATCACAACACCCAAATTTAATTTTCAGAGGTTTTGGCTTGTCACTATTTTTAACAAATAAAGGTATAAAATAGATGGAAATGTTGTTTAAATGTGTGAATGCTGGGAGCATTATGCGATTCCAATGGTCCACGACTTTGTTTGACATGAAAAGGATATAGAATGCACAAAAAATTGTCTTTGTTCAATTTGTAATTGTGACCACGAAGGTGGAAGTTGGTATTACAGAGGAAGCAATCATCAAATCCTAGGCAGTGTTATTATTGCAGACTGCTTGGTGTTTTGTAAGATTTGGTGAGATCTTTCCTCAAAATCCAGTCGTTAGCTGTTGACAGGTGGAGTGCTTGAAGTCTCTCAGGGCATGATAGATTTCTCAGGACAGGAATGAATCTCGAGAATTTCCCCAGCATGTGATCTCAGAGCCAGGTCCTGGGTGAAGTGCAATGCCCATATTTAGTGACCATATTGAATTATTGGCCTAATGTAAGTAGTGAAGACGCTGCAGAAAAGTTGAGACATCCTTGCTTGAAGTCTATTGACTAGAGAGGAGAATGTTGGCTTTTTTGGTCGCATATTGAACATTTGAACTCCACTTCAGATCCTATGAGATTGTAAATCCCTGGTCAGATTAAAAGGGAATGTAAAAAATTTGTTTGTTCAGGTGATTGCATTTGCATGAGTTACTTTTTCCAGTATGACGAACAGATCACTTCTGTGTATTGACAGTTGTTTGGCCATTATTTTTAGCAAGAATTCACAGAAACTTAAAAATATATAGTTTTAAGATCATTTCAATAAGCGAGGCAGGATCCTCATTGATTCATGTATCCTCAATAATTTGATTACATTGCAGTAACTCAGTAACAAAACTGAAAATCTTGCGAAGATACATTTTTCAAACTACTTTCCCGAGGAGGGTAGAATGGGTAAGTTAGGTGGTGGGTGTTAGTGCTGGATTTTTTGGTTTATTTGGTTGTAGAATGGAATGACATTTGCATATCACCACCTACGGTAGTAGATTAGATGAAAAGGTACATTGAATTTTGTTGAAATATTAATTTATGAATTTTCGGATTTGCGTCCAAGATACGATAAAAGCGATAATAGAGAAATTTACCTACGATAATACATTAATATGAAAATAAAAAGTATATTCAACATAGGCAAAAAGACTTCTCAATTGAGAGTTGGAATTGCCAATGGAAGCAAAAAATGTCAGCGCGACTCCTCATTTGATTGGCACTTACTAGTATTCGGGTTATTTGCACTATTGGTTGATAGAGAAGTCATTAGTGAGAGCATGGGATTTCTTGTAGGTCGTACAGCAGGAGCTCTAAAGTTTAATATTCCCAGTAATTATATTTCCAGTATCAGGAAGAGTTTCAGCATGAACATTTGTGTGTTTGTTAAGGCTAGCAATTATTACATTGATTGAATTAGCAGATTTGTGTTGACTGTGGCCCATCTTGTAAAAAAATTAATTTTTCTAAAAGGTGCACTAACAAAATCCAGTGATAGAAGAGGTGAAAACTTAGCTTTTGCCAGCGAATCCAATTGGGTTTCTTTTAAAGATATATTGAGAAATACTTGACAGGGGCAAATAAAAGGATAGGTTGATCGGGCTTTACAGAATGTTTTTCTCATTTCCTTTGGGATTTTCTAATCTTGTATATTTGTGATTTGAGAAAGCGATCTGAGATTTACATCATCTGAAGCACATGTACTCTAATGTAACTGTATACAATTTGCCAGTAATGTATTAATGACATGAGAAATATTTTTTATTTTATTTTATTTAATCAATTTCAAAACAGGCAATTGCCCAATTTACATAATAATACAATATTTATAATCACTACACAGTAGAGTATACATTTGAATATCAAATTGTACAATTTCATCAACTATAATCATTAAGTAGTTTTTGGTGTGCCAAATTATAAAAACTATATGAAGATTTAGTCATGTCAAGCTGAATATTATTTGCTTCTCTACACATGTTCCAGATAGGCGCAAAATGGTATAAATTGTTTTTTCCGACAGGTGTATAAAATCTAATTTTATTATTAGAGCGAACAGTTCTATTTATAGTAACCACAGATATGTGATAAAATTTCCGGTGAATCTATATGAAAATTTAAAAGATTATATAGAAATAAGATATCAAAAAAATCTCTATAAGAACGTAAAGAACAATTTTAGCTATTTGTTTATAATTATGATCTCTTGAGGGAGATGGAAGTCTAAGTTTAAACGCTACATAACTGAAAAAATTGTGCTGAATAGTTTCTATTTTTTAAATATATTTAATGTAATGTGGGGACCATAGTTGAGAAGCATACAATAAATTCGGTCTTACTAAAGTTAAATATAACATTTTCGAGGTTTTAAGCTCTTTAAAATCTGTAGTATTGCGCTTCACAAATCCTAACATTTGATTTGACTTTTTCAAAATAAAATCGATATGTAAATCAAATTTCAATTTATCATCAAATATAACACCAAGGACTTTAATGTGAGAAACAGAATCCAGCACAAAATTTCCAATTTCATAAGGGAAGATGATGTAGTTTCTGGATCTTGTGTACCTCATAGTTTTACATTTCAAGACATTTAAATTAAGTTTTTTCACATTACACCATATTGATAAAGAGTCTAGGTCTTGTAATTTGAAACAATCATCATTAGAATTTATAATACAACTAAGTTTGAGATCATCCGCAAACAAGTAAAATTTACTATATGAGAACATAGAATCTATATCATTTATAAAAAGTAGAAATAATAATGGTCCCAGATGGGACCTCTGGGGAACACCAGATGTAACCTCAATAACATCAGAAACATAAGACCCAAATCTAACCCTCTGAGTCCTACCATTTAAATACTGTTTAATCCATTTCAAAAGAGAACCACCAATTCCCAATCTATGTAAACAATCTAATAAAATGTGGTGGTTTTCAGTATCAAATGCCTTAGCAAAATCAGTATAGATGACATCTACCTGATTTTTTTTTTGCTCAAGATTTTCAACCAAAAATTGATGTAATGATAATAAGTTAGTAGTAGTGGATCTCATTTTCCTGAAACCATGTTGTTGGTCAATAAGTAGATGATTAATTAAAAAATAAAATTTATCAGTAACAATAGACTCGAACAACTTAGGAATTGTTTGTAATTTAGATATAGGTCTATAGTTTCTGATATTTAAACGATTTTCATTTTTAAATATTGGTGTTATAAGACTACTCTTCCACTGCTCTGGGAATTTGCCTTCAGTTAAGGATTTTGAAAATAAAAAATGTAGAAATGGGGTAATATTTGCAGAACAGTGGTTGAGCAGGGATGAAGGGATTCCATCTGGGTCGGGAATATCGCTAAATTTTAATTTACAAACAGCATTGTAAGTATCAACTTGAGAAATATCAATAAAGTTCAAAGAAGACATAAAATTGCCAAATACATTTTCTTCGCATGGAACATTGTCTTTCACATAAACAGATTCAAAATATTTCGCAAAAACATTAACAATTTGTTGAGGGTTTTCTGCGTTGTCATCCAAAAACATCGAATTTGGAAGTCCGTTTATACCTCTACGAGAGTTAACAAATTTCCAAAAAGATTTTATATCATGATTTATACAAGATTCAGTATCATTTATATAGTTGTCATAATCACATGCAGCTTTTAATTTACAATTTCTTCGAAGATCAGAAAATATTTGATAATCGGATGTATTGAAAGATTGTTTATATCTAAAGTGTGCTGACGATTTGTCTTTAATCATTTTAATTAATTCATGAGAGTACCATGGTGGATAAGATGAATTAAACATAGATTTCTTTGGAACATGTTTTTCAATAATTATATCTAAATTTCTCTGAAAAAATGCTTCACATTCTTCCAGAGAGTTTTCAACAAAATATGGATACCATTCCAAAGATAACAGATCTTCATTAATGGAATTGAAATCAGCTTTTCCAAAGTTATATCGCGACTGCAGAGACTTTATGATAGGAATCACGCAAGGCGAATCATATAAAATATCTGAAGGAGGGTGGTAAGTGTCACATGGTACAAGTGAAATACTCGACTTTTCAATAATTGTATTTGAATCTTCAACAAAAATCAAATCTAAAATATTACCGTCATTGTTTACAATTTGATTTTTTTGGATTAAATTTAAATAATTTATATTTTGATTTAATAAAGAAGCAGATCTATGAATAAAATTTTTATCCGACAATATTTCACCCTCAATGCTACACTCATCACCTTCCCAGTTAACCTGTGGTAGATTAAAGTCACCAGTCAAGATATATTTCGCCTGTGGATATTTCTCATACAACAATTCAACAGCTTCATCAAAATTCACATATAATTGAAATTTCTCACTTGGTTGTTTTGAAGGAATATATATCGTGCCAATTATCACTTGGAGAGACGCAATTTTTAACATAACAAAAAGATTTTCAGCAGAATCAAGTTCAGAACACAAAATAGTACTGTTAAATTTACGATTCACAGCTATCAAAACTCCACCACCAATCGCAGAGTCACTGGAAGCAGGATTTCTGTCAAACCTATAGATGTTGAAAGAGTGAAAACCAAGTTCAGCGTCCAGAATTCCATTGTGAAGCCAGGTCTCAGTTAAAATAATAATATCATAATGATTAAATGATGGCAATGATTTCGGCAATAGTCGTAGCTTTGTTCTCAAACCTCTCACGTTTTGATAAAAAATAGCAAGTTTGGAAGATTGCCTGGATTTTAGTTTTCCTGGTTCGAAGATCTCGACTCTGAGGTAGTAGAATCAACGAGTTTAGGGATACCATTGATGTATTTGAGTTTTTTATTCCTTTTTCTTCATCAGC
The DNA here is from genome assembly GCA_038098605.1 of Gryllus longicercus. Classification (NCBI taxonomy): domain Eukaryota; kingdom Metazoa; phylum Arthropoda; class Insecta; order Orthoptera; family Gryllidae; genus Gryllus; species Gryllus longicercus. The sequence goes on along the minus strand of JAZDUA010000320.1, from coordinate 126,276 downwards.
TTTGAGTTCGTTGAGAAGATTTTTCAGATGGTCACGCTGTTTGATCATTCGATCGATTGAAATTTTGGCTGGTCCTTTATAATTATTTTTGTTTTTTAATATATTAATAACTGAGGATTTATCCTTAAGGGAAATTCTTATGGGGGCGAGGATTTGTGGAGGCATCAGTTGTTTTAGATGTGCGTTTACCTAATCTCGTTAATGAAAAATCAGTGGTCTCATGTCCAGTAATTTCTTTCAAAATAGATTTAATGGCTTGTTTGTCAACCTGTTTGTGTTTGTTTACTGCATCATCAGAACTTTCCGCCACATTGTAGATAATCAAATTCTTCGAACATCGCTCTCTCTCAGCGAATTCCATATAAATTTCTTCAAAATTCATACAAGAAGTAGGATCAGAGTTTATGAGTTTAGAAATTTTAAGATCTTGTACTTCCCTCAATAATGTGTCATTTGATGACTAATTTCTGAATATTACGAATTAAAATAGCCAAAACTGATCTGAAGTCTTCCAATCCCCGAGGATCATCACCATTTTCAGCACCAGAGCAGAACTCACAGATATAAAAAACTCTTCTCTTAGGTTTTTTGAGTGCAAAACATTTTAGTTCTGATGCTGTAAGATCAGAACGTGCAGGATGGAATTTACTCTTGCAAAATCACAGTCCACAAAATCTGCTTCTCCTGATTTGTTTTTAGGACGAATAATTTCATCACACTTTTTACAATTTGCAGGCATGGTGAAGAGTTTTACACAACAAAATTATCAATATTTAAATAAACAAAAAACGTATAAAATATATGTACAATTTGAAATTTCGATTTAACTTAATGACAACTATCAGCCCGCAACGTATATAATCAAAACAATTAATACGTCCGACTCCGACCGTTGAGAGATGAATATTCTGTATGATGTACCTTCAGCAGTAGGTGGGTAGTTTTTCTACCTTTTCTGAAACACCATAGAATTGTCTTCGAAAACTCATAATATGAGAAAAACCTGAGTTTGAAAGGCCAGCTTTTACAAAGGATACTTTGATATATATCATAATGTCTCTGTTAGTAAATTCTTTCTCTATTATTTCATGGGGAATGATAGGACCAACATTTTGGTATAATTACTCTGTTATGGTTACTAACAAATGGTCTCTCTGCTAGCTTATGATACTTTATTTCTATTATTTGATGGTTTCACGAGTATGTGAATTTACCGGCAATCTCTTGATTGGCAAACAATAAACATATTTTGTTGTTAGTGATTCGAGATATGTATCGTTTATTTATTTATTTATTTATTTATTTATTTATTTATTTATTTATTAACATACAGGCTAAATAGCCCAAATAATATACAAGAGTTAAGTATACAGTAAATATTACAATTGAGAGTCGCATATTTTGTATGATTTTAATCTAATGAAATTTGTTTAATATAGATAATTTCGCATGTTTTTTGAATACATAAATTGATGACGATTCAAGCGCAGGACATGTCACGTTGTTACATAATCGAGAAAGTCTGGGTATTGGTGAATAGTATCCATAAGATGTGTTAAAATGTTGGACATTCAGTATACGATTTTCTCTCAGTGTATAAAATGATGTATTGAATTCGAACATTGATTGTAATTCGTTACAGGTGATGTTGTTAATGATGTTGTATAACATACAGGCATCTGTATAAATTCTGAATGATTCAAGTGTACTAAGTTTAGTTATTTTAGCTATTTCCCGATAGTCATGATCCAGCGATGGGTTTTTGTATTTTTGCTTTGAAAGCTGCGTATTTAAAAAATTTGTGCTGGACTTTTTCAATTCGTTCAATATTTTTAGTAAAATGTGGAGTCCAAATCGTGGATGCATACATCAAAGTTGGTTTGATAAGAGTATTATACAATGATACCAAGGTCTCGATTTTAGAAAAATTAGAACTGTGTCTCTTAACAAATCCTAACATTTTTAGACTTTTATTTACAATGTAATCGATGTGTGGGTTGAAGTTTAGTTTCGAGTCTAAAATAACTCCTAAATCTTTAATATGATTAACATGTTCTATATCAACTGTTGCTATGTTATAATTAAATTTAATTGCATGTTTTTTTCTATAGATACTTAAAATTTTACATTTATCGATGTTAAGATTCATAAAGTTGTTTTTACACCAGTCAGATAAGCTATCTAGATCTTTTTGCACAGAACACAATCCGTAACATCACTTATTATTCTATAAAATTTACAATCATCTGCGTAAAGTAAAAATTTGCTATCAGAAAAAGATACATTTATGTCGTTGATAAAGATCAGAAATAATATTGGCCCTAAATGTGAACCTTGTGGTACACCTGAGGTAACATTTATTTTTTTTTGATATAAAGTTTTTATATTTTACATATTGTATTCTATTTGACAAGTATGATTCGAACCATTCAATTAGGGGTCCTGTGATTCCAATGTTTTTGAGTTTTTGAATTAGTAAAGGAATATGTACTTTATCGAACGCTTTGGAAAAGTCTGTGAATATTACATCAATTTGTGAACCATTTTCGAGTGAATTATATAAATCTTGAGTAAGTATCATTATATTTGTTGTGGTTGATTTACCGTTTAAAAAGCCATGCTGTTCACTAATTATAAATTGATTAATATAAGGTTTAATTTTAGATGTAAAAATAGACTCAAAAACTTTAGGAATCACATTCAATATGGATATCGGTCTATAATTATTAACTGATGATTTGTCGCCTGATTTGTGAATAGGTGTAATATAACTTTCTTTCCACACGCTAGGAAAATGCCTTCATTCAGGGACTTACGGAATAATTTGTAAATTGGTATATAGAGGGCTTCAGAGCATTTTTTCAAAAATATCGAAGGAATACCGTCTGGTCCGGAGCTTTTGGTCTCTTTCAAAGCACGCAATACTTTTAGAACATCATCTGGTGAAATATTTAAGTCATCAATGGAAAAATTAGGAGAATTCTCAGATTTTTCAGTATCTATATCAACAACACCAATAGAATGATTTCGACAGTAAGTTGACTGAAAATAATCTGCAAGTGGATTTACTCCTTCGAAACCGTTATCTGAGGTTATATCGTTGTAAGATAATGATTTTGGCAATCCATAATCAGATTTATTATTATTTACGAATTTGTAGAAAGATTTAGGATCATTTTTTATATTATCTTCTGTTTTTCGTACGTAATTTTTGAAGCATGTTCTTTGTAAATTTTTAGTAGTAGACCTCAACTTAGAAAATATTGAATAATTATTGACAGAATCAACGTTGGATTTATATAATTTGTGGAAGTAATGTTTAGCTTTTATTTTTTCTTTCAATTCTTTACTATACCAAACAGGGTATTTAGATGTATATGTAACTTTCAGTGGAATGTTTTGTTTGATTATTATTTCAAGTGTTTGGTAAAATAAATTAATTGAATCATTTAAATTGTTAACATCAATAAAATTCCAAGATATTGCTTTTAATTGATCTATTATCAGGCTATCAGGATAATCGGCGTTACTAAAATTGTATGATTGAAAATCGTAATCTAGTTTTGATGTTTCATTTACATATGGTATTTCATATAAAAGTGGTGGATGATAATTATCAATAGGTAACAATGGTTCAATAGATAATGATATATTTAGAATTTCGATATTAGAAAAGAATAAATCTAGAGTGTTTCCAGTTGAATTTTTGAAAGTATTATGTTGATACATATTATATAGACTAAATGAGTCTGTGATAGCTAAAGCGCAATCATAATTTGATGGAATACAATTTGGGTTGTTAGGATTAACCGCAACACCATGATCATCATTTATCCAATTTACGTCAGGGAGGTTGTAATCGCCAGCAATAAAAATATCATGTTTTGAACAATCCAAAATTTTTTCAACATCTTCAATATGTTTATAATATAAATTAACCGGAGCTCTAGGGTGAAGATAAACTGAACCTACAATAATTTCCCTATTGCCGACGTTTACATTAACAAATAGTTGTTCTATATCGTTGTTAATCAATGTTATTCTTGAGCTAAACATTATCTTGTTTACCGCAATTAAAATGCCTCCTCCTCTTGTGTAGTTACTCGTCAATGGGCTTCTATCTTTGCGATAGATGTTGAAGTTTGACAGGTTGAGTTCAGCATCGAAGAATTCGCTGTTGAGCCAGGTTTCGGTTAGGATGATGATGTCCGGGTTCTCTGATGAATGTTGGATATTCATCAGTTGGTGAAGTTTGGTGCGGAGGCCTCTTACATTTTGGTAGAAGATGTTGACTGGGTTGCTTGGGATTGCGTCATTCCCTTTTTTGATTTGGCTTGTGGTTTATTAATTATTTTGGGAAAACCATTTATGTACTTAATGATTTTTGTTGGTATACCTTCTTCTCGATTTAGACGTTCAACCTCTGAGTTAAGAAACTTTAAGTGATTTCGTTGTTGCTGTGTTTTATCAGATGAGAATTGAATTGGTCCAGTGTAAAGTTCCTTACGTTTTAAAATATTTAAAACTTGTGAAGAATCTTTCAGAACTATTCTAAGTGGACGAGGTTTGGTTATGGTGTCTGTTTGTTTGCCTAATCTAGTTGTCATAACAATGTCCGGGCATACCTCGTTGAATGACTTGAAGATTTTTGTAGCCTCATTGCGGTCATCTTCTTGACGTTTTGTAGCAACATCTTGGGTTGATTCCTTGACGTTGTGGAGGATAATATTTTTTGATTTCAGTTGTCTTATTGAGAGTTCCTCGATTGCATTCTCAATTACTGCTGTGTGACCTTGATTCTCCAATGTGTTTGCTTCAGATTTAGTTTTGGTAATCATTTCTGTGAGCTTAGTTATTTCAGCTTTCATTGATGTTATTGAAGAGAGAACTTCTGGTAGAATACTCATGCCTTTTTCGCAGGCCAGGCAGAAAAATTTCATACGCCGTTTACTTTTTAATTCAAAACATCTTTGTTCGGTTGTACAGATATCCGAGCAAATGTAATGACTAGTTGCTTTTCAACTGTCACATGTTGCAAATTTTGTATCAGTTATCTTCTCACTGCAAACTGTACAGGTGTTATTTTCTTCCTCGTCATCTTGGATCCTTTGAGTTTCTTTGTTGGACATTTTCAAATTAGTATTTGTGTTCTCACAAATCTTCAACCACAAACCGGCTTTACAATTTATGCACTTCTAATCAAAGTATAACCAAGCACTATAACACGCCGCGCACACCAAATATATTTCACTTTGCGATAGATTAATATATAATTTATAAGATATTATAAGATTTATAAGATAATTTATAATATAATAAGATATAATTTCATTTCATGAGACGCAAGGCAGAATAGTGTTCTGTAACCGCCACAGCGCCAGACGGTTGAAAAGATATTAGCGATTTAATTACTAAAATAGTTTATTTCTAGTTTGCCTAATGTTTATCCTGGTTCATATTACTTAATTAGTGCACTCTGCAAAATATTTATCACGACAAATATCAATTGACTATATATTAGTGATGAAAATACGGAGCTACCTTTGTATACTCTCTACACGGCCGCCATCTTGAACTGACTTATGCCATCTTCTGCCATTAGCATTTACAATCGAGGCAACTCAACTAATATATGCATTGACAGATAGTCCCTCTTGTGATTCTAGTATTACAGCTTGTTCCTTTGTGTGAAAAACGTCTGATGAAGTTGCACTAGAATACGATTTCCTCACTTGGTCATGTTGATTTTCGGTGTTGTAGCTTATGGCTCCCCATGCTATTAATTACAAATGCCCCTCCAGAATCAGCATCCAAAAGCATTACGCAGATTCACCCTAAAATTCACAGCTCTCCTTTCGGCACAACAAATAAGACATTTCTGTGGAACCTTGAATTTTCTCCTGCTCCAATCAGGAATTCAACGAAAGCATTCCAGCAATTATCTTTATTCACATCAATTGGTTCTTCTTTAACCTAGAGGTAACAGAAAAAAAATCACTATGAATTATGCATAGCATCAACATATGCTGCACCTGAACATATTTACAAATGGGATTGAGCTTCAATGACTTAATGTTAATAACACATAAACCTAAATCAAAATAAATAAACCTGCAATAACAAATAAACCTAAATATGGCAAAAAATTACAATATTGTAATTTTTGAAAAGACAATAACAACAAAGACATCAAAAGAATACAGCAGAATGGCCTTTATGTTATGATACCATGAAAACTATCACTATCAAAAGTAAAAAGGAGCCTTTTTTGGGAAATTCTTGTTTCGATATGTTTTATGTGATATTAAACTAATGTATAATCTTAAAAATTAAATAATAATTTTTAATATTATACACTAAATAATAATTTTTAATATTATACATTAATTACATAGCTTACTCTTGGAACATTGCCCCTACCACATTTAAGGTATTTGACATAGATATAACGGAGTTTGTTATTTTTGGTGCTCCTAGAGTTTGTTGTAAATCTCGATTCAAATATTACCATTAATAATCATTGTTTTTTATTAGGGCTACTCTTGGCCCTCTGAAAGAAGAAAAAATACAAACGTCTGTAAATCTTTATAAAAGAATTCGCTCATTGAAAGAGTATTTACCTGAATATTTGCAGATTATAAAATTAAGTTTCCTCGCTTTTTGCTTGGCAAATCTTTCGATTGTTTTCCATGCCCACGATGTAAAGCGAGTTGCAAGGATGCTGGCAAAAAATGTTTATTTCTTGTGGGTCATAGGTACGAGGGTTTTCAGGGGTGAAGAGGGAGGATAGTTGTGAATTCTTCGGTCGGATGGATTGGATTAGGGTATGTAGTTTTTTTGGGTTGCCTGTATTGGTGCTTTATTAGATCGTCGAATTGTTTTGTCAAATAGTGCTAGTCTGTTGTGGAGTTGTTTTAGTGTAACGTAGGTAATTTTGTCAGTTTGTGATAATGTCCTGTAGTGAAGCTTTTGGCTTTTCGTTTTTGTCTTAGTAGAAGCAGAATGAAGGGAGGTGGGGTGGGGGTGAAAGTTGGAGTTGTTGAAGGCTTTCTTGACTTGATGGTTGAAATGTGAGATGGCTGAGTCAATTTCGTCTGGGGTAGTAATGGAAGTGGGAGGGTGAATCTTTCTTGAAATGGGACCAGTTGGTTTGGATGATCGGCGAGAGGTGTTGGGATGGGTATATTGAAGTGCGTGTTGAGAAAATAACAGGAAGGTGATCAGAGGTTAGTGCATATCGTACGTACGGGGCAGTGACGTTGGTATTGTGGCTGTGAAGCATGATGTCTAGTATGTCATGGGGGGGTTGTTGGATGAGGTGAGTCGGTTCGAGGGGGGGGGCGGCAGAATAATTTCTGGGTGGCCGTCAAGATGTCCCTGAAGAATTCGTCGTGAGATACGGGATGACCCCATCACGACCGCAAAAGTCTGAGGATGTAGTGAGGAAGGATTAGGTTTCGGAATAGAGGGTTGTTGTATTTTTTGATTTGGGCTATTGCGGAATTTTCAAGGTATGTGAGGATATGGGGTATTTTGTTTTGGAGTCGTGTGGAGTTGTAGATGGTGTACATGGGTGGGCGGAAAATGAGGCGGATGTTGTGGTTTTCCACGCGGGTTAGTTTGGTACGATCGGTGTGGGATGTAGCGAACCAGGTGGGATGGGCGTATGTTAGGATGGGACGGATATAGGAGTTGTAGGTTTGGATTTTTGTCTTGATGGGTATGTGGGGATTGGTGAGGATGGTATGTAAGGTGTTGGTGATCCTGGTTGCTTTAACAGTAATTTTGTGAATGTGATGGGACCAAAGGAGTCGGCGGGAGAAGGTTATACCAAGGTAGGATATTTCTGGTGTCCAGGGGATTGGTTCATTTCCAATGGTTATAGGAAGGGAGTTGGATGGGTATGTTTTGTAAGAGAACAGGATTGCTTGGGATTTGGATGGGTTTATGATGGAGTTTTGGGAAGCGCAGAGGTGGAAGTTGTTTAGGGATTTTTGGAGGTAGGATAGGGATCTGTTTAGGGAGCGGAAGGAAGCTAGGAAGGCAAGGTCATCAGCGTATAGGAAGGTTTGTACGCCTGGGGGTGATGGAACGTCGTTTATGTAAATGGAGAAAAGGATTGGGGATAGCACAGCGCCCTGCGGGACGCCGGCTTGGATGGGGTAATTTGGGGAGGTTTTTGACATGTGTCGGGTGTGGAAGGAGCGATGGTTTAGGTAGCTTTGTAGTAGGGTGTGAATATGGTCGGGGATATAGGGTCGAATTTTCATGAGTAGGATTGGGTGGGAGACGGTGTCATAGGCTTGGGTTAGGTCTGTGAAAATAGCAGGGATTTCTTTTCTATCTTGAAGTGGGGTGGCGATGGTTAGGGAGAGGTTTAAGGTTTGGAGGGCCGCCGAGCGACCTTCACGGAAGCCAAATTGATTAGGGGTTATGATGGGGTCGACGAGAGGTGTTAGACGGAGGAGAAGTATTTTTTCAAATAATTTGCCGAGGATAGGTAATAGACTAATGGGACGGTGGTTAGATGGGAGCCGATGGTCCTTGCCGGGTTTGGGGATCATGGTAACGCGAGCGGTCTTCCAGGCGGATGGCAAGTAGGACAGTTTTAGACAGGAGTTGAGGATTAGGGTGATCAGGTCTATTGCATTTTTTGTTAGGTGAGTGAGTTGGGATGGGAGGACTCCATCGGGTCCTAGCGATTAACTGCAGTCTATCGTCTTGAGTATTGTCTTGATTTCAGTGTCGTTCGTCGTCCAGGTCCGTTGTTGGTCGGGAGGTAGAGGTGGGGTTTCGAGGAAATTCCAAAGGACAGTCTGGGATGGGGATGTACAAATTTGCTATTCGAGCAACATATTCTACTTAATATACCGACAACAAATTTCTACTTGGCATAGCAAATATCTACTTGTCTTTACTAAAAATGTTGTTGGATAACCTAAAGATTTGTTGCTGTCAAAATATTTTTCTCCGTGTATTTAATATAGAAGTGTGTAAAATTGTAATAGTTTCGAAATTAGAACAGATTCAATATTATTTCATGAATAACCTGTATTAACATTAGTTATGTCAAAAGACATTGCTTTGATAGTTTCATCAATTTTCCATTCCTTCATAATGTCGTTAATTGCATTAGCTTGCGTCAATCCAGTTCCAGCCTCAATTTTTGGTACTCCTAGAAGTTCTTCTGTATCTACACCTGATGCAATGACCGCCAATCGATCAACTGTTGTTGTTTCTTTTTTTTCTTTTTTTTTCTTTTTCAGTAATATCTGGCATTAACTTTGAGTCCCAGTGGATTGTTAAACATTTTTCTGATGCAAAATTTTCTTTTAGGTTCTCCACTATTTCTTTTCGTATTGCTTCCCTTTTACGTACAACGGTCCGATGACTCACTGTTTTCTCATTTTTATCCAAATTATGTAATATCGCATTTACAATACGAGTCGCATTTCTGCCGCTGGTATTAGTCCGATCAAGTGTTAATGCGACGTCTGTAGAGATCATGTTTATTTTAGGCTTTTTAGTTGCAGGCGGTTCCCATAAAGTTGACTTCCCACTTGATTGAGATGAAGGTGCTTCGCTTAGACTTAACTCGGACAAATTTTCAGACACTGCAGAAAGCTCATGTGATTCTCCGCTTTGGATTTCTATAGAAATATTTGCTTTATTTACAGTACCTATATTTAACAAAAAATATTATTTGTAACATTATACAAATACGTAGTTTAAAACAATATATAAACATTAATTTATTAAAAAATTTCAAAAATATTGAACATATAATATTCAACACTAAAAATCATTTCATACATTAAGAAATTCAATTAAAAATGGTTCATTACATACTTAGTTTAAAATAATTAAATTAATAACTTCGTACATATAAAGTATATGATTTTTTTAATTTTCGTGTTCAATTATATTTATAGAAACAAAATTAAAGTTACTTTATTAAAAATTGCCATAAAAATTGTTGCTCATATAATATGATTAAAATATTATTATCATTTATTACCTTTGCTTGTAACATTAGATTTTAACCGTAAATTTTTTTTCCAGTTCTGTGAGAAAGCAACAATTGTTTTGCATTTTCATTTTGAAGACGATCCATCACATTTTTTGGCGTTATATCAAACAATGAGTCCAACATATTGCTGAACATTTGTCTTTTTTTAGCTTCAACCGCAGTGTTTCGTTTTCTGTTTATCTTTACATCCATCCATTTCTTATGTAAAGTTTTAACTTTTTTGTGACATTTGATGCGCAAATTGTAGGTATTTCTTCCTATTTGTAAATTGCAATGATGACACTTGCAACTGACTTGGCAGATTCAAGAATTGTTTTCTTGAGCGAAAGATGATGGTGACAGAACAACTTCAATGCTTGTCTAGTTGATGGTAATGTCTTGTCGCTGATTTGGTCGACTTCGTATCCTATCAAGTAGAATTTTGCACGTTTTTGAGGTGGCATCTTTTCCACTTCTGGTTTGTTTGTAATGTCACCCAACCTCGAAGTGCGAAGTTTCTAATCTCAAAACGGGTGTCTCCGCGCAATCGCATCGACGGCCAGACGTTAAAGCCTTGAACACATCAGCGCCCCTCTGGGAGTAAACAGCAAGAAATCAGGAGTATGAAGTCGACTTGAGGGACTGATCGAAACTAGAAAGTCGCAGAACAGAGCTCTACGCAGAACTGTATCTATCTTTTTTTTAAAACAGTGTATCAGAAAAAGATAGAAACAGTTTAATACGACTTTTACGAAACTAACTTTTTTCTATGAATAAAGTACGCACTTAAGTAAACTAAATTGTCTGTCTGTTTTAATAGAACAAAAGTTATTAGTTTCTGAAAACGTAACTAGTCTTGACTATTCCCTCAAGTCAACTTCATAATACTCATGCCTTGCCATTTAATTCCCTAGCTGTCACAAAGTGTTCAACGCTTAACAGATGTATGTGTTCTATATGATAAATATAAAAATTAACAGTGAACCTAGGTGAAGTATAATTTATATTTTATATGAAGAACTATTTCTATTTCTATCTTTATAATTAATTTTATATTGTAAGCTTTATATTTAATATAACTATATGTAGAAGAAAAAAATTGGTATCACGAAAATCATTTTAAATTAACAGTATGAGAATGCGATTAATTAATTACTATTAACTAATATTTTAACTAAATAAAAGTAATTGTAATACAAAAGACGGAAAACAAGTTAATATTTTCAAACATAATAATGATTTTATAATTTTACAAAAGCAATAAACTTATTTTAACCAAAATATAGAAAAATCGATATTTTGGGTACATATATAAACAAGCATTTATATTATAATATTACATACTTGTGAATGAATTTTGCTTTTATCTGTATTTTATAATAAGTTACCTAATATATACAGTCAAAAAACTTCGTTATTAACCATAATCTAAAAGAGAAAATATGACTTTGTTGGCAAATAACAGAAAATTATCTCAAAAATCATTCAGATACAATGTCATAATTTAAGTAGCCACTGAGTATTCATTGCAGCTTTAAAATATGACTTCAGACAATGTTTTTGACTATTAGAATGCATGATATCATCAAAATTCTTATTTAAACAAATACAACGGAATATCCACTTTAAAAAATTAAATATTCTAAACAATACACATTTTGGACTTGATGGACCTCTAAATATTAACCGATTTGGCTTAAATTAATATCAATCTTTCTTAAATTAAACGCTCTACAACATACTCGAAGAACAGCTTGAATTTCGAAAAATTATTTTTTTTGCACAGTCTATTGCGCACTTAAAAAAGTCGTTAGTACAGTCAGTGTAGTGGTGGTGGTCGCCGCATTTGGCACAGATGGTAGGTCGGTGGCAGTAGTGTTTGGTGTGAAAGAGCATTTGGCAGTTTTCACACCTAGGTATCCTGTCAGTTTGTCTGTAGTCTTCCAGAGTCACTATGCAGTATGCGTTTGACGTTGCTTTTGATGGTAGTCGAGTCTTGTTTTTTAATTTCCAAAATGTAAAGTCCTAGTCCTGTCAGAGTGTTGTCAGAGTTGCGTCTTTTCATCTCAGAAACGTGGTGAATTTTAAATGAATGGGCCTGTAAGTCGGTGAAAATGTCTGTCGGAGGGATGTTTGGGGATAGTCCCTTAATGACTAGTCTGTCGTGTCTTTCTTCGGTAGTCTTGTGATGGTGGTAAGAAATGTTGGAAGTAAAGTACTTTGCCCTGATTTCTTGTGTCAATTCTATTTTGTCTAGTGCGTCAAGTAAGGTTTTGTGGGCTTGTTGAGTCTTTGGGTGAAGAATTAGTTCTTTCCGCGTGCTTTTCGCGTGGAAGCTGTTAGGGGTCATACGGTTAAGGTCTGTCAAAAGTAACGTTGCGTTGGTCAGTCCAGTGTTGTCAATGTGGATTGTACCAATTTTGGTCGTGCAGTTTGTGGAGTCGGAGGTGGGTGGTTTTGGGTCTCGTTTGATTGTCCGGTAAGAGTAGTCTGTCCGTCAGGTTCATCGGGGGTGCTCAGGGGGAAAATCTATTGCCAGTAGCGGTGGGAGGGGGAGTGTACTGGCCGGTGCATTTGCAAACATACTTCCCGGTGGCTGGTTGGAAGGAAGGGTCTTGAGAAGGATTTGGTGCTGATTGGGGAGTTGAGGATGCTGGGTGAGGTGGATTGGTATAGTTGGGATGGCAAGGAAAGATGTCTTGGGGACTTGAGGGGAGAGTGAAGGAGCGCCTGACACGCCAGTATCGCTCACCCGAGTCGGTGCATCGGCGATGTCCAGGGATGGTCTTTTTGGCGGGGCTGAGCCGCCGCCTGCAGTTCCTCTCTTCTGTTTTTGGAGCATGTACTGCTCGCGCGCCTTCGCGAGGAGTGCGTCCCAGATTTTATTCTGCTCCTCGTCTTCAGGAGGTAATGGAGTGTTGATGTACTCCATTCCAACGCAGCGGCCGAGGGGCCGCTGCCCCTCAGCAATGGAATCGATGAAGCGAAAGCCTTTGATGTTTGGCTGACGGCAACTAGTTTTTGCTCCGCTACGCTATTTTTGCTCTGTTCTCTGCTCAGAGCCCTGAAGATTCTGCTGCTGCGTAGCTCGCGAAATCCCAACGCGAGGGTGTTGATGTCTTGAGGGTCCAGGGTGAGAGTATTATTTGGGTTTTTTAACGGGGTTATTTTGGTAGGGTTTGCTCTGACCGCTCGGATTACTTTATGAATGTCGTTGGGGCTGCTTTTGTTGTTTAGTAGGTCGTCGTATTTGTGGGCTTCATCTTGTGTCAGTTGTTGATGTATAAGTCGTTGTAGGTGTTTAAGTTGTTTTTGTCTTCGTCTCGTCTGAATTTGTGGAAACGTCTTTGTGCTTGTCGTTTTAGTCTAATTGTTTCTACAATTTCGTCTGGGAGGTTTGGGTGGGTGTTCGTCTGGATTGTGGTTGTCTTTTTGTAGGCGTTTTTTGTGTCAGGTGGGTGATTGATTTGTCGATGTCGTTTGGTGTTGGGATGGTGGAGGGAACATGAATCTTTTTGGAGAGAATATGTGTGAACTGTTTCCAGTTAGGTGTTGATTTTATAGGACGGTGAGTTGTGAGGTACGGAGTTGTGGAGGTGCTGGTGAAGATAAGTGGGAGGTGATCGGAGATGTGGTAGAAGTCAAGTTTGGGGTTTGGGTTAGAACTATGAAGAGTTGAGGAGTGGATTATGTCCAGAATGTCGTTTGGGTTTCCGTTAATGTAGTGGGTAGGTTCGGAGAGGCATTTTGGTATGATGGATGGGTGTGAGTCGAGGAATGTCTATGGTTTGTCCTGTCGAGTTTGTGTTGCAGCCCCAGTGGACGCTTTTGCTTTTGAGATCTCCACAAAGAATGAAAGGGTAAGGAAGGTTGAGTAAGATTGAGAGGTCTGATACTGGGATGGGTATGGCTGGTCTTTTGTAGGCGGTTATAATGATAATGGGTGTTGAAGGTGTTCCTATGATAGCGGCAGAGCATTCTAGGGCGGTGGTGGGAGGGAGTGGGTAGGTGGAGTGGGGAATGTGGTTGCGGATAAGGATAGCCGTACCGCCGTTGGTAGTGGTAAGTCGATCTGTACGGAGGACTGTAGTTGGGGAGGGAGAAAGGTATCGGGGGTTTTAGCCACGTTTCTTGGATACATAGGATCCCGACGGAGTAGTCTTTTAGGAATTGGGAAAGGAGGGTTTTTTTTGGAATTTAGTCCGCCTCGCGTGTTCCAGGATGAGAGGCTGAGGAAACGTGGGGACTTAGCCATTTAGTTAAAAATTTCAACTAATTTGATAGCGGCTTGGATTAATTTTGTTAGGATGTCTCCTGGGCCTTTGAGGATGGTGACGATTGGGGTGATTGAGGATAGGAGTTTCTTAAGGTCGCATGATTTTATGAGGGTCAGAAGTTCAGTGAGGTCTTGAGAAGAAGAGGTTGCTGGGGTTGGTTGGGTGTTTGGTGCTTGTGTGTTGGAGAGTGCGTTTGAGGTGACTGAAGAGTAGGAGTGGGTTTGTGGGTGGAGGTGAGGGAAGGAGGTGGATTGTACATTAGGTAGTGGTTCTGATGTTGGAGTGGATTTTTGAAGTTGTGTGTTGCGGAGGGTTCGGGCGTTGGTGATGTACTGGCAGATGGGGTCAAAAGCAGGGTGTTTGAGCTTGCAATTGCAGCAAGTCGGGGTGAAGTTGTCTGTCTGGGCGTTTGGGCATTTGTCTGTCGTGGTTACCAGAGCAGAGGGCACAGGTGGTTGGTCGTCTGCAGTAGGTTTTGGTGTGGTAGAGTCTTTGACAGTTCTTACACTGTGGTACTCTGTCAGTCTGTTTGTAGTCCTCAAGTCTTACACTGTAATGTCCTATGTACTTGATAGTCTGTTTGGTTCTGGTAACGTCCCGTCGAGGAATCTCGATGGTGTAGATTCCCAGTGGAGTCAGTTGTCCGTCGGCGTCACGTTTTTGCATCTCGGCAGTATGGAAGGTGGTGAGTTGGTGGGCAGTCAGTGTGTCTTTGATGTCGGTTAATAAGTTTGGCGGAAGTCCTTTGATTACTAGCGTTTCTCTTGTTTCGTCTGTCGCTCTATTGAAGTGATAGGCCACGTGTCGGAAAAACAGCTGTCTGAGGTCTGTGGTCATGATGTTGTCTAGTCTGTCTCGTATTCTGTTGTGTGCCGTAACCGTCTTGGGAGTAATTATGAGTTCAGTTCTTGAGCATTTGCTCGTGGCTTGACCATTAGAGTAGTGCATGAGGTCTTTGGTCAAATCGTTGGGGCAAAGTATTGAAGCGAGGTCTATTTTGAACTGTCCTATCTTGGGTCTAGTACCAGTGGTTTGGGTTGGGGTCTTACTTTGGGAGGCGGTGCTGTTGTCATTCGTTGCTGTTTGGGTGGTGGAGGTAGAGGTGTTTGGATTTTGGGTTGTAGTTTGGTTTTCAGTAGTGGAGAGAGGGGAGGAGTTGTTGAGGAGGTGGTTGGTTAGTTGGGCGAAAGATTTTTGGGTAGGGGATGAAGGGGCCACCCTGGTCTAAAGGATTTTGGGTGGTTTGGGAGGCGTCGCTGGGGGAGGGCGAATGATCCCGCTTGCGCAGGTCATTCGTAATCTGGATGAGTGCAGCTTCCGTAGGCATATTACCTGATCCAGCGATGAAGGAGGATGGATCGCCTGCGGAGACTGCGTCCATCGGTTCTGCTTGGTTGTTATTCATCTGAGCGCGCGGCCGCAGCCGCGGCTCCGCTCCGCTTCTTGAGGACAGTCCCAGTAAGGCTGCTCTGAAGACCTCTCTTGGCACTCTCGAGAAGTCGAAAGACGTCCTCTGGGACGCAGGTCTTCTCTTGGCACCAGCCCCGATTCGTCCTGCTGCGTGCCGCAGCGGGTTGCGTTTTCCCCTCAAATTGGTAAGATTTTCCAAATTGAGAGACAAAGGAATGTCACTGCTACGTCAGTGAGTCACACTAGTCCGTTGGTCGCACACTATACAGACACGCTATACATGCGTTTCCAACAGCACACTGCGAGTGAATCTGAGATGCGCGCTCTTGCGCATGTCGCTGCGATTGGACGAAATTTAGAGTGCTTCTACGTCCGACCTCTACAACAGTGACCGCCTCCGACGGTGCCGGTGCCAGCTGTTTAGGTTCGTAAGGACCGCCTGCTCAAATATGAGCTCTTCGTTCCAGATGTTGTTGGATTCACTTGGTTCATTTTTACTTATGCTGCCGTCCCCCACACGAGACGGGGATTGGCTAAAGAGGCAGGATCTTTTTACAGGAGTCGATTTGGAAGGGAGTGAAGGGACAAAGGATGGGAGTGGAGGGTAAAAAGGAGAAAGTGCGATGTTTTTAGGATTTGGTTAGGGGGAGTCATTCTGATCGTGAGTCGTTTTCAGTCACGTGTCGTAGTCATTACGTGTCATTTTGTCTTAGTCTCTTTTCAGGTCGGCGGGGGTGGGAGTTGAAGGATATCAAGTGGGTGTTTCTTGGTGCGGTGACGGGGGGGATTTCTTAGGATGTGGAGGTGGTGCGTAAGGAGATATTTGTATGTGGGATCGGAAAGGAACATATTAATGTGGATTACGGAGGAGTTGTGGACAAAAGTGCTGATGTGGGGAATGTTATGGAGGGATCGGATATCGTTGTAGCGGGTGTAAGGTTCGGGTCTGAAAATGAGGCGGATTACTGTTTTCTATTTTGGTGAGATGGAGGTAATTTTCTTGGGAAGTGCAGGACCAGGTGGGGTGGGCATATGTAATGAGGGGGCGGATGTAGGTGTAATATATAGTAAGTTTCTTTTTGGATGGTAGGGAGTGGTGGGTAAGGAGGGGGTGGAAAGCATTTATGATTCTATGGGTTTTGAGGGAAGTCTGCTTGATGTGGTGGGTCCAGTGGAGTCTGGGGGAGAAATGGTTGCCGGGGTACTTGATGTGGGGTTTCCAGGGTAGGGACTGCTGATCGATAAGGAGCGGGGGAGGAAGGGATTGGTGGCGATGATTGGAAAAAAGGATGGATTGGGTTTTGGCTGGGTTTATGATAATATTGTTTTGTTTGGCCCAGGAGTGGAAGATGTTTAGGGCGGTTTGTAGTTGGATTAGGGAGCGGTTTAAGGATCGGAAGGATGAGAGGAATGCAATGTCATCAGCGTAAAGGAGAGCTTTGACACTGTGGGTGGGTGGGATGTCATTTATATAAAGGGAGAAGAGCGTGGGAGATAGCACGGCGCCCTGAGGGACGCCGGCCTGGATGGGATATTTAGGAGAGCACTTCTGTTGGTATTTCACAAAGAAGTGCCGGTCGGAGAGGTAACTTTGGAGGAGGGAAGAGAGTTGTAAGGGGATGTGGGTTTTCAGTTTCATTAGAAGGATGCTGTGGGAAACGGTGTCGTAAGCGTGGGTGAGGTCGGTGAATATTGCGGGAATTTGTTTTTTGTCGTGGAGTGGGGTCGCTATTTCCAGGCAATATTTAGGGTTTGGAGAGCCGCAGAGCGGCCCTCCCGGAATCCAAATTGTGCGGGACGGATGATGGGGTTTAGGATGGGGTCGAGACGGAGGAGGATAATTCTTTCGAATAATTTGCTGAGGATTGGGAGCAGGCTGATGGGACGGTAATTGGAGGGAAGCTGATGGTCTTTGCAAGGTTTAGGGATCATGGAGACGCGTGCGGTTTTCCAGGATGTGGGAAAGTAACATAAGGTAAAGCAGGAGTTTAGGATTTTGGTAAGTAGGTCTATGGCGTTTTTGGGAAGGTGGTTTAGTTGGGAGGGAAGAATTCCGTCGGGACCGGGCGATTTGTTGGGGTTTATGGATTTAAGGATGCCACGTATTTCTTGGTTGGAGGTCGTGTGGGTGCGTTCGTTTAAGGGTTGGCTTGGGGATCTCAGGTAGCTAAGGATAACGGGATCGGGGATAGGGATATCAGGCGGAAGGAATCTCGTGGCTAGGGTCTGGGCGAAGGTATTAGTGATGGTTTGGGGGTCGAAAGTCAGTGTGCCGGCGTTGGTTTTTAGTGGGGAGATTTTGGTGGGATTTGCTCGGACCGTGCGTATTACTTTATGGAGGTTGTTGGGGCTACTTTTGTCTGTCAGTAGTTCGTCATATTTATGTCGTTCGTTGTATTCAAGTTGTCTATGTACGTATCTTTGTAATTGTTTTAGTCTATGTTTGTCTTCGTCTCGTCTGTATTTGTAATACCGTCTTTGTGTCTGTCTTTTCAGTCTTATGGAGGTTATTATGTCGTTCGGGAGGGTTGGGTGGGTGTTTTTTAGGATTGTGGATGATTTTCTGTAGGCGTTTTTAATTTGGAGCGTGAGGTGGGTTATGGACTTATCTATTTCCGGAGTCGAAGGGATGCTCTGGGGTACGTAGATTTTCTTGGACAGGATGTGGGTAAAGGTTTTCCAGTGGGTTTGGGTTATTGGTGGGCGTTGTGGGGTGAGGTATGGGGTCGTGGATGTGGTTGCGAAAAGGAGTGGGAGATGGTCGGAACAGTTAAAGAGGTCGAATTTTGGGTGCGGGGGCGTGATGTGGAGGTTGGAGGAGTGGATCACAATGTCAAGGATATCATTGGGTTGGTCTTGGATATAGTGTGTGGATTCCGGGGGGCTTTTTAAGTGAAGTGAGTTATGGTTGTCGAGGAAATTTTCTATTGTCCGTCCCGTCGCGTTTGTCGTCTTGCAGCCCCATTGGGAGTTCTTGCTGTTTAGGTCGCCGGCAAGGATGAAAGGATAAGGTAGGTTGAGGAGCGTGGTTAAATCAGATTGGGGAATTCGGATGCTGGGACGTTTGTAAGCGGATATGATTAGGATTGGGGTCGACGGGGTTCCGATTTCGACGGCCGAGCATTCGAGGGCGGTAGTGGGTGGGAGTTGGAAGGGGGTGTGGGGGATGTTATTTCTAATGAGGATGGCTGTGCCACCCCCATTGGCGGTAAGGCGGTCGGAGCGGTGAACGGTGTAGTTGGGAAGTGTGAAGGGAATGTTAGGTTTTAACATTATTTCCTGTAGGAGTAGAATCCCGACGGAGTGGTCTTTAAGGCCCGCTTCACACGGCGCCGCAGAAGCGCTCGAACCCGCCGCAGAAGACCCTCGGGCGACGACGAAGAAAGGGACCGAAGCAGGTACCTGCTGCGGCCCCTTTGTCCGTCGTCGCCGGAGGGTGTTCTGCGGCCGGTTCGAGCGCTTCTGCGGCGCCGTGTGAAGCGGACCTAAGGAATTGGTTAAGGAGGGTTTTTTTCGGGTTTAGGCCGCCGCATGCGTTCCATGTAGAAAGGGTAAGGAAGCGGGAGGAGGGAGCCATTTAGTTCAAATTTCAACAATATGAATGGCTGCCTGGATTAGTTTGGACAGGATGTCTCCTGGGCCTTTAAAGATGTTTAATAGGGGTGGGATGGCTGAGAGGATTTTCTTGAGGTCAAAAGATTGTATTAGGGTGAGGAGTTCTCGGATGTCTGATGATGAGGATTGTGGGTTTGGGGTTTCTTGGGGTGTGTTTTGGTTTTGGGTGGCTGCGGCGTAGGATTGGGTTTGAGGTTTTAGGGAGGGGAAGGAGTTTGTTGAGAATTGTGGTGGTGGTTGGTTGGCAGGGTTTTTTTTGGAGTTGTTGTTGTCTTTGGGAGCGGGCGTGGATTAGGAAGGGGCAGTTGGGGTTGAAGGCAGGATGGATGTGTTTACAGTTGTTACATTTTGGGACAAAGGATTCGGTTTCACAGGATGTGCAGTCTTCGGTTTTGTGGTTTAGGGAGCATAGGGCACAAACAGTCTGTCGTCTGCAGTACGTCTTGGTGTGATAAAGTCGCTGGCAGTTCTTACACTGTGGTAATCGGTCGCTGTGTCGGTAGTCCTCGGTCCGTACGCTGTAGTGCCCTATGTACTTTATCTTGTCTTTAGTCAGTTTCATGTCTCGTTTCGTTATCTCAACAGTAAATATTCCTAGTGGTGTCAGTCCGTTCGCGTCCCTCTTCTGCATTTCCGCTACGTGAAAGTGTGTGATTTGCAAGTCCGTCAAATTTTGTTGTATGTCCGAGATGGGGAATTTTGGGGGAAGTCCTTTTATTACGATTTTGTCCCGTTGTTCGTCAGTCGCTCTGTTAAAATGGTACGAAATGTGTCGGAAGAAGCTGTCTTTCAGTTCCGTGGTCCGTATGCGGTCTAGTCGGTCGCCTATTTTCTTGTGAGCTGTCACTGTCTTCGGGGTTATTATTAGTTCGTTAGTCGTGCATTTGGCTGTCATTTGTCCGTTGCAGCTGTCCATCAGGTCTTTCATCATCTCATTGGCGCAGAAGAGGCTGTCAAGGTCGATTTTGTACTGTCCAATTTTAGGTCTGTTGTACGTAGTCGGGGTTGGGGTTGCTGTGGTTGTGGGATTGGGAGCTGATTGGCTGGGCGGGTCCGGGGTTTGGTCCTTAGGAGCAATCGGGTTGAAAAAATTTGAGATGGAGGTAGTTTGGGGCGGGGGCACTGGTTTGGGCTTGAAGGTCTTTTTATAGGTCTGGAAAATTTCGGATTGGGTAGAAGGGTCGGCGGAGGTGCTGTCTCGCATGGGGGAGGCAGAGCGGTCCTTACGCTTCCTAGGGTCTACTTGTCGTGAGGGTGCGCCCTCCGTCGGCAGTTTACCCTCCGTTTCCTTCGACGTGCCTGGGTCCGGGTTAGTCGCGGCGTCCATTTCCTCCATACTGGGGAGCGGCCGAGGCCGCACTCCCCGCTGCTGTTCCCTCGCGGCGAGTCCCTCAAGCGCCCTCCGCAGCAGACTCCGGGGGATGGTGTAGAATTCAGCCTTCCTTGCCGCCCCGTCCTTCCTCGCCCAAAGCGAGTAACTTCCGCGGCCGCCGGCCGACCGCTGGGGTTGGGCCTTGGCCCTCAGGCTGGTGCCAGCGAACCTGCGGAGAAATTAAACTCGTTAGGCGAGTGCAGTGAAGGGCGGAGCGAAGTGCAGCACGTAGCGAAGAGCAGCGCAGGGCAGCGAAGCGCAGCGCCGGGCAGGACACGGCAGTGCAGAGCGTTGACGGAGCAGCCAGCTGGGTGATCCGCCTCCGACGGTACACTGCTAGTAAATGATGGTGGGGGCGATTTTAAGATATATTTATAACCTCGGTATCACGGTTTTAGCTGTCGGACGTAGAAGTACTCTAAATTTCGTCCAATCGCAGCGACAAGCGCATGAGCGCGCATCTCAGATCTGAAGTATAAGTCGTGCCTCTCCCGTCGCGCCCATTTTTGAATTCAAGTGTATAAGATCAGTCTGTAGCGATATCGAAATTCTTACAATCGACACACCATAGTTTTGACTGTATTCCACCACTTTTGTCAAATCTCTAGGCTTTCGGCTTCGAGTCGGACGTCTTGTTTCCAGGCCCGACGTCGCCACCTGCGCATTATACGCACTAGCGAAGGAACTTTCCCCCCCTGCGACAAGTAGTCAAAGTACTAGGTTGATATTAAAATTGCTGCATTCATAGAAAATGTAATAACCGATTCAAGTGGAATTCGTACTCTATTTCAGCCGTTTTCTCGTGCTAATGGCGCCTTAACGAGGGACCTTACGCGCCGGGTTTTCGTCGCGTGTCCGCGTCTCTGCCCACGTCTCTGAGAATTTACGTCATTTCACTTATTTAGGGGCTGTCCATAAATTACGTAAGACAATTTTCGGTGAAAATCAATACCCCCTCCCCCCACATAAAATACCGTAAATTTCCTGTTGACCCCCCCTCCCCCCGGGTTTCTTACGTAAGATTCCAATTTTTTAAATGAAAGTATATCATATATTACAACATGTTAACAAGTTTAATTATTATAAAATTTGAATTACAGTTTAATCATAGTAACAGTTAAATTTTAGATCACAGTTCACTTATAAATCACAGTTTAGTCAGAATATAACATTCAGACCCTAATCTGAACTCCAAGGATTTGTCAACCAATTTTCAATAGAATTTATAATTGGTACTGATGCAGTCTCCTCCTTATCCGCACTTAAATCTTCTGAATTTTCGTCAATTTCATCGCTTTCCAGCCACTCAACATCTTCTGAAGTACCATCATTTTGAATTATACAAAGAAATTCATTACTCTTTTTTATTATCCTTTTTTATTACTTCCTTTTTTGCCTAATATTGTGGGCCAAAGCTTTCGAATGTGACGATGCTGCTTTTTTTGACGCAAAGTACAGATGACAAGTCGAACACACTCTTCCTTCTATCTGTGATTGCACCTACGGACAATAGTAATCATACGGCATACATTGATACTTTTGTTGTGGTATTTGCATGTTTAAAGACATCCTTTGGAATAACGGCAAAAATTTGGCACCCCGTTCGTCGCCAATTTTAGGAATTACCAGTTTGTTTGCTTCATATTTTACTGGAAAAGGAGACGGGAGAAATTGGTATGTTAAAACTTGATGCAAATTGCTTCTATACGGTTTGCAACATGTTGAATGTGTACATTTTGTCACCTGTAAATAAAATCATATTAACTTTGAATAATCGATATTTAATATTATACAAACAAGATAATGATAGTTATATAAGCATGGTCACACATTTTGTTAAAAAGAAAATATATTTCAAATAGTCTATATTCGTCACGTAAAAAGAGAAATTTTGACTGCAAGAATTCAAGAGCGATTTGTATTTTGCAGCGACAATGATTACTTTTATCACAGCGATTGTAAGAGGAAAGACCAGTCATTTTTATCTCAAAAACTATTTAATTATTACTTTTAAATAATTTTAGAAAAGATGAATTACCTGAAGCAAGTACTGAGCCTCTCGAACATGTTTTCTCTACCATTCGGGATCGGTGGTATGTTTTTCGTGTTCTTGACTGTTTGGTTGAATATATTCAGCGGTGACTTGATAACCATCTATGATTAATTCGCTCCACAAGTCACTCAATATTTGACCAGCTTTAGCGATTTTTTTTCTCAAGTTCAGGATCAACTGTCTCTCCTTTGATATTTAGGTGAGAACCACATGAGCCATGAGGCAATATAACTCCAGATAATTGTACACTTAATGGTGTCATTCTTCGCTCAACGCGATTGAATGCACTTCGACCTGGCGCATTGGTAACAATAAAGAGTCCGTCTAGATCATGAGTCTTGAAATGTTCAATTGCATTTGATATAGTTTTAGGATACCTAAAAATAAAAAAAATATAAACAAAATTATTCATAAATTTACTTCTTGTATTACATTTTTGATCTAAAATCTAAAAAGAAAATTATATTTACCTAGGATTTTCATCCGGACCACCGTCAACACAAAAAATCAAAACAGGCTTGACTTTTTCACCATCACGTAGAATTTCAGAAAAGTATCGAGTTCTAATAATCGTTCAAAATCCGCGGCATGAGTTGATGCAGTCGATGATGAATGTTTCCCACTTCTTACAGCGATATAAGTGGGTCCAGAATACGATACTGACTCTGGTGATCCTAAACCTTCCGGTTTGATAACGATTCCAGCGTAAACAGATGGTATCAACTTATGTCTTTCAGCAATAACCCAATCGTGATCTGGAAGTTTTACTCGATATTGCATATGCATCAAAATTGGGGCTTGGTGGTGTGCTGCTGTGATACCAATAGGTACGCGAGCTTTATCATCTTGGGATATGAATCCTACTTGTCCAGGGCCTAAAAATGATGCTAAGATTTCTAAATCACGCACAGTTGAAGTACAAAACTTTCCATCTATGTGGCTTTTATGATCATTTTGCGCGCTGCACAGTTTAACAGGCACCGTTGAAACGTGCCTCTTTCCCTCAGTTGTAGAGTTTCTTTTAGGTAACTATCGCAAATAAAGGGAACTTCTTGAAAGGTGGAAATCTCTTTTCAACAGTTCTTCATGTAAATCTGAAAGAGTTTTACAACTCTTAATTTCCTCCATGCGTCGACGTTCATGCGCAGCACTACCAAAAATCGCAATTTGTACGATTGCATCAAGTAACTTTGGTTGCTCTTCCTCTAATCGTGGCCTACCACTTGTTCTTTGTTTTTTAGATGGAGTACAATCTTGGGTTCCTGCTTCCATTTTTCTCTTAACGGATTGTCTATACTGCCTTTGATAATTTGCATCATATTTCTTTCTTTTAGTTTTTTTTTAGTTCCTCTAATTGATCTGTCAGTTTTTTAATTCTTGTTTTGCAATCATCATTTGCAAAACCAGCATTTTTTCTTAATAATTCATGATTTAATTCAGATTCTACTAACTGTATTTGTGATTTTAACTTTTCTTGAGCAGGTGCGTCATAAGATTGTACTTGATTACACTTTTGCGATTTATCTTCAACGGGAATTGGCAATGTACTCGATTGAGACTCTTTTTGTTCCTTATTCGCAGTTTTGGAAACAGCAGTTTCTGTTCTTTTCGAAGAATCATCTGAACTACTGTTTCTGAAAATTTAATATGAAAATGATATAATATTTGATAAAATGAACGGAAACAAAATATAGTTATTAAACAATATATCTTAAAGAATAGGTCATTGTCAATTTAAAAATATTTCTAAAAATTCATTTGATTTAACATTTTCTGAGTTAAGTAATCTTTTAAACTGAATTAAATAATGTGTTCATATCCCTCTTATATATAGGCCCGGCTTATATATATATATATATATATATATATATATATATATATATATATAGCCCGGAGGAGGCTTGAAGGCGGCGCGCGTGAGATTCTCACGGCGCCCTTCTGCGGCCGACGCCCACACCTCGCATGCGCAGAGCCCCGCGCTCCGTACGCGCGCTTGGTACAGGCGAATTTTCAAAGATTCCTTTAGGGATTTCGTCCTAAAGAGTGGAAGCAGTTTATGGATGCGTTGAGTCATGTTTTGTCGTGTTTTTGTAGGTGTGTTTTCCATGTGAGTCGGCGGTCGAAGGTGACGCCGAGGTATTTAATCGTGTCTTGCCACGAGAGTGTGTGTGTGTGTGTGTAGGCGGATGGGAGCGACAGCGAGCGTGTTTGCGACGTTTTATACGTGAATAGGATTGCCTGGCATTTCTGTGCGTTCAGCGTGAGGCCGTTTTCCGCGCTCCACTTTGTGAGTGCATTTGCGGCTTGCTGTAGCTTTTTTAGTGCTTTTTTGATTCGGCTATCTTTGACTGCAAACGCTACGTCGTCAGCGTAGATAAATTCACTCCCGCAGTAGTGGGCGCGTCGTTTGTGAAGAGAGAGAAGAGGAAGGGAGAAAGCACGGCTCCTTGTGGGACGCCGGCGAGGATGGGGCGAGAAGATGAAGTGGAGGATTTGTATCTGACAGAATAGGTGCGGTGTGATAGATAGCTGGTGAGAAGGTTTAATAGAAAGGGTGGGATGTGCGGGCGAAGTTTGTGTAGGAGGAGCGGGTGGTGGACGGTGTCGAAGGCGAAAGAGTACTCAAAGAAAAGAGCTGGAAGTGAGCAGCGGCGGTCGGGAGAAGAGGAAACGAAGAAAGCGAAGCGGAGCGCTTGTAGAGCGGAGGAGCGATTCTTTCGAAAGCCGAACTGCGCCTCCCGGATGATGCCTCGCTGCTCGACGTCGGGCAGAATTCTCTTGAGAATTAGTTTTCCAAGGTTTTGCCGAGCATTGGCAGGAGAGAGATCGGTCGATAGTTGTTCGGGAGGCGCGAGTTTTTGTTCGGTTTCGGAAGTACCGTCACAGTTGCAGATTTCCATACCGCGGGGGAGTATTGCACAGAGATGCAGGCGCTGTAAATCGAAGTTAGGAGACGGGTGGCCTTAGGAGGTAATTTCTTGAGCATTTCGCTTGAGAGTTGGTCCGGCCCGCCCGCTCGTTTTGTTTGTTTTTAAGTTGGTCGCTTATTTAATTTAGAATTAATTTTTTAATTAATTTTTGCTGTTGGTTTGCTCCAAAAGCTGAATGAGCAACCATAATATTTTCAGAAATGAATCAATTTTTTTATGCAACTGAATGAGCAGATTCAGATGCAAGAAAGATCATTGATTCAATCTGTTCTGTAGAAACACTATTGAACATAGCATTTGCAAAATGTAAATGTAAAAGAAAAGAATCTTTTATTAAGGTGGTTTTCCAGAAAATATATGAAATACAGAAAAATTCTATATTCAGTTATAACTAATTTATTTATATATCAGTTGGCTCATCGTTACAAATGTAAAACAAATTTAAAAAAAATATTCACAAAGTAAATCTTTCATTTGAAATACTTATTTCTCAAGCTAATTTATACAAAAGCAATCCTACAACTACATTAAATCAACTACCACTCTTAATAGCTTGTTTCTAGAATTTATAAGAATTTAAAAGCTTTCTTTAATATTTATCATAAGTTCTAGTGCCGGATGATAGTAATCACAAGGAACTAGGACAGTCAGATTTAATTACATTTGAATAATTAGAAGCAAATAAGTCCAGAATTTTAGAATTATCATTTAATATATCCTTTAACTGTAATAAATTGATATAATGTTGTATGTTGAATTTGTGTGCAAATATCAATTTCAGTACTGGAGGTACCGATTAGGCTGCGAATTAAACTTTCCGCTCGGTAACGCACAGTCTGAGAGACACCATACTCAGAATCTGGAGATGATACCATTCCTCATTTGAATAAGGAAGCTGCACATCTTCCATGCCCAGTTCATAAGCGGTTTTCAGTCTTCCATATATATTGCAAGGATTATCGAAGTCCGAAGGTCTTTGGCTTGTGTCGAGAAAACGAAGGATTGTAGCAATACAGTATTTCTCTAATTCTTCTTGAATTTGGAAATTGTTTTAATTTAAGAGAGCAGCTGTTTGAATGGAAGTTTCCTATATTTCCGTTTATTGAGCGAGCCTGTTCGGATGTTGTGAACTTCCGGAAATGTGGCAGTAGGCTCGGGTATGCTTGAAGAGTTGGCAGTTGGTACATCTTGGGATTCGGTTGTTGGGTTTGTAGGGTTCGATGGTGACACGGTACAGGCAAAGGTAGCGAAGGTTGGATTTAATTTGTGGTATTTGTTAAGGAACTACGATTATATATGTCTAGGTTGGTAGTGGTTTTGTCGGGGTTGTGACGTATCACATCTGATAGGTGGACGCAGGTGAAGTTTTGGTTTTAGACTTCCTGGAACATTTCATTGGTATTTTGTTTGGGAAGGAGGCCTTTAAGGATTAATTTATCACGATTTTCAGGAGTAGCTCTGTGGTAATGGTAGTTTGGTGTGGCCGAAAAGAAGAGTTGTAAGTTTATGTCAGTTTTAATTTCGTGAAGTCGAGAGGTGATTTTCTGGTGGGCTAGGACGGATTTGGGGGTGATGATCAGGTTGTCTTTAGTGTAATTTGCTTGATCTTTTCACTGGTACATTTTCGAAGTTCTAATAGTTCTTTTCCATCAAGGATATCTGCCGTGGACAGAAATAATTGTGCCGATTCTGGATTTCTGGATGTCAAGGGTGGTGTTGGATTGTTGAAGTTTGACGTAGGTTCGGGCCCTTGTGGTTGAGAGTGAGAGTTGGATTGGGTGGATTGGTCTTCGATGGTAAGTGGCTGAAGTGAGTTGCTGGTAGGGATTGGGACTGCGGTTGGGTATTTTTTGCTCGCACAGGGTGTTTCGGAGTGGTGAAACCATCGTTCAGGAGCTTCCTGGGAGAGGGTGGTGGGGAAGGGATTTGGGTTTTCGAAGGGGAGTGGATGTTCCACTTGAATGAGGGAAGCGGGAGCGCTTGGCCGTAGTGACTTGCCTGAGTTCTGCGTCTGGTCTTGGAGGTTCCTAGGTCGGTTTCTTCGGCCTCCATCCTCACGGAGGAATACGGCCGAAGCCGTAATCCTCGTGAGTAGTTCCTCTCTCGGCATCGGCGCGATGCTTCCACACACGCTTTTAAGAGATTAAACACTGTTATTAATGCAATAATGCTACGACGTACAAAGGCATTGTTGCAAGATAAGGGAGAGTTAGGAAGTCTTCCAGAAAAACATCTGCAGGAGATATTCATACAGTTAGAGAAGGATGAGTTTGAGGTTTACACCAAAGTACTTTGGTTTTCCAAGACACTGTTTGCTCAGTTTTTACAACAAAGGGCAGACAAGGAGATGTTAGGAATGCCTACATTTTCCCAACCTCAGTCAAAGGACCCGAAAGAATTAATTGCAAGCAATCCTGAGTTGGCAAATATGTTCAACAAAATACAGCAGATGCATGATATCAAGACGCATGACATTCTGGTGCTATTGTTGTGGCTGCGACAGATCTGTGTACATCCTGGGCTGATAAAAGCAATGCTAGATGAAGAGGCGAGACAGTCTATAGATGAGGTAGATAGCGATATTCTCTCAAAAATGGGGGCAATGTCCTTACTTCGTCATTTCTTGGTGAATGATAGTCTAAGGATTGGAAGAAGTCTTAAAAGTGAACAACCCCGTGTTTGACCTTACCAGGATGAGTTCTGAAATGAAGGCTGTATTTAAAGTACTTCATGAGAAAGTTATTAATACATCCGATAAGGGAATTATTGTTTCCCAGTTCAAGCAAATGAGTGGAAATTATTTTCAGCATTGACTCTGGAGTAAAATGTGATATGTTAAGTGGTGCTGTACCTGTGAAAGATCGAATGGAAGTAGTAAAAAACTTCAACCGTGAAAGAGGTAATCAGGTACTTCTCCTTTCACTCACAGCAGGAGGTGTAGGATTAAATCTTACTGGAGGAAATCATCTTTTTCTAATAGATTTGCATTGGAATCCACAGCTGGAATCACAGGCATTTGACAGAATTTATAGAGTAGGGCAGAAGAAACCTGTGTACATTTATAAATTTATATGCCAGGAGACAATTGAAGAAAGAATTAAAGTTCTACAGGACAAAAAACTATCACTAGCAGCAGGTGTTTTATGTGGCACTATGCAAAGAAATGTTAGCAAACTTACATTGGAAGATCTCAAGAGTCTTTTCAGCATGTAAAATTGACTTTTAGAGGTAAAATTAATATTTTTTTCTGTGGTTTATAATATGGTTTTCTTTTCAAATCAAAATATTTGTTTTTAATATTTTATGGGTTTGTTTACTGGTGGAAATGTCCAGATGATTTGTCAGTAAATAGCTTAGTTTTAAAGCCTGTGATTTATGATTGTGAGGTGGAGATACACTTCGAAGTATCAGTAAATTTGACCTTGGAGAAGTTTTGAAACTTTATTATCATTGTATTGGTGTAAAGTGCGAAAAAGTAATGTAACGTTATGAAATGAAAATGTTGGGTTTTACAATCTAACAATTACATAGTAAATGAATGAAGAATAATCAACATTTGGTATAATCATTCTTCTATTTATGTATTTTTATAATATTCACGTTTTGATTATTCATGTATATTTATTTATTTATTTGACAGGGTTAATTGACAAGGGCAGAAGAAACCTGTGTATTTATTTATTTATTTATTTAGTATATTTCACGGACTAATTGTCCAATTAGCCGTCCAATTCGCCTAATAGCTCAGGACAGTTCAAAACATTATTACACATTTTATACAGAAATTGCATATCTCTCACACTTCGCAAAGATTCGAGAGACGGCAGTTTTAGTGTGTTTGATAATTCAGTATAATCGTGATTCAAAAATGGATCTGGAAGATGTAGTTTATGAGCAATCAACCTGAAAAATTTATGCTGAACACGTTCTATTCTTTGTTTATGTACTTTAAAATATGGTGTCCAAACTGATGAAGCGTACATCAGTGTTGATCTAATGAGGGAGATGTACAATGTTCTAAACGTTTGTACAGATTTAAATTTTTGACATGTTCTCTTTATAAACCCCAGTTTTTGAAGAGATTTTGTGACAATTTTATCTAAATGTTCACCAAACTGAAGTTTGCTGTCAAAAATTACTCCTAAATCCTTTATGGAGTTCACCCTATCTAATTGTTCATTTTGTATATAGTAATTATTTTGTATAATTTTCTTAGATCTAGAAAATGTGATCGATTTGCATTTCGATATATTAAGAACAAGATCATTATTTCCACACCAATTGATAAGGGAGTTAAGAGATTCTTGTAACGCAATAATATCCTGGGTTGATGTTATTGCAGAGTATAGTTTGAGGTCATCAGCGTATAATAAAAATTTAACATTTGTTAATTCATTACCCAAATCGTTTATAAATATGTTAAATAATACAGGTTCAAGGTGTGATCCTTGAGGAACACCAGATGTCGCTATGATTTCCTTTGATATAAATTGTTTATATTTAACATATTGCGTCCTCTTGGATAGATAGCTATCAAACCAATTTGATAAATTACCACAAATGCCGAAAGATTTCAGCTTGGCAATTAAAATGCTATGATTAACGGAGTCAAAGGCCTTCGAAAAATCCGTGTAAATAGCATCTACTTGAAAATTATTATTTAATGATGTTAAAATGTTTTGACTAAATTCCAATAGGATTGTTTCCACAGTTTTTTTGGCAAAAATCCATGTTGTTGTGAAATTATAAACAGATTTATTAAAGTGACAAGTTTTTTTGTGATAATAGATTTAAATACCTTTGGGATGATGTTCATAATTGAAATAGGACGGTAGTTTCTCACATCTTGTTTGTCGCCTGATTTATATATTGGTGTAATAAATGATGTTTTCCATAGGTTTGGTACACATCCTTCGGATAAGGACTTATTAAATATCAAACATAATATCTGTGACATAATGAAATTACATTTTTGTAGCACCATAGCTGGAACGCCGTCAGGACCCTTAGATGTGTTTAAACTGAGAGAGTTGATTTTTTCAAACACTTCAGAAATCGTTATTGGCAACATATTAATGATGTTCGGTGTTATATCTTGAATTGGTATGCGTTTCACATTTGGATCTTTATATGCAGCTTGAAAGAAATCAGCAAAAACATCGACTGATTCATAATTATCGAATGTTTGTTCGTCCATTATCATCATTGCAGGTATATCGTTGCAGCCTCTCAAGTTATTTGTATAATTCCAAAATTGTTTACAATCCAAATTAATTGAATTTTCTACATTGAGAAGATAATTATCAAAATCCCTGCTAGCTATCACTTTACATTCTTTACGAAGTTGGGAAAAACTTTGGTAAGCATCATTACTGTTGTTTCTTATATATTCTGTGGATTTGTTTTTTGGAAATTATTAACTCTTTCAACTCCTTACTGTACCATTTTGGGAATGTTGAGGAAAATATCTTTTTCACTGGTATGTAAAGTTCGAAACTGTGATAAAGATTCGCATAAAAAATATTTACCATTTCTTCAGTGTTTACGGCCTTTGCAATACAATGATATATGTTCCCATGAAATATTGAATTGAAATAAAATCAGCTGATTTAAAATCATAATACCATTTCGTATAATTAGGTTCTCCATCGACATACTCTCCCAAGAGATCAACTGTAATGGGTGGATGATAAGCATCTTTTTTCACTATGGGTACATCAGTGGTTCCAATGTTCAAATTTTGCAAATTCGTAAAGATTAAGTCTAGCATCACATCAAAATCATTATGGATTGTATTAACCTGGTACAGGTTTAACAAAGATATAGTATCGGATAAAATGGAAGATGAGCTTCTCTCTCTATTGGTTGTATCATCACTAAAAGTGGCATAACTTGAATATTTATTTTTCTCCCAAAATACACGTGGCAGGTTATAATCACCAAACAATATGTAATAGGGCGATATCTTTAATTGATTTAAAGCATTATCTATCTCAATAATTGATGAGCAGTGATCGCTAAAAAGTTGATCATTTACATAAGGAGCGCCATATGAAGCGCCTATTACATAATCATTGCCTTCACAAGTAATCTGAACAAAAACATGTTCTACGTTTTCGAAAGCACACAGTTGCTTACTTCTCAAACTTTTGTTGACTGCTATCAATACACCACCTCCTGTCGTTTTATGGCTAGTAATATCACTCCTATTTTTTTCTATAAATATTATAATTATCTAAACTTAGTTCGGAATCATATATATCATCAGGGAACCAAGTTTCAGTTAACACAATTATATCAATATCACAAAATATATATTTATTCGCAGCAATTTCTTTGAGTTTTGAGCGTAATCCACGAACGTTTTGATAATAGAAACAAAGTCCGTGATAATTTAGACGTTTTTTTGATTGTTTTGATTCTGAGCTCTCGGTCGCAGAATTCTTTCATGTAATTCTGTAATTCTTCCGTGTAATTCTTGTTTTCTATTTCGTATAATTCTTCCTTCAATTTTTTCCTTGCATATAAATTTATAAATGTAAACTTCTACAGGAGATAAACTGTCATTTGCAGCAGGTGTCTTAAACGGAGGTTTCGAGGTACCTTCGAGAAATCGAAGGGTACCGACAATTCGAAGTAGC
This sequence comes from Gryllus longicercus, assembly GCA_038098605.1. Taxonomy (NCBI): domain Eukaryota; kingdom Metazoa; phylum Arthropoda; class Insecta; order Orthoptera; family Gryllidae; genus Gryllus; species Gryllus longicercus. The sequence continues at coordinate 93,969 of JAZDUA010000320.1, read as the reverse complement.
TAGGTTGCAGTAAGCAGATGAATCGTGTAGGCGTATTGACGGACGCTTTAAATGGACGTTCTACTCGTCTGGGCGCTTGCTCTACGTTGCGATACCGCTCTAGTCTCTATGTCTCAAGTTATGTCGACGGAAGAGTATGACATTTGTGAGTGTTAGGTTGTTTTCGTCTGCCCACTTTGCTATTTTGTCGAGTGAAGTCTGTAGATCAGTCACTGAATGTGGTAGTCTCCGTCTGGTTATGGTCAAGGCTGTGTCGTGTGCCCATATGTAGTCATTTGTACGGGAAGTTGTCGGGAGGTCGTTGGTGTAGAGGGAGAAGAGCGTGGGTGACAGCACGGCGCCTTGAGGCTTGGAAGAGGCGGCAAGTAGTTGAACAATGAAGATGAGTGTAAAATGTTCGGTAGGAAAGGTAGCTTTTTAGAAGTGCGTGAAGGAAGTGAGGAGTGTATGGACTGATTTTGTATAGAAGGTTTCGGTGATTGTGTCGAAGGCTGTCGTAAAGTCGAGAAAAACTGCTGGTACCGGTTCACCTTCCTGTAGTCCAACGTCTGCTGTTAGTCTCAGGAAGGAAGGAAGGATCTGTAGTGTTTTATTACTGGTACGCCTGTCTCTTACGAGACTTTTCGTCCAGTTTCTTCTTCTTCCGGTTGTGTGTTTTGTACGTTGCGACTCCTCTCCCCTGTACAGGGACGGGGATTGGGAGTCGGGGAGAGAGGGAAGTATAGGGTGATTTTTGTTAAGGGGTTTTGGGGGTAGGGAAAGGGGAGGGGAGTGGATTAAGGAAAGGAGTGGGATGGGATATAGGAGGGGTTGGGAAAAGGTACGCGTTGTTCTTTGGTCCGTCGTGAGTTAGTGTTTAGCCCGTAGTTTTTGTCGTTTGTCGGTTATTCTATGTCCGCCCTTTGGCCTAGGTAATGGGAGGGGAAGTTGCAGGATATCAAGGGGGTGTTTTTTTCCGTGCGTGTCTGGGGGGATTTCGAAGAATATGGTGGTGGGGTATGATTATATTTCTGAATTGGGAATCCGTAATGAACTTTTGTATGGTTTGGACTGAGGAATTATAGAGGTAGGTGAGTATGTGGGGCATATTGTATTGGTCTCTAAGGTTATTGAAACGGGTTAGCGGAGGGGGGCGGAAGATAAGGCGGATGGCTATTTTCGATTTTGGGTGTCGGAAGAATGCTGTATGTTTGGGGGGATTTGTGAGAATTTTTTGGTGTGGGGACATGAACGGAGTAAAGTAGGGGTTTTGGATGGCGGATAAAATATTTTTAGTCGCGGTGTCGAAAATGTCTTGTCGAATTGGCGTCATTTGTAGTGTTTGCCTTAGTCTATTGTAGTTAGTGAAAGGAGGTGGTCTGAATGCAGTCCTTAGAAATCTATTTTCTAGTCGGTGAATTTTGTGGTAGTTCGTATTACTTGTGGTAGCCCAGGTTTCGCAGTTGTATTTAATAATTGGTTTTATGTAGGTCTTGTAAATCTGAAGTTTGGTCTTCGTTGTTCTTTAGGTGTGAAATGATTGGGGAAAGGGCATTGAGATTTCTATGAGCTTTTTGAACTGTCATGTCAATGTGTCTGGTCCAGAGTAGTTTGCGGTCTAGCATTATTCCTAAGTATTTGATATTGTCGGTCCAGTTGATGAGAGTGTTGTCGATAGTGAGGGCGGGTGGGTTTAAGTCAGTCTTGTTTCTGTTGAAAAGTATAGCAGTGCATTTCTGAGGATTCAATGTGACGTTGTCTTTTGTCATGCGGTGATTCTGTTGTGTCCTGGAGGGTGTATACATAGGCTGGAAATCGTTGTTTCGTCACTGTCAGTGCGGTGTCGTCAGCGTAGATGTAGTTTATTTTATTGGCGGTTGGTAGGTCGTTGGTGTATAGAGAAAAGAATGTAGGGGATAGGACCGCTCCTTGAGGGACGCCAGCGGTGATAGGTCTTTTGGAGGAGGTGGCTTGAATGTGACTGGTGAAGAATGATCTATTGGTGAGGTAATTTTTCAGTAGGGGGAGAAGAAATTTAGGGATGTGTGGTGTGATTTTGTAGACGAGGGTGTTGTGGTTAATGGAGTCAAAGGCTTGGGAGAAATCAAGAAAAATGGATGGTACAGGTGGTATTGGCGCTCTATTGCTTTGTTGCAGTCTGGTGGCGATGTCACATGAGATTCGTAATGTCTGTAGCCCTGTCCATCTGTTTGCCCGGAAACCAAATTGTGTTTGTCTTATACGTTTGTCAATTAATGGAGTAAGTCTCTTTAGAATAATGCGTTCAAATGTTTTTCCTAAAATTGGCAGTATGCTGATGGGTTGGTAATTGTCAGGGTTTTTACGTGATTTGTCACGTCAGTCGTTTCAACGCTATGGCTTTCACTCAGTCGGGACCGGTCGCTTTGCTTTCGTCTAGTGAATGTAATTCGTCCTTTATTTCGTCATCGGTAATTGTCCAAGGTTGTTGTTGGTGTGGTGGGAGATGGTGTTTTTAGGAAATATAGAATTGTCGAAGATGAAAGTGGGGTGTTTGGAGAGGTAAATCGTGTTTATATTTTGTCAGCGAAAAGTTCTGCCATCGTTTGTGTATGTCAAGTTTCCGTCAGGTAAGGTGAGAGGTTTGATATTTGTCTCTGTCTTGAGTTCTTTAATTAGTGTCCATATTCTTCTGGGGTGTCGTGTCATTTCGTCAATGTCGTTTGTCCATTTTTGTTGGTCGTAGGTAACGAGTGTTTCGTGAAGTACTTTTTTGTAGTTTTCGTAGGTTCGTCTATCTTCTTGTCTTCTGGTTCTGTAAAAAGTCTTTTGTGCCTTGCGTTTTTGACGAAGTAGTTCTAAAATATTGTCTGGTAGTTTAGGTATCTTGTCTTCGACGTGGGTGGATGATTTATATAATGAGCGATTGATGTGAAGGTTGAAGTGTGAGATAGCCTGGTCAATTTCTTTTGCAGTTTTGAGGGAGTTAGGGAGTTTTATCTTTTTGGAAATAAGGTGTTTAAATTTTTTCCAATCAGTGTTGATGGTTTTGCGAGAGATGCTTATGTGCAGGGATAAGATATCGAGAGTGAAGATGATAGGGAGGTGATCAGAGGTGAGTTCTTGATTAGGATGAGGCGTGCTGGTTATGTTAGATGAGTGAAGGATGAAATCTAGAATGTCGTGTGGTAGGCCTCGTACAAGGTGGGTTTGTTCCGTCGGTGCCGTCAGAGTAAGTGTCGGTCTGTTCAAGTAAGTTTCCAGTTTATGTCCGTTAACGTTAGTGTGTGTGCATCCCCAGGTGGTCGATTTGGTGTTTACGTCGCCTGCTATGATGGTGTCGGAGGTGAGCATGTCAAGGTCTTGGTCTAGGAGTGGGGTGGTTGGTTTGTAGATGGAGGAGATGGTGACAGGGCCCATGGGTGTAGCTATTTCAATTCTAGTATTCTCTATGTGGGTAGTGGTAAGGGGTGGAAGTTGGTTGTGCGGTATGTCTTGTTTGATGCATATGGCGGTGCCACCTCCGGCCGTAGGTCTGTATGTGGCGTAGTCGGGGATTGAGAATTTTTGGTGGGGTTTGAGGTGAGTCTCTTGAAGTAATAATATCCCGACGGAGTAGTCCTTTACGTATTGTCGAATGTCTGCAAGTTTCCGGGCTAGTCCGCCGTTCGCATTCCATGATGCGATGTTTGTCAGTCTGTCTCATTGTCATGTTCAGCTAAGTCGCATAATTTTGTCAGTATTTTGATGATTTTAGTCATGGTGTCGTCAGGTCCTTTGATGATGGTGATGATCTCTTTGGCAGTGGTTATGAGTTTGGGTATATTAAAAGTTTTTAGGAGGGAGAGTAGGTCTTTAATGTCGCTAATTGTGGATGTGTAATCTGATGGGAGTGGGGTTGTGGTAGGGGAAGTTTGGGTAATGCTGACGTAGGTTGTGTTGGTTTGATTTGAAGCGCATTGTCCTGGGCGGTTTGGGGTAAGGGAGGGAAATTGGGTTTGGTCGAGTGTGTTTGGTCGTTGGCTCTGCCTTGGTCTACTATTAGTCCGGGTTGTCAGTGCTGTCTGTCCTATTTGGCCTTTTGGAGGGCCGTGCTGTTGGGTGAGTAGGCAGGGTGGTCAAGGTTGCAGTTTGCGCACTTAAAAAAAGTCGTTAGTACAGTGTAGTGGTGGTGGTCGCAGCATTTGGCACAGATGGTGGGTCGGTGGCAGTAGTGTTTGGTGTGAAAGAGCATTTGGCAGTTTTCACACCTAGGTATCCTGTCAGTTTATCTGTAGTCTTCCAGGTCACTATGTAGTGCAGTATGCGTTTGACGTTGCTTTTGATGGTAGTCGAGTCTTGTTTGTTAATTTCCAAGATGTAGAGTCCTAGTCCTGTCAGAGTGTTGTCAGAGTTGCGTCTTTTCATCTCAGAAACGTGGTGAATTTTAAATGAATGGGCCTGTAAGTCGGTGAAAATGTCTGTCGGAGGGGTTTGGGGATAGTCCCTTAATGACTAGTCTGTCGTGTCTTCGGTAGTCTTGTGGTGGTGGTAAGAGATGTTGGAAGTAAAGTACTTTGCCCTGATTTCTTGTGTCAATTCTATTTTGTCTAGTGCGTCAAGTAAGGTTTTGTGGGCTTGTTGAGTCTTTGGGTGAAGAATTAATTCTTTCCGCGTGCTTTTCGCGTGAAAGCTGTTAGGGGTCATGCGGTTAAGGTCTGTCAGAAGTAACGTTGCGTTGGTCAGTCCAGTGTTGTCAATGTGGATTGTACCAATTTTGGTCGTGCAGTTTGTGGAGTCGGAGGTGGGTGGTTTTGGGTCTCGTTTGATTGTCCGGTAAGAGTAGTCTGTCCGTCAGGTTCATCGGGGGTGCTCAGGGGGAAAATCTATTGCCAGTAGCGGTGGGAGGGGGAGTGTACTGGCCGGTGCATTTGCAAACATACTTCCCGGTGGCTGGTTGGAAGGAAGGGTCTTGAGAAGGATTTGGTGCTGATTGGGGAGTTGAGGATGCTGGGTGAGGTGGATTGGTATAGTTGGGATGGCAAGGAAAGATGTCTTGGGGACTTGAGGGGAGAATGAAGATGCGCCTGACACGCCAGTATCGCTCACCCGAGTCGGTGCATCGGCGATGTCCAGGGATGGTCTTTTTGGCGGGGCTGAGCCGCCGCCTGCAGTTCCTCTCTTCTGTTTTTGGAGCATGTACTGCTCGCGCGCCTTCGCGAGGAGTGCGTCCCAGATTTTATTCTGCTCCTCGTCTTCAGGAGGTAATGGAGTGTTGATGTACTCCATTCCAACGCAGCGGCCGAGGGGCCGCTGCCCCCCAGCAATGGAATCGATGAAGCGAAAGCCTTTGTTTGGCTGACGGCAACTAGTTTTTGCTCCGCTACGCTATTTTTGCTCTGTTCTCTGCTCAGAGCCCTGAAGATTCTGCTGCTGCGTAGCTCGCGAAATCCCAACGCGAGGGTGTTGATGTCTTGAGGGTCCAGGGTGAGCGTATTATTTGGGTTTTTTAACGGGGTTATTTTGGTAGGGTTTGCTCTGACCGCTCGGATTACTTTATGAATGTCGTTGGGTCTGCTTTTGTTGTTTAGTAGGTCGTCGTATTTGTGGGCTTCATCTTGTGTCAGTTGATGTATAAGTCGTTGTAGGTGTTTAAGTTGTTTTTGTCTTCGTCTCGTCTGAATTTGTGGAAACGTCTTTGTTTGTCGTTTTAGTCTAATTGTTTCTACAATTTCGTGTGGGAGGGTGAGGTGGATGTTCGTCTGGATTGTTGTCTTTCGGTAGGCGGCTTTAATTTGTCGTGTCAGGTGGGTGATTGATTTGTCGATGTCATTTGGTGTTGGGATGGTGGAGGGAACATGAATCTTTTTGGAGAGAATATGTGTGAACTGTTTCCAGTTAGGTGTTGATTTTATAGGACGGTGAGTTGTGAGGTACGGAGTTGTGGAGGTGCTGTTGAAGATAAGTGGGAGGTGATCGGAGATGTGGTAGAGGTCAAGTTTGGGGTTTGGGTTAGAAGTATGAAGAGTTGAGTGGATTATGTCCAGAATGTTTGGGTTTCCGTTAATGTAGTGGGTGGGTTCGGAGAGGCATTTTGGTGTGATGGATGGGTGTGAGTCGAGGAATGTCTATGGTTTGTCCTGTCGAGTTTGTTGTGTTGCAGCCCCAGTGGACGCTTTTGCTTTTGAGATCTCCACAAAGAATGAAAGGGTAAGGAAGTTTGAGTAAGATTGAGAGGTCTGATACTGGGATGGGTATGGATGGTCCTTTGTAGGCGGATATGATAATGGGTGTTTACGCCTCGCGCTTTTCAGGATGAGAGGGTGAGGAAACGTGGGGACTTGGCCAATTAGTTAAAAATTTCAACTAATTTGATGGCGGCTTGGATCAATTTGGAAAGGATGTCTCCTGGGCCTTTGAGGATGGTGACGATTGGGGTGATTGAGGATAGGAGTTTCTTAAGGTCGCATGATTTTATGAGGGTCAGAAGTTCAGTGAGGTCTTGAGAAGAAGAGGTAGCTGGGGTTGGTTGGGTGTTTGGTGCTTGTGTGTTGGAGGGTGCGTTTGAGGTGACTGAAGAGTAGGAGTGGGTTTGTGGGTGGAAGTGAGGGAAGGAGGTAGTGGATTGTTACATTAAGTGTTGGTGCTGGTGTTGGAGTGGATTTTTGAAGTTGTGTGTTGCGGAGGGTTCGGGCGTTGGTGATGTACTGGCAGATGGGGTCAAAAGCAGGGTGGTTGAGCTTGCAATTGCAGCAAGTCGGGGTGAAGTTGTCTGTCTGGGCGTTTGGGCATTTGTCTGTGTCGTGGTTACCAGAGCAGAGGGCACAGGTGGTTGGTCGTCTGCAGTAGGTTTTGGTGTGGTAGAGTCTTTGACAGTTCTTACACTGTGGTACTCTGTCAGTCTGTAGTCCTCAAGTCTTACACTGTAATGTCCTATGTACTTGATAGTCTGTTTGGTTCTGGTAACGTCCCGTCGAGGAATCTCGATGGTGTAGATTCCCAGTGGAGTCAGTTGTCCGTCGGCGTCACGTTTTTGCATCTCGGCAGTATGGAAGGTGGTGAGTTGGTGGGCAGTCAGTGTGTCTTTGATGTCGGTTAATAAGTTTGGCGGAAGTCCTTTGATTACTAGCGTTTCTCTTGTTTCGTCTGTCGCTCTATTGAAGTGATAGGCCACGTGTCGGAAAAACAGCTGTCTGAGGTCTGTGGTCCTGATGTTGTCGAGTCTGTCTCGTATTCTGTTGTGTGCCGTAACCGTCTTGGGAGTAATCATGAGTTCAGTCCTTGAGCATTTGCTCGTGGCTTGTCCATTAGAGTAGTGCATGAGGTCTTTGGTCAAATCGTTGGGGCAAAGTATTGAGTCGAGGTCTATTTTGAACTGTCCTATCTTGGGTCTAGTACCAGTGGTTTGGGTTGGGGTCTTACTTTGGGAGGCGGTGCTGTTGTCATTCGTTGCTGTTTGGGTGGTGGAGGTAGAGGTGTTTGGATTTGGGGTTGTAGTTTGGTTTTCAGTAGTGGAGAGAGGGGAGAAGGAGTTTTTGAGGGGAATACTTTGAGGAGGTGGTGGGTTAGCTGGGCGGAAGATTTTTGGGTAGGGGATGAAGCGGCCACCCTGGTCTAGAGGATCTTGGGTGGTTTGGGAGGCGTCGCTGGGGGAGGGCGAATGATCCCGCTTGCGCAGGTCATTCGTAATCTGGATGAGTGCAGCTTCCGTAGGCATATTACCTGATCCAGCGATGATGGAGGGTGGATCGCCTGCGGAGACTGCGTCCATTGGTTCAGCTTGGTTGTTATTCATCTGAGCGCGCGGCCGCAGCCGCGGCTCCGCTCCGCTTCTTGACAGTCCCAGTAAGGCTGCTCTGAAGACCTCTCTTGGCACTCTCGAGAAGTCGAAAGACGTCCTCTGGGACGCAGGTCTTCTCTTGGCACCAGCCCCGATTCGTCCTGCTGCGTGCCGCAGCGGGTTGCGTTTTCCCCTCAAATTGGTAAGATTTTCCAAATTGAGAGACAAAGGAATGTCACTGCTGCGTCAGTGAGTCACACTAGTCCGTTGGTCGCACACTATACAGACACGCTATACATGCGTCTCCAACAGCACACTGCGAGTGAATCTGAGATGCGCGCTCTTGCGCATGTCGCTGCGATTGGACGAAATTTAGAGTACTACATCCGACCACTACAACCGTGACCGCCTCCGACAGTGCCAGTGCCAGCTGTTTAGGTTCGTAAGGACCGCCTGCTCCAATATGAGCTCTTCGTTCCAGATGTTGGATTCACTTGGTTCATTTTTACTTATGCTGCCGTCCCCCATACGAGACGGGGATTGGCTAACGAGGCAGGATCTTTTTACAGGAGTCGATTTGGGAGGGAGTGAAGGGAAAAAGGAGGGAGAGGAGGGGAAAGAGGAGAAAGCTTGTGCGATGTTTTTAGGATTTGGTGAGGGGGAGTCATTCTGATCGTGAGTCGTTTGCAGTCACGTGTCGTAGTCGTTACGTGTCATTTTGTCTTAGTCTCTTTTCAGGTCGGCCGGAGTGGGAGTTGAAGGATATCTAACGGGTGTTTCTTGGTGCGGTGACGGGGGGGGGAGTTCTTAGGATGTGGAGATGGTGTGTAAGGAGGTAGTTGTATGTGGGATCGGATAGGAACTTATTAATGTTGGTTACGGAGGAGTTGTGGACAAAGGTGCTGATGTGAGGGATGTCGTGGAGGGATCGGATGTCGTTGTAGCGGGTGTAAGGTTAGGGTCTGAAAATAAGACGGATTACTCTATTTTCTATTTTGGTGAGATGGAGGTAATTTTCTTGGGAAGTGCAGGACCAGGTGGGGTGGGCATATGTAATGAGGGGGCGGATGTAGTTGTAGTATATTGTTAATTTCTTTTTAGGTGGTAGGGAGTGGTGGGTAAGGAGGGGGTGGAGAGCATTAATGATTCTGTGGGTTTTGAGGGAAGTCTGCTTAATGTGGTGGGTCCAGTGGAGTCTGCGGGAAAATGGATGCCGAGGTACTTGATGTGGGATTTCCAGGGGAGGGGATGCTGATCGATAAGGAGCGGGGAAGGAAGGGATTGGTGGCGATGATTGGAAAAAATTATGGATTGGGTTTTGGCGAGGTTTATGATATTCATTTGTTGGGCCCAGGGCAAAGGTGTTTAGGGCGGTTTGTAATTGGATTAGGGAGCGATTTAGGGATCGGTAGGATGAGAGGAATGCAATGTCATCAGCATATAGGAGAGCTTTGACACCGTGGGTGAGGGGGATGTCATTTATATATAGGCAGAAGAGCGTGGGAGATAGCACAGCGCCCTGAGGGACGCCGGCCTGGATGGGATATTTAGGGGAGCACTTCTGTTGGTGTTTCACAAAGAAGTGCCGGTCGGAGAGGTAACTTTGGAGGAGGGAAGAGAGTTGTAAGGGGATATGGGATTTTAGTTTCATCAGAAGGATGCTGTAGGAAACGGTGTCATAATCATGGGTGAGGTTGGTGAAAATTGCAGGGATTTGTTTCTTTTCATGGAGTGGGGTTGCTATTTCGAGGGCCATGTTCAGGGTTTGGAGAGCCGCAGAGCGGCCCTCCCGGAATCCAAATTGTACAGGTCGGATAATCGGGTTTAGGATAGGGTCGAGGCGGAGGAGGATAATTTTTTCAAATAATTTACTTAGGATTGGGAGCAGGCTGATGGGACGGTAATTGGAAGGATGCTGATGGTCTTTGCAAGGTTTCGGGATCATGGAGACGCGTGCAATTTTTCCATGCGGTGGGAAAGTAGCATAGAGAGAAACAGGAGTTTAGGATTTTGGTAAGTAGGTCTATGGCGTTTTTGGGAAGGTGGTGTAGTTGGGAGGGGAGGATTCCGTCGGGACCGGGCGATTTGTTGGGGTTTATGGATTTAAGGATGCCACGGATTTCTTGGTTGGAGGTCGTGTGGGGGCGTTGGTTTAAGGGTTGGCTTGGGGATCTCAGGTAGCTAAGGATTACGGGATCGGGGATAGGGATATCAGGCGGGAGGAATCTCGTGGCTATGAACTGGGCGAAGGTATTGGTGATGGTTTGGGGGTCGAAAGTCAGGGTGCCGGCGTTGGTTTTTAATGCGGAGATTTTGGTGGGATTGGCTCGGACCGTGCGTATTACTTTATGGAGGTTGTTGGGGCTACTTTTGTCTGTCAGTAGTTCGTCATATTTGTGTCGTTCGTAATATTCAAGTTGTCTATGTACGTGTCTTTGTAGTTGTTTTACTCTGTTTGTCTTCGTCTTGTCTGTATTTGTAATAACGTCTTTGTGTCTGTCTTTTCAGTCTTGTGGAGGTTATGTCGTTCGGGAGGGTTGGGTGGGTGTTTTTTAGGATTGTAGATGATTTTTTGTAGGCGTTTTTGATTTGGAGTGTGAGGTGGGTAATGGACTTGTCTATTTCACAGGTTGAGGGAATGCTCTGAGGTGCATGGATTTTCTTAGACAGGATGTGGGTAAAGGTTTTCCAGTGGGTTTGGGTTATTGGTGGGCGTTGTGGGGTGAGGTATGGGGTCGTGGATGTGGTTGCGAAAAGGAGTGGGAGATGGTTGGAACAGTAAACGAGGTCGAATTTTGGGTGCGGGGGCGTGATGTGGAGGTTGGAGGAGTGGATCACAATGTCTAGGATGTCGTTTGGTTGGTTTTGGATAAAGTGTGGGTTTCGGAGGGCTTTTTAGGTGCAGTGAGTTATGGTTGTCGAGGAATTTTTCTATTGTCCGTCCCGTCGTGTTTGTCGTCTTGCAGCCCCATTGGGAGATTTTGCTGTTTAGGTCGCCGGCAAGGATAAAGGGATAAGGTAGGTTGAGGAGCGTGGTTAAATCAGATTGGGGAATTCGGATGCTGGGGCGTTTGTAAGCGGATATGATTAGGATTGGGGTCGACGGGGTTCCGATTTCGACGGCCGAGCATTCGAGGGCGGTAGTGGGTGGGAGTTGGAAGGGGGTATGGGGGATGTTATTTCTGATGAGGATGGCTGTGCCACCCCCATTGGCGGTAAGGCGGTCGGAGCTGTGAACGGTGTAGTTGGGAAGTGTGAAGGGAATGTTTGGTTTAAGCATGGTTTCCTGTAGGAGTAGAATCCCGACGGAGTTATCTTTAAGGAATTGGTTAAGGAGGTTTTTTTTTTAGGTTTAGGCCGCCGCATGCGTTCCATGTGGAAAGGGTAAGGAAGCGGGAGGAGGGAGCCATTTAGTTGAAAATTTCAACAATTTTAATGGCTGCCTGGATTAGTTTGGACAGGATGTCTCCTGGGCCTTTAAGTATGTTTAGTAGGGGTGGGATGGCTGCAAGGATTTTCTTTAGGTCGAAGGATTGTATTAGGGTATGGAGTTCTCTGATGTCTGACGGTTGGGATTGTGGGTTTGGGGTTTGTTGGGGTGTGCTTTGGTTTTGGGTGGCTGCGGCGTAGGATTGGGTTTGGGGGTTTTAGGGAGGGGAAGGAGTTAGTTGTGAATTTTGGTGGTGGTTGGTTGGCAGGGGTTTTTTGGAGTTGTTGCTGTCTTTGGGAGCGGGCGTGGATTAGGAAGGGGCAGTTTGGGTCGAAGGCAGGATTGCTATGTTTGCAGTTATTGCATTTGGGGATAAAGGATTCTGATTCACAGGATGTGCATTCTTCGGTTTTATGGTTTAGGGAGTATAGGGCACACACAGTCTGTCGTCTGCAGTAAGTCTTCGTATGGTATAGAGTCTGGCAGTTTTTGCATTGAGGTATTCTGTCACTATGTCGGTATTCTTCTGTCCGGACGCTGTAGTGCCCCTATGTATTTGATTTTGTCTTTAGTCAGTTTTATGTCTCGTTTCGTTATTTCAACAGTGAAGATTCCTAGTGGTGTCAGTCCGGTCGCGTCCCTCTTTTGCATTTCCGCTACGTGAAAGTGTGTGATCTGCAAGTCCGTCAAATTTTGTTGTATGGTCGAGATGGGGAATTTTGGGGGAAGTCCTTTGATTACAATTTTGTCCCGTTGTTCGTCAGTCGCTCTGTTGAAATGGTACGAAATATGTCGGAAGAAGCTGTCTTTCAGTTCCGTGGTCCGTATGCGGTCTAGTCGGTCGCCTATTTTCTTGTGAGCTGGTAACTGTCTTCGGGGTTATTGTCAGTTCGTTAGTCGTACATTTGGCCGTCATCTGTCCGTTACAGCTGTCCATCAGGTCTTTCGTCATCTCATTGGCGCAGAAGAGGCTGTCAAGGTCGATTTTGTACTGTCCAATTTTAGGTCTGTTGTACGTAGTCGGGGTTGGGGTTGCTGTGGTTGTGGGATTGGGAGCTGATTGGCTGGGCGGGTCCGGGGTTTGGTCCTTAGGAGCAATCGGGTTGAAAAAATTTGAGATGGAGGTAGTTTGGGGCGGAGGCACTGGTTTGGGCTTGAAGGTCTTTTTATAGGTCTGGAAAATTTCGGATTGGGTAGAAGGGTCGGCGGTGGTGCTGTCTCGCATGGGGGAGGCAGAGCGGTCCTTACGCTTCCTAGGGTCTACTTGTCGTGAGGGTGCGCCCTCCGTCGCCAGTTTACCCTCCGTTTCCTTCGACGTGCCTGGGTCCGGGTTAGTCGCGGCGTCCATCTCCTCCATGGTGGGGAGAGGCCGAGGCCGCACTCCCCGCTGCTGCTACCTCGCGGCGAGTCCCTCAAGCGCCCTCCGCAGCAGACTCCGGGGGATGGTGTAGAATTCAGCCTTCCGCGCCGCCCCGTCCTTCCTCGCCCAAAGCGAGTAACTTCCGCGGCCGCCGGCCGACCGCTGGGGTTGGGCCTTGGCCCTCAGGCTGGTGCCAGCGAACCTGCGGAGAAATTAAACTCGTTAGGCGAGTGCAGTGAAGGGCGGAGCGAAGTGCAGCACGTAGCGAAGAGCAGCGCAGGGCAGCGAAGCGCAGCGCCGGGCAGGACACGGCAGTGCAGAGCGTTGACGGAGCAGCCAGCTGGGTGATCCGCCTCCGACGGTACGACGACGAAGAATGTTGTGTTGCTGCAGAATGCCTGCCCCGGTTGGGGCTCTTCATTCCGATGTATTTTGTTTGTTTGTTTTTCTTTTTGATGATGCGCCTCTCCCCCATACGCGACGGGGATTGGGTTTGCAGGGTGGGTAGAAAAAAGATGGGTTTATTTTGTTAGGGTGTGACGGGTTATTTTGTTTAAGTAGAGGGTGGAAGGACGAAAAGAGAGATGAAGGGGAAGATAGAAAGTTGAGAGGAAGAAAAGTGAGAAAAGGAGCGGAAATTATTTTGGTTTATGTTTTTGTTGGGGTACTATTGCTGGTACTTGAAGTGTTTGTCTGGATGTAATATTGTAGTCTTTAAGTGAGTCTTATGGTAGTGTAGTAGCTTGTCCGTTAATCATGTTGTCTTGTGCCCTCTGGAGTTAGATGGGTGGTGGTGGAAGTTGAAGAATGTCGAGGGGGTGTTTTTTGGTTCTATGTCTTGGGGGGTTTGCAAGTATGGGCAGATGGGAAGTCAGTAGATAATTGTATGAGGGATCGGAGAGGAAGTTACGGATGCTATCTTGTGCAGAGGTGTGGATGTGGGTTGCTATGTGGGGGATGTTGTGAAGGGTACGAATATCATTTAGTCGGGTGTAGATGGGAGGTCTGAAGATAAGTTTGATGATTCTGTTTTCTATTCTGGTGATTTGAATATAGTTGTTGTGGGAGGTGCATGACCAGGTCGGGTGAGCGTAGGTAATGATTGGGCGGATGTAGGTGTAGTAGAGGGATAGTTTTCTGTTGGTAGGGAGTAGGTGATGTGAGAAGAGAGGGAGGAGTGCGTTGATAAGTCTGTGTGTCTTGGTTGTGGTTTCTTTTATGTGCGGGGTCCATTGGAGGCGTCGGGAGAAGTGAAGGCCTAGGTATTTAATTTGGTCTTGCCAGGGGAGAGGTTGCTGGTTGATAAGAAGAGGAGGGGGACGAGACGGGTTATTGCGATTCGAGAAGATTATTGTTTGAAATTTTGATGGGTTTAAGGTTATATTATTTGCTTGGGCCCAGGAGTGGAGGGTATCTATTGCTTTTTGGAGTTGGGTGAGGGAGTAATTAAGGGATCGGTAGGAAGCTAGGAAGGCAAAGTCATCGGCGTAAAGGAAGGCTTTGACACCGTGCGTTGGTGGGATGTCGTTTACATAGAGAGAGAAGAGGGTAGGTGATAGCACGGCGCCCTGAGGGACGCCGGCTTGGATTGGGTGTTTCGGAGAAGTGTGTTGGAAGTGTTTCACAAAGAAGTGGCGGTCTGTTAAGTAATTTTGAATGAGGGAGTAGAGGTGGGTCGGGACGTAAGGAATGAGTTTCATTAAGAGAATGCTGTGCGAGACGGTGTCGAAAGCTTGGGTGAGGTCGGAGAAAATGCAGGGGATTTCTTTCTTGTCGTGAAGCGGTGTAGCTATGGATAGGGCGAGGTTTAGGGTTTGGAGGGCCGCCGAGCGGCCCTCTCGGAAGCCAAATTGAACAGGACAGATGATTGGGTTTAGGATAGGGTGAAGTCGGAGAAGTATGATTTTTTCGAAGACTTTGCTGAGGATAGGAAGAAGGCTAATTGGGCGGTAGTTGGAGGGGATCTGATGATCTTTGCGGGGTTTCGGGAGCATTGTAACGCGGGCGATTTTCCATGAGGTGGGAAAATAAGAGGTCTTGAAGCAGGAATTTAGGATTTTGGTTAGGAGGTCGAGTGCATTTTTAGGAACGTGGTGTAGTTGGGCAGGGAGGACTCCGTCGGGGCCGGGTGATTTCGTGGTTTTGATGGTTTTGATGATTTGGGATATTTCGTGGTTACTGGTGGTGAATGGTTGTAAGTGGATGGATGGTTTTGGTGTTTTAAGGTACTTTAGGATTACGGAATCTGGGATGGGGGTGTCTGGGGGAAGGAGTTTTGTGGCTAGGGTTTGGGCGAGGGTGTTGGCGATGTCTTGGGGGTCCAGGATGAGTGTGTCATTTGGGGTTTTTAACGGGGTTATTTTGGTAGGGTTTGCTCTGACCGTTCGGATTACTTTATGAATGTCGTTGGGGCTGCTTTTGTTGTTTAGTAGGTCGTCGTATTTGTGGGCTTCGTATTGTGTCAGTTGTCGATGTATAAGTCGTTGTAGGTGTTTAAGTTGTTTTTTGTCTTCGTTTCGTCTGAATTTGTAGAAACGTCTTTGTGTTTGTCGTTTTAGTCTGATTGTTTTTACAATCTCGTCTGGGAGGGTTGGGTGGATGTTCGTCTCGATTGTCGTTGTCTTTCGGTAGGCGTTTTTAATTTGTCGTGTCAGGTGGGTGATGGATTTGTCGATGTCGCTTGGTGTTGGGATGGTGGGGGGAACATGAATCCTTTTAGAGAGAATATGGGTGAACTGTTTCCAGTTTGGTGTTGATTTTGTAGGACGGTGAGTTGTGAGGTACGGAGTTGTAGAGGTGCTGGTGAAGATAAGTGGGAGATGATCGGAGATGTGGTAGAGGTCGAGTTTGGGGTTTGGGTTGGAAGTATGAAGTGTTGAGGAGTGGATTATTACGTCCAGAATGTCATTTGGGTTTCCGTTAATGTAGTGGGTGGGTTCTGAGGGGCATTTTAGTGTTATTGATGGGTGTGCGTCGAGGAATGTCTCTATGGTTTGTCCTGTCGAGTTTGTCGTGTTGCAGCCCCAGTGGACGCTTTTGCTGTTGAGGTCTCCACAAAGAATGAAAGGGTAGGGAAGGTTGAGTAAGGTTGAGAGGTCTGATAATGGGATGGGTATGGCTGGTCTTTTGTAAGCGGATATTATGATAATGGGGGTTGAAGGTGTTCCTATGATGGCGGCAGAGCATTCTAGGGCGGTGGTGGGGGGGAGTGGGTAGGTGGAGTGGGGAATGTGGTTGCGGATAAGGATGGCCGTACCGCCGTTGTTGGTGGTAAGGCGATCGGTGCGGAGGACTGTGTAGTTGGGGAGGGAGAAATGTATCGGGGGTTTTAGCCATGTTTCCTGTATACATAGGATCCCGACGGAGTAGTCTTTTAGGAATTGGGAAAGGAGGGGTTTTTTGGAATTAAGTCCGCCTCGCGCGTTCCAGGATGAGAGGGTGAGGAAACGTGGGGGCTTGGCCATTTAGTTGAAGATTTCAACTAATTTGATGGCGGCTTGGATGAGTTTGGAGAGGATGTCTCCTGGGCCTTTAAAGATGGTGATGATTGGGGTGATTGAGGATAGGAGTTTCTTAAGATCGCATGATTTTATGAGGGTCAGAAGTTTGGAGAGGTCTTGGAAAGAAGAGGTTGCTGGGGTTGGTTGGGTGTTTGGTGCTTGTGTGTTGGAGGGTGCGTTTGAGATGACTGAAGAGTAGGAGTGGGTTTGCGGGCGGAGGTGAGGGAAGGAGGTGGTGGATTGTTACATTAAGTGTTGGTGCTGGTGTTGGAGTGGATTTTTGAAGTTGTGTGTTGCGGAGGGTTCGGGCGTTGGTGATGTACTGGCAGATGGGGTCAAAAGCAGGGTGGTTGAGCTTGCAATTGCAGCAAGTCGGGGTGAAGTTGTCTGTCTGGGCGTTTGGGCATTTGTCTGTGTCGTGGTTACCAGAGCAGAGGGCACAGGTCGTTGGTCGTCTGCAGTAAGTTTTGGTGTGATACAGTTTTTGACAGTTTTTACACTGTGGTACTCTGTCGGTCTGTTTGTAGTCCTCAAGTCGTACACTGTAGTGTCCTATGTATTTGATCGTCTGTTTTGTTTTTGTCACGTCCCGTCGAGGAATCTCGATGGTGTAGATTCCCAGTGGAGTCATATTTCCGTCGGCGTCACGTTTTTGCATCTCGGCGGTGTGGAAGGTGGTAAGTTGGTGGGCAGTCAGTGCGTCTTTGATGGTGTCGGTTGGTAGTTTGGGCGGGAGTCCTTTGATCACTAGTTTTTCTCTAGTTTCGTCTGTCGCTCTATTGAAGTGATAGGCGACATGTCGGAAGTACAGTTGTTTTAGGTCAGTGGTCCTGATGTTGTCGAGTCTGTCTCGTATTCTGTTATGAGCTGTGACTGTCTTTGGTGTAATAATCAGTTCCGTCCTTGAGCATTTGGTGGTGGCTTGTCCGTTAGAGTAGTGCAACAGGTCTTTTGTCAGATCGTTTGGGCAGAGTATAGAGTCGAGGTCGATTTTAAATTGACCTATTTTAGGTCTAGTACCAGTTGGGGTTTGGGTCTTGTTTTGGGAGGCGGTGCTGTTGTCACTGGTCGCTGTTTGGGTGGTGGAGGTGTTTGTCTTTGGATTTTGGGTTGTGGCTTGGTTGTCATTTGTAGAAAGAAGGGAGAAGGAGTTGCTGAGGGGAATACTTTCAGGGGGGGTTGGGTAGTGGCGCGGAAGATTTTTGGGTAGGGGAGGAAGGGGCCACCCTGGTCTGGAGGATCTTGGGTGGTTTGGGATGCGTCGCTGGGGGAGGGCGAATGATCCCGCTTGCGCAGGTCATTGGCAGTCTGGATAGGTGCAGCTTCCGTAGGCATATTACCTGATCCAGCGATGGAGGGTGGATCGCCTGCGGAGACTGCGTCCATCGGTTCTTCTTGGTGATTATTCATCTGAGCGCGCGGCCGCAGCCGCGGCTCCTCTCCGCTTCTTGAGGGCAGTCCCAGTAAGGCTGCCCTGAAGACCTCTCTGGGAACCCTCGAGAAGTCGTAGGCCGTCCTCTGGGACGCAGGTCTTTTCCTGGCACCAGCCCCGATTCGTCCTGCTGCGTGCCGCAGCGGGTTGCGTTTTTCCCTGAATATGGAAAAGGATTTTCCAAATTGAGAGACGAACTGTCAGAGAGAGAAACTGTGGGCTTAGCGCCCCGTGGTCGGACGGTGGCGAAGTCAGCCTAGCTCCGGTGGTCGGACGGAGGCAAACTATCAGCGTACGGCAGTTGGTCGGACGGAGGCGAAGAGTCACTCCTCCTCCGACGATACACTGCCAGTGAATGACGCCTCCGACGGTGCACTGCTAGTGAATGATGGTGGGGGCGATTTTAAGATATATTTATAACCTCGGTATCACGGTTGTAGTGGTCGGACGTAGAAGTACTCTAAATTTCGTCCAATCGCAGCGACATGCGCAAGAGCGCGCATCTCAGATCTGGGGTATAAGTCGCGCCTCTCCCGTCGCGCCCATATTCGAATTCAAGTGTATAAGATCAGTCTGAAGCGACATCGAAATTCTTGCAATCGATACACCATAGTTTTGACTCTGTATTCCACCACTTTTGTCAAATCTCTAGGCTTTCGGCTTCGAGTCGGACGTCTTGTTTCCAGGCCCGACGTCGCCACCTGCGCATTATACGCACTAGCGAAGAAACTTTCCCCTCCCTGCGACAAGTAGTCAAAGTACTAGGTTGGTATTAAAATTGCTGCATTCATAAAAAATGTAATAACCGATTCAAGTTGAATTCGTACTCTATTTCAGCCGCTTTCTACTGCTAATGGCGCCTTAACGAGGGACCTTACGCGCCGGGTTTTCCTCGCGTGTCCGCGTCTCTGCCCACGTCTCTGAGGATTTACGTCATTTCACTTATTTAACGAACTACGATCGTTTTTACCTTGTCTATTTCCACCTGTGCGAATTGGCGGTCCTTGATTTGTTTCTCCGAACCTTCCGTTTGCACTTAAACTCTCTGTTTCGCCCTCTCGGGAACGTACATACATCACTACGGTTATACGTCTACAATAAAAGCTTTAACAATGCCCTCACTAGCTTATACGGTTGTTATGGATTCATTTCTGAAGATTCGAATCATTTCTTTCTCTTCGCATGAACTAAACTATTGAAATTCTATTGTGTAAAGACAGAGAAAGTTGGGTAGAGGTGTATGTTGGAGAATATATTTGTGATTCTCTCCGTGGCAAGTTTGTGTATGATAGTGGCAATGGTGTCGGTGTTTCTGTTTTGTAGTTCTGTGTCAAGGATTGTGCCCGGAGGAGGCTTGAAGGCGGCCACCCGCGGCCGGCGCCCACACCTCGCATGCACAGAGCCCCGCGCCCCGTACGCACGTTTGGTACAGGCGAATTTTCAAAGATTCCTTTAGGGATTTCGTCCTAAAGAGTGGAAGCAGTTTATGGATGTGTTGAGTCGTGTTTTTGTAGGTGTTTTCCAGGTGAGTCGGCGGTCGAAAGTGACGCCGAGGTAGTTAATCGTGTCTTGCCACGGGAGAGTGTGTGTGTGTAGGCGGATGGGAGCGACAGTGTGCGCGTTGTGCGAAATTTTATGTGTAAATAGGATCGCCTGGCATTTCTGCGCATTCAGCGTGAGGCCGCTTTCCTTTTGGCGTTGCAGTTCCGCTTTCAGAAGTGTTTCTTTGCCCCTCGGGATGGAGCACGTGTGGACGGTGTTCGATCCAAGTTTATACCGGCACGCCTGACAGTTACTTTTCCACGTAAAGCGGTAGGGCGAAACAGAATGGGCAAGTCTTTCACGTTGGCGCGTTTGTAGTGGCGAGAGGTTTATCAAGGTTTCATCACTTATTTTTTTTTTACTAGTTCTGCATTATGCACTAATTTACACTAATTTTGACACTGATGAATTTCCTAAACGTGCCAACTGCTGAAATTAGGTTGATTCCCTAAGATCGGTCCGCACTACTAGTCTTGTGGAGCGACTAAGTGCGCGCACGGGCCGGTGAGACGCGGCGCGGAGGGAACTGGCGCTGCGACCTCTCGACGCGCGTTCAGGAGCGGGGCGGGCTTCGCCTCCGGCGCCCACGCACTGGTGTTGGTGGTGCAGCGTGCCTGCTCTTCATGCCACTTTGATATGATCACATTTATAAGTAAAGCGCCCGTCCCCCACACAAGTGGGGATTGGGTAGCAATTTTGATTCGAAACGTGTGATTTAAAGATGTGATGGCAGGAAAATGAAAGGAAGGAAGAAATAAGAGAAGTAGATGGAATAGTATAGGAAGAGAAAAAGTAAGAATAGGAAGGTAGACAGATAAAGAAGGCGAAATGTTAGTCGTTAGTAGGGAGTGTGTCAATTAAGGTCGTAATTTTGTTATATACCAGTCGTGTCCAGAATTTCGTTAATGTCTTGAGTGAGAAGTTGGTGGTAATTAGGTAGTCTAATTTTCTGTGCTCTCTGTGTCAAGTCGGTGGTGGGGGAAGTTGAAGTATGTCAAGGGGGTGTTTTTTCGTCCTATGTCTGGGTGGATTCGTAATAATAGGGATATGTGAAGTAAGTAGAAAGTTGTAAGTAGGGTCTGAGAGAAAATTTCGAATTATGTTTGAGGCTGAATTATGAATGTATGTAGCAATATGGGGAATGTCATTTTGTAGTCTTATGTCGTTGTATCTAGTATACAGGGCGGGTCGGAAGAAAAGTCGAATAATTCTGTTTTCTAGTCGAGTCAGTAGGAGGTAGTTGTCGTTAGATGTGCATGACCAGGTGGGGTGAGCGTATGTTATGATCGGGCGGATATAAGTATAATAGACAGCTAATTTTCGTTTAATAGGTAAAGAATGTGTAAGAAGGGGAAGGAGAGCGTTAATAATTCTGTGAGCTGACCGTGTTTTTTCTTGTATATGTTTTGTCCAGAGCAGTCGGGTGAAGTGAACGCCTAAATATTTAATGTCGAGTCGCCAGGGGATAGATTGTCTTGTCTTGGTTGGTGGGCGTCATTCTGGGCCTGCTCTTCGCTCTTCCCAGTTGGGGTTCGTGGCGTTAGCGTGTAATAAATGAAAAGGGGTGAAGGGAGGTGGGAGGGTATCTCTCGCTACCCCGTACATGACGGGGTTCGGAGAGAAGGGACGGGGAGGGGGGGAGAGAAGAGGGGGAATTTATAGATGAGAATATAATGGGGTTGCTTTTGGGGTAGGAAATTGTGGCCGATGTCGGTGGGTGAGTAAGATTGTGGTGCTAGGCGGAGGAAGTTTGAGAATATCGAAGGGGTGGAGAAATCGTGACTTATGGAGGGGTAGATTGTGAAGGACGTGTTGATGGGGTCGGGTTTGGAAGAAAGCAGTGTAGTGGGTTTTATTTAGGGCGTTGTCTACGTCTTTCCGTGCGGTGTCAAAAATGTCTTTGTCAATTGGCGTTAATTTCAGTGTTTGTCGGAGTCTGTTGTAGTTCGTAAGTGGAGGGGGTCGAAATGAGAGTCGTAAGAATCGATTTTCTGTTTTAACTAGTTTTGTGTAGTTAGTCTTGGATGTCGTTGCCCAGGTCGCACAGTTGTAAGTCAGTATCGGTTTGATGTACGTCTTGTATATGTAAAGTTTCGTTTTGTCGGGAGTGAGTGGGTGCGTCAGAACAGGTGTCAGGGAATCTAGTCGTCTATTTGCTTTTTGGGTAATTGCGTCAACGTGTCTGTTCCAAGAAAGCTTGCGGTCAAGAGTGATGCCTAGGTATATTGTCTCGTTCGTCCAGTCAAGTGTAGTATTGTCTATGGTGAGCGGGGGTGGTGGTGGATGTTCTTTGCCAGGGTAGCCTCTGTTGAAGAATATTGCTGCACTTTTGTGGGGGTTTAGTCTCAGGTTGTTGTCTTTAGCCCAGGTAGTAATGTCGTCTAAGTCGTTTTGGAGTATTTGAGCTGAGTGAGGAAGTCTACGTTTTGTCACTGAGCTGTGTCGTCGGCGTAGATGTAATCGTTAGTCTGCGGTGAGGTCGGTAAGTCATTCGTATAGAGGGAGAAGAGGATAGGGGAGAGGACGGCTCCTTGCGGGACGCCGGCGAGGATGGATCTGAAGGAGGAGGAGTTGAGGTGATTAACGTAGAAGGTGCGGTTATTCAGGTTGTTGGTGATGAGAGGGAGGAGGAAGCGGGGGATATGCGGGGTGATTTTGTATATTAGTGAGTTGTGATTAACGGTGTCGAAGGCAGTGGTGAAGTCAAGAAAAATAGCTGGAACTGGTTGTAGTTTTCCCTCCTGTAGTCGCGTTGCAATGTCAGAAGTTAAGCGTAGCGTTTGTAGTCCAGTCGATCTGTCTGCTCGAAAGCCGAATTGCGTCGGTCTGAGTCGTTCTTCTATTATTGGGGATAGTTTTTTCAGGACGATGCGTTCAAATATTTTACCTAGGATGGGGAGGAGGCTGATCGGTCTATAGTTGTCAGGATTTTGAAAGGACTTGCTGAGTTTGGGGATCATTCTGATTTTGGCTATTTTCCAGGAGTTGGGGAAGTAGGTGTTGATACAAGCGTTAAATATTTTAGTGATAAAAGTCAGTCGCGTTTTTGGTCAGGTTTTTGAGGGCGTTGGCTCTTACTCCGTCGGGGCCGGTCGTTTTACCGCCGTCGAGGTTTTTCAGTTCGTCCGTTACGTCCGTGTTAATAATAGTCCAAGGTGTTTGTTGATGTTGTGGGAGATGAGGCGTTTTCATGAAATATAAAATGGTGGATGAGGGGAGGGGTGCGTTGGGTGCGGTGAATCTTGTCTGAGGTTTGTCTGCAAAAAGTTCTGTCATCGTCTGTGGATCGTAAGTTTTAGTGCCGTCGGGTCGTAGTAGTGGCGAGATGTTATGTGTGGTTTCTTTGAGAGATTTTATTAAGGTCCAAATTTTGCTGGGGTGCGTAGTTAAGTCTGTGATTGTTTTCGTCCAACTTTGTCGTTCGTAGTCTGAGTGAGTCGTGTAAAGTTTATTTGTAGTATAAGTACGTCATTTTGTCTTGTCGGCGTGTTCTGTAAACAGTTTTTTGGGTCTCGTTTGTAGCGTAGAAGTAGCAGTATGTGAGTTGGTAGTTTTTCCTGCGAGGTATTGGTGAAGGAGGAGGCTTTCCGGAAGGAGCGGTTGATTTGGAGGGTTAGGTGTTTTATGGCTTGATCAATTTCGACTTGGTTGGTAAGTGCATTTGGGGATTTAACTTTTTTGGAGACAAGGTGTTTAAATTTGGCCCAGTTAGTGGAAATGGATCGGGAGGGGAAATAGAAGTTGGGGATGAAGTATGTGGTGTAGAGGGAGGTGGTCGGAAGTGAGTTCAAGATTGGGATGGGGGGTGCTTATTGTGATATTGGAGGAGTGAAGGGCGAAATCCAGGATGTCGTGAGGGAGGTTGCGGATAAGGTGGGTAGGTTCTGCTGGTGCTGATAGGGTTATGTGTGCGTTCGTGTCGAGGTATGTCTGTAGTATTTGTCCGTTGATGTTGGTATGTCTGCAACCCCAGGTAGTTGATTTAGAGTTTATGTCTCCTGCTAATAGAAAGTTGTCATGCGTAAGTAAAGTCAGGTCGCTGTCTAGTAGCGGGAGTTGTGGAGGTTTGTAGATGGAGTCTATTGTGAGAGGTCCGTGGGGGGTGGGTATTTGGATTAGGGTGTTTTCGATGTGGGTGGTGGGGGCGGGGGGGAGTTGGGCGTGAGGGATGCCTTTTTGTACACAAATTGCGGTTCCACCGCCAGGGGTGGAGCGGTCGGTCCTGTAGGTTATGTAGTTGGGGATATTGAAGGGGCGGGATGGTGTCAGGTGCGTCTCTTGTATGAGTAGTACCCCGACGGAGTAGTCTGTCAGGTATTGTTTAATGTCAGTCAGCTTTCGAGCGAGTCCGCCATTGGCATTCCAGGAGGAAATGTTAAGAAGTCGGCGTCTGATGTTTAGAAAAGTTCGCATACTTTGCTGATGACAGCGATGATTTTAGTCGTCGGTCGGTGATTTACATATGGTGATTATGTCTTTGATGGTGGTAATGAATTGGGTGGTATTGAAGGATTTGAGGGAGATAAGTTATTTGAGGTCGCTGAATGTGGAGGTAGGAGAGGGAGTGGGTGTGGGAGTCAGGTTGCTGGTTCGGGAGGAGAAGGATTGTCGTGAGTTGGTCGTGGGTGCAGTGAAGGTTTGCCGGAGTGTGGTGGTGTTAGTTTGGGGGAGTGGAGGGAATTCAGAGTTGTTGGGGGCTGGTAGGGTTCGTCCAAGGTTTGTTGGGTTTTGTCTAGATTGTTGTAAAGTCTTTTGTCTGTCGAGCTTCGCTTTGGTCAGAACGGGACAGTCAGGTGAGTAGGCGGGGTGGACGTCGTTGCAGTTTGCGCATTTAAATGTCTGGCTATTACAAGTTGAGGTGTGGTGGTTTTCGCTGCATTTAGCGCAAATGGTCCTTCTATGGCAGTAATGTCGGGTGTGGAAGAGCATCTGGCAGTTGTCACAGCGGGGAATGCGGTCAGTCTGGTTGTACTCTTCGATGGTGATTCAATGATGAAGTAGGTATTGGATAGTGGTTTTAATTTGTCCTGTCCCTTGTTTGTTCGTCTCGATCACGTAGAGTCCTAGTCCAGTCAGGGCGTTGGTGTCGGTCCTCTTCTTCATCTCCGAAACATGGTGGATTTTGAAAGGGAATTGGGAGAGGGCAGTCAAGACGTCAGTCGTGGGGATGTTGGGGGATAGTCCTTTAATTACCAGTTTGGCATGTCGTTCTTCTGTTGTCCTATGGTGGTGGTAGTACAAGTTGCTGTCAAAGTATCGCGTCCGTATTTTGGGGTCTAGTTCTATTGCTTCTAGGGCTTTCAGAATTTTGTGATGTGCGTCAATTGTCTTGGCTTGGAGTGTGAGTTCAGTCTTTGTGCTCTTAGCGTAGAAGGTGTTAGGTAGGTGTTGTTGCAGGTCGGTCAAGAGTCGCGTGGGGTATTTGAGTCCATGGTTGTCGATATGTATTTTGCCTATTTGGGGGCGTCTTATGGGTGTTGGGGTTGTCTCTGTTGCAGTCGGGGCTTCATTGTTGCTAGTCTTGTCACTTTCAGTCTCTGGTGGCGTCAGAATATTGTAGCGGTTGTCAGTAGGTAGTGGCGTCGGCGCGCTGGGCGGGCGAGGTCTGGCTGTGTGATGCCGCTTTGGCACACGAAAGCCGTCGTCCGTCGTAGCGTCAGGCGTAGTGGGTGGTGCAGGTTGGGAAGTGTGGGCTGAGGAGTTATTGGGAGGTTGGGTCGGGATTGCTTCGTGGGGACGGGGAGCCACGCTAGCGCCACTCACCATCTGCTGCTGCGTGCTGGGTAAAGCCTGGTGATGGGCAGAAGAAGAGGAAAGCTTCTTCTTCCGTTGGGCTTGTTTTTCGGAATGGAGTAGGAGCTGCTGCCAGTCGGTGGGGTCGGCCAGCTCGGCGTCGCTTGACGCGTAGGAGCTCGCAGCTTCGGAGTCCATTGCTACAGGAGCAATGGGCTTCCGCCGGGCTAGCAAGTTTTGCTCTAGGCTGTCGGCTAACAAATTGTTCAATAAGTTTGTTGCAGGAACAGCTTCGCTCAGGAATCTTCGCTCGGCTTCAGACTTCGAATTTAAACTTCGTTTTCTAACTTGGTTTATTCTCGTCTCGTCAGTCGCTGTCGTGTGGCGCTCGATATCTCTCTCTCTCTCTGTGGAGTATTAAGTTTTCTGGGCGGCCTGCGCCTTGTTTGGCGCTCTTCCGCCGGGGTGTTTAACTTTTGGAGCTGCTGGATGGAGAGCCCTGCTCCGCATTCGAGAATGCGGGGCCTTGGAAAAAACTCTCAATTATTTTATATTTTGATGTGCGATTTGACTCGCGGCGGATTGCTTAGTGCGTCGGAAGGAGATGGAGAAAGAATTGGTGGAAAGGTTTTTGGATTGAAGTTGGTATTTGGTTTTGGGAAATGTAGGATGCGGGGATATTTTAAAATAGTTGATATTTCGTAGATGGGTAGTGCAATTATGAATTTGAGATGGTGTAATTACGGGGGTTGGATGCAGCGGGCGTCTGTGGAAAATTGTTTTCGCCCTACTGCCGGCAATTTGTTGTAGTATTGCTCGAATTTTTGGAATGCGTTCTTTAGCTCCGGGTTTGAAAAGATGGTTTCTATTTCTTTCCGGGCTGTTTTTGTGATGTGGGAGTGGATTCGAGTAAGTTCAAGCTTTTTTAGGTAGTGCGCGTATTGCTGGCCCAATTCCGGTCGGCACGAGATTCTAATGAAGCGGTTCTCGGCTTTTGTGAGGTGGCGGATATTATCTTTGGAGGCCGTCGCCCAGGTTGCACACGCGTATGTGCCCGCGCTTCGGATACAAGTTTTATACAGGGGAGCTTTAGTTTTGTGAGAAACTTTCTTTGCTCGTAGTATTGGGGTTAATCTCGCAATGTACGAGCCCATTTTTTTGGCTGCCTCTGTGCAGTGTTGTTTCCACAGCAGTTGTCGGTCGAAAGTTACTCCCAGGTATTTTATATCTTTCTGCCAAGGGAGCCGCGTGCCGTTGATGCTGAGAGGCGTGAGGCGTTCTCGGCGCCAACTGAACAGAATTGCCTGGCATTTGTTCGGGTTCATCGTGATTCCGTTAAGCTTGCACCAGTTTACTAGGTTATCGGTTGCTTCTTGCAATCTTCTGACAGCGGTTTCGGTTTTTCTGTATTTTGATGCAAGGGCCACATCGTCAGCGAAAAGGTATTCTGAGACGTGAGGGGATTGTGGGAGGTCGTGGATATAAAGGGAGAATAGAAGAGAAGAGAGCACGGCTCCCTGTGGGACGCCGGATGGTATACTTTTAAGAGCGGATTTGTGGGCCTGATATTTGACGAGAAAGGTTCTGTTTTGAAGGTAACTAAATAGGAGGCGGCATAGATGTGATGGTAGAAATTTGAGGCATTTTTGGAGAAGAATATGGTGGTTAACTTTGTCAAAGGCGTAAGAGAAGTCAAAGAATATGGCGGGGATTTCGCATCTGTGGGAAAGTGTGGAAGCAACTTCCATTGCCAGTCGAAAAGTTTGCATCGCTGACGAGTGGCCTTTGCGGAACCCGAATTGCGAAGTTCTGATGGCTTGTGCTTCGCGTAGTTTTTGGTTTATGGCGGGGAGGAGTAGTTTTTCGAATATCTTTGAAATTTGTGATAGCAGGCTAATAGGACGAAAGTTTTCTGGGTCTGTTTGATTTTTATTCGGCTTTTGCAGCATGATAATTTGCGCTTTTTTTCAGTTTTTCGGGAAGTAGCTAACTGTTCGGCATGCGTTCATAATTTGGAGTAAGGCAAGGATGGCGCTTTTCGGCAATTGTTTGAGCATCTTTCCACTTATGTGGTCTGGTCCGCTCGCTTTTCTGTCGCTCAATTGTTTTATTTTTTCTGCCAATTCTTCTTCTGTTATTTGTAGTATGCTCTCCTCCGTTTGTCTTCCGTCTTGGTCCGTAAGTAGGCAGTCTTCATACGTAGGAGGCAGTGTTTCCGTTACTGGGTGGTAGAGGCCGTTTCTTGTGTGGTAGGCGTTCGTCGGAGTTGGCGTGAATCTTTTTTCTAATACTGCGGCGAAGATTTCTGCTTTGCGCGCTGGGTCGTACGTTTTATTTGGAGTGGTCGGGTCTTTAAGGGCCGTGATGGCCATGTCGGATTTTTTAATGTTTTTTGGATTTTCCATAGGTCGGTGCGGTCTTTTAGGTCTGCTTTTGCTATGTATTCGTTCCATTGGTTTTCTCTGTGTTTTGCTAGAATTTTTGCTACTGTGCGTCTTGTCTGAAATATTGCTTTGTCTATTGCGTCTCTTGATAAGTAAAATCGTCTTTGTGCCCGGCTTCGTTCTTGAATTAGAGTAATAATGTAAGGTGGGAGAGGTTCGCGGCCTCCTTTGTAGTGAGTTCTGGTCGTATGAATGTTATAAGCTGTCCTAATGTGATATTCAATTTTGTCTATGGCTTCGTCAATTTCTTGGGGCGTTTCGGGCGTTCTGCTTGAGGCGTGAAGCTTGCGGGCCACTCGATCGCGATATTTCCTCCAGTCCGTGTTTTCAGAGCCTTTTTTGCGAAACGTGAATGGGGAGGCTCCTATGAAAATTGCCGAAATTATTGGGAGATGGTCGGATTGTAGCTCGATTAGCGGGCGCGGAACTGTTGGTTGGATGGAGTGCGAGTGGATGAATAAATCGAGGATGTCGTGAGGTAATTGATTGAGGAGGTGGGTGGGTCCATTAGGGGGGTGTAGGGCCAGTGAAGGATGGGAGTCAATATAATTTTGGAGAACGTTTCCTGCGGTTGAGTTGTTACGGCAACCCCATTCTATTCGTTTCGCATTTAAGTCGCCACCTATAACTACTGTGGCGCAGTTGGCTGTAATTGCGTCTAGGTCTTCCGTAAGTAGACGTAAACCTGGGCTTCTATACACGGATATGAAAGTTATCGGACCGGTGGCCGTTCCTACTTCAACTATTGTTGCTTCTAAGTGTGCTAGTTGGGGCGTAGTTATTCTCGTGTGCGGGAGTGTGCGTCTAATCGCAATTGCCGTGCCGCCGCCTTGCCTGTTTGTCCTATCGTTCCTGTAGATGTGGTAGCCTCTTAGGTTGAAGTTGCGGGTGCTGGATAGATGTGTTTCTTGAATTAGTAGAATAGCTATGCCGTAATCGTCGCAGAATTTTTCGATTAAGGTTTTTGTTTTGATGCAGGTGCCGTTAGCGTTCCATGACGCGATGTTGTATAGTCTGTTTATTATGTGGGCCATTTAAAAAATTTCGGCAATTGATTGAAAAGCTGTGAGAAAATTTGTTAATAGGTCGCCTGGGCCTTTGAGAATATTTATTGCTGTTTTAGCAGCGGTTATTAGTTTAGTAATATTGAGGCCTTTAACTATGTCAAAGAGTTCTTTTAATTCGGAGAGCGCGCCTAGAGCATGCTGGCCTCCGATTGGCTGCGGGTTCTGCGGGCTCTGTGGTGGTTGGGCGGCTTGTCCCCACCATGCTGGCGCGCTTGCGGCGGGGGTTGCGAGCGACGGGAAGTTAGTGCGCTGCTGCGCGTTGTTCGGGGCGGGTGTATTGCCGCTGCGCTGCTCGCGGGCGGCGCGGAGCCTTGCGAGTTGCTGATTCCGCACTCGTAATGCCTCCAAGTGAAAGCTGCATTCACGATAGTTAGCGGGGTGGGCGCCTGTGCAATTCGCACATTTTGGTTGAGTATTAATCTTGTCTTGAACCGGGCATTGGGCCGAGTTGTGTAATCCCGCGCAACCCATGCAGCGTGGTTGGCGTCGGCACCCGTTTTTCGTATGCCCCCAAGCACAGCAGTTTAGACAGAGCGGGATTCTGTCTTTGTCTCTTGGTTCTTCGAAACTGATTTTTATGTACATTAAATGTCTGATTTTCTTGAGTTCGTTTATTTGGGATTGATTGAACTCTATGGCATAGAGCCCGAAGCCTTCGAAACTGTTTGGAGCTATTTTCCTCTTTAGTTCACTCAAATGGTGTACAGTTATTCCCTGATTTGTAATTTCGTTTTTTAATTCTTCGCAGCTCAAGTTAGTGTCTAGTCCCCTGATAATTAGTCTTTTACGTCTTTCTGTTGTAGCTCTGTGAAAGTAATAGTTAAGTTCGGTGTCGGTCTTTGTTTTTTTGAGTATGTCGTCTAATGTTTTGTGGTCTTCGATGCAGCTGGGTCTTAGGATTAACGCGTGTGCGTTAATTTGTGCGTACATCGCTTTTTTGCAGTAGCCCCTCAGATAGTTGGAGAGGCCTACTGGGTCTTGGAGGGTGGCTTTTTCTATATAGAAGCTGCCAATTGAGGAGGTTTTCGTTTGTCGGGGCAGGTTAGGATTGGGGTTGGTCATTTTAGTAGTCTTTATTGTTGCGTCAGTAGTTTTTTCTGCTTCAGTCTGTTTTTCCTCTGGGTTCCTGCATGCTGGGGGGTCGACGGGTAACGGGGCGAACTTATTGGAGATTGGGAGTGTGGCCTCGGATGCCGCTGGATTCTTCGGCGCGCGAAAAAATTTCTTGGGCATAATGAACGGTTCTTCCGAATCGGGATTTCGGGGGCCCTGGCCTACGTCTTCGCAATTTCCTATTGACTGGGCTTTGTTATTTTCTTGCTCAGAGTCTGAGCTGTCATCGAGGCGCGTAATTACAGTAACATTTGCCATAACGTGCGCCCCGGGCGACGGGGGATTTGCCGGAGTTATCGTTTGGGCTGGGCTAGTCATAATTGCACTTTTGGAATTAAAATTTTGGATGTTCAGAGAACGTAGAGAGGGGGGAGAAGAATCAGAGGTCTTTTTTACCTCCGCAACTAAGCGCATCCGCCGGCGTGTCTCACCATAAGTTGGAGAGTTAACTGTTGTAGAGCCCTCAAAACTTTGCATGGGTTGTCTTCTTCTGCGAGGCCGAGGAAGGAGGAGAGCGGCAGTTTTCTGCGCGCTGGTGTTGAGCTGTTGCCTGCCAGTTTCTCCGTGAGGCGTCGTCCGGATGGGCGGCCACTTACGCGGCCGACGGCATCAGAGACGGCGTCCGCGGACCGGCGGTTCGGTTTCTTCTTCTTACGCACTTTTTTCTACGGCCAGTGGCGCTCGCCCTCCACCAAAACAGCAGTGCACGGTTTTGCTCTTTTTGGTATATTGCTCTTTTTTAATGTGCGCTGTTAGGGGAGGAGGCACCGCGTGGCATGAAAGATAAGATTGAGTACGCGGCTGCAAAGATAGAATTAAGAACGTAGCTGCGCGGCGCGGAGGGAGCGGGCGCTCAAACCTCACGACGCGCAAGACCAGGGTGGGGGGAGCGGGCAGTGCTTCTACCTCGACACCAAGGCCGCGAATATATCGTCCCCCGCGCTTGATATCGTCCCCCTCGTATTTAACACCTCGGTGCCCCTTCCACGGGGCGCGCCGCGAGCGCTGTCATTCGTCGCGCGCCGCCAGTGACCGCTCTCATTGGGCGGCCCCGTCCGCCGCGCGCAGCGGAAGGGGCACCGAGGTTATAATTATAACCGGCACGTTTCTCTTCGCCATTCTCTCCAAGAGTACGGTCGAGCACGCCCCTGTTGTCGACATGCCGCCCAAGACTAGCGGAAAGGCCGCCAAGAAGGTCCGGTAAGGCCCTTTATACGTCCTTGCTTCTTTATACGTCAGCAGGGCGGGACATTCGTGGAAGCTCGCCACGTGATTGCCACCGCAGTTAGCGCACCTCGGATTTCCGGCTTACTGCAATTTTCAAAGCAGTGAGCCCCGGCGCAGTAGAGACATCTGCGTTCCTGCGACACCCGTTGTGAGAGTGACCCCAAAGTTGACATCTTTTGCAGCGGGGCACACGATCCCTACTTCGATGTTCCTCCCATCGGATGATTTGATTTGAAATGTGGAAATTGTTTTTGCTGCAGAGATTTGTCGGTGGTTAATTTCAATAATTTAAAGGCCTAAAGAAATAAAGGATTTCGCTCCTGTTTCCGTGTAACAGGCGCGTTTCATTTCCCTTATATGGTGAACTGTGACCCCTTGACAGGTGAGGTCAGATGTAATTGCAGCTAGGTCTTCGCCGTCCCGGAGGCCACGGATGACGAGGCGGTGACGTCTCTCCTCAGTCGCACGGCGGAAGAAGAACTGCGCATGTTGCGAGTAGGACTGCATGCGAGTCAGTTCCGCAACGATTTTGCTGTGGTCCTTGACACAGCCTGGTTTGAGGGTGACAAAATTCTGTGAGGGGATACCTCTCAGGGGCATTGTGAGGTGGGGGCGGAGGGCGCTCATGAGAGCGGTGACGTCGATTGGCTGTTAAACTACAATTTCACCGACCGATTCACGAGGGCGCGGGGCCGAGGCGCGAGGGGCGGCCGCTGAAGGCGGAGTGTTGCCCGCCGTGTTCACTGCAGGCGTTGGCTGAGGGGCAGTAGGTACACGGGGCGTCAGCACCTGGTATCTATTGGCGATTGGTAGCGCCTGGGTTTGGGGCTGTTCACACGTTTGGGTGGGGCGTGGTCTGTAGATTTTGGTGACGAGTTGCCATGCCTCGTCGTTTGTGCTGCTGGAGTTGTCAGCCGTGGTGGGAGAGATTATTGGCGAGCTTGATTCTTGGGGGCGCATTTCTGTACCTTGCGAGCTTTCTGACATTGGGGAAAGAGCTCGCGTGGCCTCGGCGGAAATCTCGGGCGCTGACATGGTACCTGTCTGGTTTATGTCAGTGTTGGGGCTCTCAGGTGCGTGCACCGCAGCGGCGGTGGAGCATTCTGGCGACTTACCGTCTGAAGGTGTGTCCGTATTGGTCGTAGGTGAATCTAGAGTTGTCAGAAGAGTTACAATTTTGGGGAGGGGAAGCAGATGCAGAAGTATAAAGGGAAGTTAACTTTCTTTCTCCAGTGCAAAGGAAGTTTTGGGTTTTTCAATTATGCACGAGTGTGCAATGGAGCCGTCTAAGTACTTGCATGCACGGCAGAATTTTTTGTTTTTATCTTTGGTTATTGGACGTCCAATTTTTGGCATGCAGTTGTTTGCTGGTCAATTTTGTCTAAGTTAATGATAAAGCTATAGAGTGTTAGATACTTTGGTAGTTTAGTTTGTTAATTCTAATACAATACAATACAATTCTAATACAATTTTACAGGTTGTTTGTTTACTCAAATGACAGTTAGAAAAATTAAGTTAATTTAGATTTGATAACTTGTCTAATCTTTTATTTGAAATTTTGATATTGAAATGAATTATTTAAATTTGAATAGTTATTGAGCTAATTTGAAAGTTTCTAATTTTGTATTAATCTGATAGTTAATATGATTTCACATGTCTGGAGTTTTATTTTAAGTTTAATTTGAACTGACTTATAAATTGAAGTTTTAGGTTTGAATACCTAGATGAATGTTTACTAAAATAGTTCCTCAGATAATTCCTGAGTTAGTTCTGACAAATTCTATCTAATTCTAAAATTAATATCTAATATCTAAGTGAAAGTTCTTAATGTTAAATTCTACTAGATATTTTGGGTGCAAGGGAGCTGTGCTCGACCTTACCCCACCTACTTGATGACCGGATTACTCTCGTAACTGCTAACTCGACAAGAACCAGATTTCTTGAGTCGATTTGTCTTCTTCCCGGCTGCTTGGCGTAAAGGGAGCCTTGCTCAACATCTATACTTGATTTGTTGAATACCTTATGGCGCAGGGGGAGCCAAGCTCAACCTCTGACCACACGCCTTAATAGTTGCGCTGAGGGAGCCGAGCTCGACCTCCGACCATACGCCTCAATAGTTACGCTGAGGGAGCAGAACTCGGCCTCAACGCACTCCTATTTGCAAAACACGGCACTGGTGAAGCTCAGGGAGCCGAGCTCGACCTCAACTCACAGATTATATCACTTCGGTACGCCGAACAAGCAGAGCTCCGTCCTAACGCGCGACCTAAACCGAACTGATGATGTGAACCGAACTGATATGATTGGGGGGGGGGGGGGACTATGTCACACACACACACACACACACACACACGAGGTCGTTTTGTAAAGTTCCCGCGGTCTACTCCCGTGGGGGAGCTCTACCGCTGAGTGTATTATTTGGGAGTTTGCATTTTGTATATCTCTGTCGGTTAGCCGATGAGATATAGCTTGGTTGATTACGCTCGTGTGCTTTGTTCAATTTGTTTTCTCGTTTGCTTGATTTCTTGAAGTTTCTTGAAGTGGCTGGTGAGTCATTCCCTTTTCGTACTCGCTGATCGATATCTTTATTTAAAATTTTTACAGTTGTATATTATAGTATTTACAGTTTTACAATGTTTATCTTAATTGTAACTTATTCCTAACTTACGAACTAACATGATGGATTTGTACTTAAGACCTATAGAATTTACAGAATATACAGAAACTTATTTCTACCTTACGAACTAACATGGTTGATTTGTACTTAAATTTACAGAATATTTACAGAATACACAGAACTTATTTCTAACTTACTGACTAACATGGGTGATTTGTACTTAAGACCTAGAGAATTTATGGGATGCAGAGAACTTATTTCTAACTTACGAACTAACATGGTTGAACTGAATTTAGGCAAAGGAATTTACAGAATACACAAGACTAATTTCTAACTTATGAACTATAAATGAACTGTGTTTAGGATGTGAAGAATTACAGAATTATACAAAAATACACAAAACTTATTTCTAACTTATGAACTATCATGATTGGACTGTGCTGAGACTTAGAGATTTTCAAAATGTACAAAACTTAACTGAAAAATTAACTTAATCTGTGCTTGTTGACTGTTCTTAAGACCTAATATTTACAGAATATACAATTGTACAAAATTGTTAGTGTGTTAGCTGTTGGTGGGATAAAGATTGGTTTGTTAGTACTTGTTAGTAGTTGTTAGTTAAGATTGTCATTTGAAGTTGAAGGTAGTTTTCGGCGTCGCTTTGCTCTTTAGTGCACTCTGAGATTGTGTGAAATTGTATTTAGATTGGGATGTTGTAAAATTGATTGAGGGCTTGTGTGTCTGTTTGTATGTGTAGTGTGTTGTGTGTTTAAGTAGGATTAATTTATTTTATTTGATTTGGTGTCTGTGTTTCAGGGTGGTTTCAAAAAGATGACGTCTGAAGGCAGTTTTTTCTTTTTGTGTCGTGATGGCTTCGTGTAATATTGTAAGAAAGGCTGGAAGAGAGGGTGAGAGTCAATGTTAGAGAAAATGTCCTGTATTCTTTCCGTGGCGAGCTCGTGTATTGCAGAAGTCATAGGTTTGATATTTCTTGTCGTAAGTTCGTCAGCGAGGATAGTACCTGGGGATGGGTGAAAAGCTAGTCGTATGAAGTAATTTTCAGCTCGTGATAAATAATTTAGCGATGTTTCGGGAGCTGTGGCCCATGACTCGCAAGCGTATAAGCCTGCGCTGCGGATGCATGCCAAATACAACTGAAGTTTAATTTTTTCCTTAAGGGCTCGGCTCTTGAAAAGGGGAAGAAGTGAAGAGATTCGTCGAGTCATGATGTTTCGTGCGTTAGATATGTGAGTCTTCCAGGTCAGTCTGCGGTCAAAAGTAACTCCCAAGTATTTGATGTTGTCCCGCCACGGAATGGTGTGATCGTTTAGGCGGATGGGAGCGACAGAGTGAGTGTTGTGTGTGAGCTTGTGAGAAAAAATTATGGCTTGACATTTCTGCGCATTTAGTGTGAGGCCATTTTCCGCACTCCACTTAATGAGCGCGTTTGCGGCACGTTGTAGGCGCTTAACCGCGATGTTAATTCGGCTATCTTTGACCGTGAACGCTATATTGTCCGCATATATGAAATCATGCACTCCGGTGATGGTGGGGGCGTCGTTAAGAAACAAGGAGAAGAGGAAGGGTGAAAGCACGGCGCCCTGAGGGACGCCGGCAAGGATGGGGCGGGTTGAAGATGAGAAATTTTGGTAGCTGACGGAGAAATTTCGAGACGTTAGATAGCTGATGAGGAGGTTAAGAATGAAGGGAGGAACATAGGGGCGGAGTTTGTGAATAAGTAGGGGGTGATGGACGGTGTCAAAGGCGAAGGAATAATCGAAGAATAAAGCAGGGATAGAGCAGCGGCGTGCTAATGAAGAAGACACGCAGAAGGTGAAACGAAGGGCTTGGAGTGCAGAAGAGCGATTTTTCCGGAAGCCGAATTGAGATTCCCGGATGATGCCCCTATTCTCGAGAACGGTCCTAATTCTATTAAGAATAAGGCGTTCAAGTAATTTCCCTAAGATGGGCAAGAGAGAAATGGGCCTGTAATTTTCCGGGAAACGTAAGTTCTTTCCCGGTTTTGGAAGAAGCGTCACGGTCGCCGATTTCCACACAGTGGGGAAATATTGCACAGAAATGCAAGCAGAGAAAATCGAGGCAAGAAGAGTGGCGGCCCTGCGAGGAAGTTGCTTCAGCATTGCTGCAGAAAGCTTGTCGGGCCCGCCTGATCGATTTGTGTTGATGTTTGACAGTAGGTCGCTCACTTCATCCGTTTCGATTTTCCAGTCAGGCGGTATATATGCTAGGGGCGGGGGCGAGATGGGGATTTCGGCGGCGGTGGCAGGAAGATTAAATGAGATGGGGGGTGGCGTGAAGCGCTCTTCAAGTAGGGTGGCGAAAATTTCAGATTTGACTGCCGGATCGTAGGTGGGTGGAAGATTGTTTGGGCGATTGAGCGCTGTGGTGGCAGGCTGTGGGTTGCGTAGCACCCGTTGCAATTTCCACAGGTCGCTAGCGTTATTTATTTGGCTGTTTTCGACGTACTTTTCCCACATCGCGTTCCTGTGCTCCCGCAGAAGCCTGGAGGTTTTCCGCCGAATAGTCTGGTACGCTGCCTTCGCATCGGGGTCGTGTGATCTTTGGTAAGCTCGCTGGGCTTTCCGGCGTTCCTGTATAAGGCGAATCAGCTCGACTGGTGTTTGGGATGTGGGATGGCGAGGTTCGAGTCTTTTAGAATTTTCATTAAAGGCGGTTAAGATTTGATAATTTAGATGGTTGATTGCTCTGTCTATATTAGTCGGATTGTCTAGGTCTGGGTTACGTAGGAGTTTGTTGTTAAGTGTAGTCTTGAAATTTGTCCAGTTAGTTTCGTAGTTTGTTTTTGTCGGAGTGGGTGACGGAAAATGGTCTCTATGGAAGGCGAAGAGGATAGGGAGGTGGTCAGAAGTCAGGTCGTGAAGGGGCTTTGGAGTTGTGATTTGGATGGCTGGAGAATGTAATACAATGTCGAGAATGTCGCCTTTAATCTGTCTGGTGAACATGTCGGTGCGTAGGTGGGTGATGGAAGAAGGAGGGGAAATGACGAGCCGATCGCTTCTATTTAAATACGGAAGCAGGCGCTCTCCCGCCGAGTTCCGCACACGGCAGCCCCAGTCCGTGTGCTTGGCGTTCAAGTCACCTGCTATAATAATATTTTGCCCTAGCGTTAGCAGCGCGTCGAGGTCGGCTTCCTCGAGTTGAATCTGAGGCCGCTTGTACCCGGATACAACAGTGATAGCACCGTGCGGCGTTCCGATTTCAACCGATGTTGCCTCAATTGCGGCGAGAGGTGGATTTACCAGGGGCGTATGAGGGATAGTACGTCTTACTGCAGTTAATGTGCCACCGCCGCGATGGGGGCCTGAACGATTTTGCCTGTAAATGTGAAAATTTGGAAGAGTGAAGTTATCGCTTGGTGACAGGTGGGTTTCTTGAATGAGGAATACGTCGGGGGAATAGTCTTTAATAAATTGAATAATTTCTGGTGTCTTTTTATTCAGGCCCCCGTTTGCGTTCCATGAAACAATTTTGAAGAGATGAGATCGAAAATTATGTGAACCGTTGTTCATGGGAACGCTGTAGTGAGGAGGGGGATAATGGCTATTGCTTTAGAAAGCAAGTTTCCCGGACCTTTAAGTATTGCAATAGCCTCTTTAACGAGAGTGAAAAGAGCTCTCAGGTCAACTCCCTGCAGAAGATGTAAAAGTTCCCCGAGAAGATGTAAAAATTCGCCGAGGCCAGCGAGAGAGAGAGGCGTGGAGGGTGCCTGAGCGGTGATTGGTCGCCCAGCTACCGCATCAGCGAATCCGGTACCAGCAGTGGTGGGGGTGTCGGCGGCCAATCCTGTGAGAGCAGGGAATTGTACCTCAGATCGGACGTCCGGCGAGCGTCCGACGGGCTGGCCAACTGCTGCTACGCGAGAGGGCGCAAGAGAATTCAATCTCGTTGCCAGTTGTGCGGCCGCTCGCGTCTTGCGCGCTCCGCCAAGTTGACGCGCTCTCGCTTCCTTATAGCTTAGCAGGGCGGGGCACTCGTGGAAACTCGCCACGTGGTTGGAGCCGCAGTTTGCACATCGCGGATTCTCCGGCCTGTTGCAATTCTCAATAGAGTGAGCGCCAGCGCAGTACAGGCACACTGCGTTTCTTCGACACCCATTGTGGGAGTGGCCCCATAGTTGACACCGTTTACAGTGGGGCACCCGATCCCTGCCGCGGTATTCCTCCCACCGGATAATCTGGTTTAATATTGTTGTTACAGCTCTTGTTAGGGGAATTTCTCTATGATTAATTTCGATTACGTATAGGCCTAAAGAAATAAATGATTTTGCGCCAGTTTCTGAGTAGCAGGCGCGCTTCATCTCGCTGACGTGGTGAACCGTGACCCCTTGGGAGGAGAGATCGGATTTAATCGCAACTAAATCCTCGCTGTCACGGAGGCCGCGGATGACAAGGCGGTGGCGCCTCTCCTCGGTGGCGCGGCGGAAGAAGAACTGCGCATGTTGCGAGTAGGACTGCATGCGAGTCAGTTCCGCAACGATTTTGCTGTGGTCCTTGACACAGCCTGGTTTGAGGGTGACAAAATTCTGTGAGGGGATACCTCTCAGGGGCATTGTGAGGTGGGGGCGGAGGGCACTCATGAGAGCGGTGATGTCAATGGGCTGCTCTATTACAATTTCCCCGACCGATTCACGAGGGCGCGGGGCCGAGGCGCGAGGGGCGGCCGCTGAAGGCGGAGTATTGCTCGCCGTGTTTACTGCAGGCGTTGGCTGAGGGGCAGTAGGGACACGGGGCGTCAGCACCTGGTATCTATTGGCGATTGGTAGCGCCTGGGTTTGGGGCTGTTCACACGTTTGGGTGGGGCGTGGTCTGAAAATTTTTGTGACGAGTTGCCATGCCTCGTCGTTTGTGCTGCTGGAGTTGTCAGCCGTGGTGGGAGAGATTATTGGCGAGCTTGATTCTTGGGGGCGCATTTCTGTACCTTGCGAGCTTTCTGACATTGGGGAAAGAGCTCGCGTGGCCTCGGCGGAAATCTCGGGCGCGGACATGGTACCTGACTGGTTTATGTCAGAGTTGGGGCTCTCAGGTGCGTGCACCGCAGCAGCGGTGGAGCATTCTGGCGACTTACCGTCTGTTGATGTGTCCGTATTAGTCGTTGGAGAAACTAGTGTTGCCGGAAAAGAATTTCTATTATGGGGAGGGGGAGCAGGTGCAGAAGTATCAAGTGCAATTAGCTTCCTTTCAACTAGTGCAAAGGAAGCTTTTGGTCTTTTGATTATGCACGAGTGTGCAATGGAGCCGTCAAGGTGCTTGCATGCACGGCAATAGTTCTTATTTTTATCTTTCGTTATAGGTCGACCAATTTTCGGCATGCAGTTATAATTGGTCGATGGTGGGGATTCTAAAAATTCTAAAATAAATTCTAAAAATTTATATAAGTTCTAAAAATTTCAAAAATTTCAAAGATTTCTAAAAACTAAAAATTCTACAAGTTCTAAAATTAATGTCTAAATTAGTGTCTAAGTAGGAGTTTTTAGTATTGACTGCTACTTAATATTTTTTGGGTGCAAGGGAGCTGTGCTCAACCTTACCCCACCTACTTGACCGGTTACTCTTGCAGCTGCTGACTCGACATGGACCAGATTTCTTGTGACGAAATGGCTTCTTCCCAGCTGCTTGGCGTAGAGGGAGCCTTGCTCAACCTCTATACTTGGTCGTTTAGTACTTTATGGCGCAGAGGGAGCCAAGCTCAACCTCTGACCACACTCCTTAATAGTTGCGCTGAGGGAGCCGAGCTCGACCTCAACGAACACCAAAACACAATACCACGATACTGTAACACTAGTGGCACTGAGGGAGCCGAGCTCGACCTTAGCGCACGCCAAAATTCTATTACCGCGACACACTAGTGACGCTGAGGGAGCCGAGCTCGACCTCAACGCACACCAAAACACTATACCGCAAAATTAGTGACACTGAGGGAGCCTAGCTCGACCTCAGCGCACGCCGAATTAATTTCCGCGACACTAGTGACGCTGAGGGAGCCGAGCTCGACCTCAACGCACACCAAAGTTCGAACCGCAACGTCCAAATTACGCTGAGGGAGCAGAGCTCGACCTCAACGCACTCCTAATCACAAAACCGCAACGCTGGTGAAGTTGAGGGAGCCGAGCTCGACCTCAACCCACAGATTAAACACTTCGCGACGCCGAACAAGCAGAGCTCCGCCCTAACGCGCGACCTAGACTGTCCTATGGGACTATGAAATGGGACTATGTCCTATTTCCTATTGTATATTTATAACCTCGGTATCATGGTTTTAGTGGTCGGACGTACAAGTACTCCAAATTTTGTCCAATCGTAGCGACATGCCCAAAAGCGCGCATTTTATATTATATTACATTCCATTATTCCAGCAAGGCATTTCCAGTCCCTGAGATCGTTGTTTCAGGTACGAACATAATCTGGAGCACGAATTCCATGCGAAGGTAATTCAGAGGACTTTACAGGGTTTTCCAGGTTTTGGTAGAAGTTTAATTTAGCAGTGTTCCATACAGAGGGGAAATAGGATTTGCGTAGACAGGCGTTAAATATCGAAGACAGAAAGTCGATGGCATTCGTCAGTCTTTAGTTCTGTCACGTCCCGTCGAGTAAAATTTGTTCGTCAGTCTCCTCCTTGTCTGTTATTGTCCATATTTCGGATGAGAGGTGGGGTGTAGGGAGAAAGCGAAGGAAGGTTGTGTCGGGGACGGGTGAGTCAAGAGATGTAAATAGTTTCTCCAGTTTTTTTGCAAATAATTCTGTCAATTGTTGTGGGTCGTATGTATTTGTTCCGACGAATAGTGTTAGAGTGGAATTAGCATCAGTCTTGGTTCGAAATTGTTTTATAAATGTCCAAATTGTATGGGGGTGCTTTGTAATGTCAGAAATTTTGTTAGTTCATTGATTCACGTAGTCTTTGAGTGCTTCATGTAGCGTTCGTTTGTAATGTTCATCAATCTGTTTGTCTTGCGGCGTACGGGTCCTGTAAACTGTTTGTTTTTTTTTTTGGGGGGGGGAGATTTTCTTGCTATACGGATTAGGTGCAGTATGTTGTCTGGGAGTAGAGGTTTTCGGAGGTTTATGTGAGTGGTGCTATTATGTAGAGCTCTACTTTTTTGTAAGTTGAAACTAGGTTAGAAAATGAGCTAGGTTAACATTTTGCCTGTAGATTAAATAAATTAAAGCAAAAAATTTTTAACTCTAAGTCTATAACTAAATTCCAAATTTTTCTCAACCTACATTGTATAAAGATAGCACAGCAAAAATTGACGCATGAAGTACAGATTCTTAGTTTTGAAAGTCCGGAAAAATGAATGTTCAGCGACGGTTTTATAAATGTATCCCACTGTTTCCTATACATTTAAATATGTCAGAATCTATTAAGTAGAAGAGTTTTATCTGATGGATTAGGGTACACTATGAAGTTCAGGAGTCGATGCAGAGCTTTGAATTGACTTCCGATTAATTGCATTGTTACCTGTGATTACAGAAATTACTTTAAGCTCTACTTTCTCCAAACCAGTAACAAGTTTTAAGCATTTTAGAGAGATTACCTGATTTCATTGCAAAATATGGAATAAAACTTTGAACTGCACCATAAATACATGAGGTACATGAGCTTCATTAGCAAGATGACAATCCTGAAGAAATCCAAAACCATTGCCACCTTTATAGTCCTTCTTTGGCGTAATGTGAAACTCGTCAATTAATACGTCACGTTCTAAACCTTTAAGATAAGGCAAGTTTTGCTTAATGTAGCTAAAGAAGGTTGCAATTTTTTAAATCAGCCTCATTTTTCCCAGTTACATTTTTGAAGTGTTTGGTTAGGCAATATATTTCCAAAGCTCGATAATCTGTATGAATGAGTAGAGGTGAATACTAACTAAGAACATAAGAAAAACTGACCCGTTGCTGCATTTTTCTTTTGCTGTCGCAGACAGTTGAATTTGATTCTGGAAAAAAAAACGTGTAAATTGGTGTTTGATCATCCTCTGTTTATATCACTCAACATATTCAAAAGTACCGTCTTCACCACTTTTTACAACAAAACTCTCCAAAACTTTCAATTTCGTGTGTAGATGAAACTCCCTTAAGATTCATCTTTTCTTTTGAAGAAATGTTCTTGGAGGAACTGTTGACACTGGTAAATCTTTCCGCACCAGGAGATATACAATATCATTAGGATTTGTATCAATTAACGATATACGTACTTCTGGTCAATAACTACACTACCATTTATTCTTCCAAATATTGAATTCTAATATTGAACAGATTTTTCCTATTACTACATAATGCCGCTTTTTTTTTTTCGTCGGCACATCAAAGAACGTATGTTCTGTAACTCCTTGCAACATTTGCAAGCCGGCTAGAATTTTTCCTTCGGTTTCTACTTCGACATTAACGCTGCCTTTTTTTAAAAAAAATCGGAAGCAATCCTTGTCTCGACATATTTCTTACGCTACTTTCGCCTTTTGCCGTATTGCCCTCTTTCTCCGCTAGGTGGTGAAAGGAGTGGAACGAAATTTGCGTTGTCGGATGGAAGAGCGGGCCCTATGACACAGTCTCGCCACGTTGAATAAGGCACTAACGATTTTAATAGAAGGTAGTGGAAATTTAAAATAAAATCATTTAATTTTTATGGACTATGGTACCTTTTAATTAGAGACGGCCATTTGTAATAGTTTACATGGCACAATGTTTAACTGACCGATGTTTTGCTTCGTCAGCTAAAATGATGGAAATCAATCAACACAAGACATAGGAATGTACACAAATTAAGACTCACCCTACCTTCATTTATTTTAAACCTGTTTCAAGACAAAATTACCATTGAGTATTATTTAATTTCATTGAGATTGAATGATATGTGGAAGTAACTAAGATGCATTAAATGGTGGAATTTATAGTATTGTTTAATTTTATGAATGAAGTTTGACGTATAATTCTGACACCTTTTAGGCCCACGGTAAAGAATTTTTGGGTTTTGGAAACGAAAATATGAGAATGAGAAGATAAACATATACTTCATTATGTGTTTCTAGTTTAGATAAGGTATTCTATTCAATGCTAATTAAATTAGAATTGTTACTATGAGAGTAAAGAATAATTAATTTTACTTTCTCACGTTAAGTATATTTATGACGTTCTTGACTCTTCTTGGGCTATTCGGTAAATTTAAGAAAATGACCTTATTCAATGTTTCCAGTACATTGAAAGCATTAACTGTGCAGAGACGCGTGTAAGGTGCTGAAAACAATGATATGAAAAATGTCTACAAAAAATGCTATTTACGTAATGAGTTTGTTATTACTTACATTGCATTGTATTTTGTTTAGATAATTCAAAGGACGGATCCGCAAAATGCTCAGAGGAGAATTACTCTTTTTTGAAATAAGAATAAATAACTGTTATTAATTTATTACGAAATCGTGTAGACTGACAATTCTCAAATTAATTACATAATAATAATACCTTTGTTAGTGGGGAGATCAGAATGCCTCAAGACCAGCTTTTCTGTCTTACATCTTGGTAGAAAATACATTTTTATACATGGATGAAACATTTAAGAAACGTCTATCTACATTTAGGTTGGATGTACTAAATAAGGCGCAATTCCTATGAAAGCCCTAAGTGAATGCGTAAACCAAGATAATCAGGGCGGCTGAATATTCTGATCTTCCGTTTCGTCGGACATGTACGGTGAAGCTAACGGATCTTGAGATTGTCAGAGATTGGTAAGCCTTACAGACGTCTCCAAACTCGAATACAAATAACACGTACTTCGCGGCTCAACTGATCTGTCTGTTCCCCTCCACTGCGTCGCGGATCCGTCTTTGGTACAAAGCAGGAAGTCTGTGAAGAGGAGACCCAACTCCATTGTGTGTGTGGGAGGGGTAGTGTGAAAGGCGTCGGCAGCGAATCAGACTCACGTCAGCGACATCTCGCGCTCAATGGAAGAACCTTTAGAAGCTTCTCCGGCCAATGGCCACCAAGTCCATGTTAGAGATTCACAGAGCAGCGCATCCGCCGTTCTGTAATGTCCTCTCGCCCGATAGCCCCGCCAGCCAGCAATCGAGGGCTGAAGGGGAATTACTATTTGTGACATAGATATTTTCAAGAATATTCATACTGGTTTGGCGTCAATTCGTGGTTCTCAAGTGTATCAAAAAACTAAAGGTCTGCTCAAATAAACTTCAACTACATTTATTTACACTAAAATGTAGACGCGTTGGTCAAGTACGTGTATGCTCGTCGTTATTGGCCAAAAGAAGAGATGAGACTCATTAACCGCGTGATATCGTTGAAGGAAAGGGAGTCAGATAATCTGCGGATTTTTTTCGTACATACCGCAACACCGGAGTTGTCTCCTCACAGGCTTCGTGGTCCTAAGCAATAAAATGTTT
Source organism: Gryllus longicercus (assembly GCA_038098605.1). Classification (NCBI taxonomy): domain Eukaryota; kingdom Metazoa; phylum Arthropoda; class Insecta; order Orthoptera; family Gryllidae; genus Gryllus; species Gryllus longicercus. Next base: position 50,364 of record JAZDUA010000320.1, on the reverse strand, counting down.
TATGTCAAAACTGATTTTATGTTCGAAAGTGTTTTGTTTGCAAATTTGTCAAGCTGTTAATCTGTAATTCTCAAGATTTTTCTGAATCCCTGGAAAGAAATGATGTATCACAAAATAAGTGTAAAGTAATAACTGACGTATAGCAGTTACTCTTTTCATATTTAACTCTTGTAATTCCCTCATATCTAGGATTGCTAAATGGTATGCCGTATTAAAGGATGTATCAAGAGCCATTTAATTTTTATTTGCTTTTATTTTGATGTAATACTAGTTGATTTGTGTCTGTGAGTAAATATATAGGTGAAACATTGCATTCCTGTTGTGCGGGAAAAGAAAGTGTTAGCCAAGTTACGCGGCAGATATTTCAAATTTTTCATTCGACAAAAATTCAATTTACATCATCCGATGTTTTTTGTATGTAGTAAAATGTATATTATATTATTAGAAGTTTTTGTGATGTTTTAGTGTGGTTTTCAAATTTGGCTAGCGATTACTCGACACTCAACAAATGTCTCAGCTATATATTTACATAATAATTGTACCTATGTTTGAAATGACACTCTGGGATTATAATTTTGTCAGAGTCCATGTTGAAACTGGTCTTGTTACTTGGGTTGCAATGCCCGGTGAATGAGGCGTGGGCTTGTGCACTTGTGGTCTGAATTGATCGACACTGCCTGACAGAAAGCGCGACGTACTCAAAAGGAGTGGTTCAATATTACCCCGCTTCGGTATACATGCATGCCTTTGTGAGTAAATGATGTCTGTAATGTGTAGAACGCCCACGAGTGCTTTCGTAATGTCGCTGCCCTGCTGCTGCGCACTTGTCAATCAACTGCAGTGAGTCAGTGAAGTAATGAAGAACGGCGTTTACGCACAGTACGAAGCTCCTGCGATGCAGAGCAGTCTGTGCGCCAATTGACTGCGTATTATAGGACTTTGTGAGCCTGGTTGGTCGTCTCGTGCTATTGCCAGGCACGTGGGCCATTCAGATGACACAGTGCCCACGCACGTCGTGCAGGCTCGGGTCGACCAAGAAACGCCACCCCGAGGGAGGGCCGTCATGTGCCAAGCTGTGTGGAATCCCATGACGTCGGCAGCCGCCATCTGCGAGCACGTACAGGCGACTACAACATTGTGGCTCGCAACTCGCATCCGCCGGTTGTCACTGACACGAGAGCACCGGGGTCGGCGTTTGGGTTGTGCCGTGCCCGGGAGACACGGACAGAGGACGAGTGGCGTCTCAACGTGTTCAGTGATGAGTCCCGCTTCGCCATTGCCTCCGATGACCATCGTGTTAGAGTGTGGCGGCGTGAAAGGTGGATGGCACGTCTTGCCCAAATGTGGAGAGACGCACAGGCAGAACCCCGGGCATCGTGGTGTGGGGAGCCATGCGTTCAAATCACCTCAAGTGCTTCGGAAGACTTTGACCGCACAGCGATACGTCATTCTGCGTGCGCACGTCCTACCTACCTATGGCGCAGCACCCTGGGACAGGTGCAACAAGGTAATCCACGCCCACACACGGCACGTGTGTCTACGGACTGCCTAGAGCATGTTGAGGCCCTCCCGAACCTCTCCATCATTGAACACGTGTGCGATGGCATTGGAATGGGACTCCGCAGGAACAACCTGCAGGATCTGGAGGAAAAGCTGCAACAACTGTGGACGCACTTGCCTCCAGAGAGGCTCCGAAGGCTTTTTGACACCGTTCGGAACCGCGCAAGGGCATGTAGTGCAGCAGAGGCGCGACACCCGACTGACCTGGCGCCTGAATTCTTCCGTCCAATATTTTATTTAGTTTAATAAAGTCGCATGGTATTTCAACTATTCCTTTTGGGAGCATCACTGTTTTTTGTCAGGCAGTGTATTTTTCCTGTGTAAAGGTTTGAATTTTCGCTAGCAATGATTTGGGAGAGAAAAGTTGTATTTGATTTTTTTGTAAATAAATAATTCATGTGAATAAATGGTGAATAACATGTGAATAAATGTAAAAACATTTGTTTTTCTTAATCCCCAAAACTCGCAGGATTAGATTCCTTATAATGTTCAGGCACTTGGGAATGAACTACTATTTGAGGGCATGGAAGGCTGGACACAAACTAGTTCACCGGTCTTTCTCAGGTGAGTTTGCGACTAATTTTCAATTCAGTTTTTTGTGCTAATTTTAATTTCGATAAAGATTGTAATAGCTCAGGTTTTGAGAAGTTAATCTACAGTGTTAGAGAATGTTTGTGCCGATATACGAGAACTTGCATAATGACTTTTTGGGTGTAATTTGTAACTCAGGTGCAAGCTCGCATAAAACCCAACACGCACAGAATAATCAACAATAAAAAGAGGAAACCATGAAACGCGAGATAATAAGATCTTGCAAGCATTACACTCGTTTCTAGCTCCACGTGGGGCCGCCAGATGCGACCTCCACCTACTCCTTAAACCCTCTTTTGGGTTTCACGCACACACGCGCGCACACACACACACACGCACGCGCGCGCGCGCGTAAACGTCCCGGCTGGCCGAAGGGTGGCGAAGCAGTCGCCCAACTCCCCTAACTTTGAAGGTAATTGGTATAAAAATTTGATATTCCATTCTCTGTATCTTGACCATTTCATTCCTATCAGCTAAAAAAACCGTCCAGGATTCTTTTTTTTCAAAACCAGGCCAAATGGGAAGTCACTCGATTTGAAATTGAACATAAAGAGAATTCCTGAATGTAAACTGAAGAGCATTGTTTCAATAACCTTGTCATGTATAAATTGCAAACCTAACATTTCACTTTTTAAAGATGTCACAAAATCGCTTATTTTACGTAACTGAGTTTTCACTTCTGTTCTAGTCATCAAACTCACTTGCTAAGAATTGGAACTTTTACTCACTTGCATACTCACTTGCATCAAACTTTTGCTAAGAATTGGAACTTTTACTAGTCCTATAGCCCGGAAATTTGCCTTAATTGGATTACCAGTTACCCCCTAGTTAAATGCTTTAAAAAACATTACTTTGCTACTCGAGCGAAGATTTTCACTGACTGCAATTCACTTGTATTCTTGTTTCTCATTAATATATTGCTTGCGCAATAAATTTCACAATTCCTTGCCTTAGAATAATTAGTAATTAAAACTATTATTAATATCATAATAAAACCCAAAAAGATAACTGAATACGCAATTAATGAGCGTGTAATTACACTCTGGTTAATCCCTGGAATTTCTTTTACACTGTATTTCACTTGTATGAAAAAGCATGGCTTCCTAAATCTGTCCTTTGTTTGGTTACTCAAAAGTATACAAAAACGGTAGACCTTACATGGTTGGACCGGTACATTCCCTTTTTGAATCGCCTCCCGGAGTCTGATCACGTAACAGGGAATCCCCCTTGCTGTGCAGTACATTGCGGATAATGTCGTCTTAATTACCAACAGAGTGCAAAGTAATCCAGCGAAAAAGTTACCAGGAACCAAGAATATAAATTCATATTCAGAATAAAAGATTCTGATTTAAACCAGGAAAGGACTAAAAGGCTGACAATTCTTTGTCACTGTCATCTAGTCACAATCGTACTCGTTTTTACTTATAATTTGCATCGTCGTTTTACAGTAAATTTACAACCAGTTACCTCTTCTTAGAGCTTTTCCCAGAGCTCGAAAGAGCTGGGGTTCCTCGGGATCGAGAGGTTTTCGCAGCGTATTTCAGAAGTGCTCCCTTCGCAGCTGACGAGGGGCGAGTGAGGGCGGCGGAGGCTTCGCTCTGCCACCGCTCCAGACCTTCTGCTCCGCTGCCCCTCAAGTTGTCGGCTCTTCACGCCAGTCGGTGTGGATCGCTCCAGGCGGGGCGGTCGCAGTAGTCGAAGGCGAGGGGTGCTCATTAAGGCTTGCGAGTTGTAAGAAATGTGAATTTAAAGTGCCAGAAGTATTATGTGGGGACTATTAGGAGTTTGGTCAAATGGTTATAAAGTGTACACGAAAACTAAAAAGAATTTTTTAGTGGCATTAGTACACAATATTACTTTAAACTCAATTTTTCGTTTGTTAATCAGATATGAAATGATAGAGGGTAAAACGGCCGTCATTTTATGTATTCGATGTTGTTTCTAGAACCAATTAAATTGCCGTTGGTGTACAAAATATGCATGGGTGTTACTGTGGAAATGGCACTCCGCTAATTCTTAGTGAATGTAATTTACATCCAATAAAGGTGTGTGAAAATAAATATGGCGCCTCGTGAATAATTTTACATTTAAAATCGATACAGAAAAGCAAGTAGTTAATATTAAAGAAATTGCAAACGGAATTATTTTAGTAATTTTAGTAAAGAAATTAGAAACTAGGATAGGACCAGAGGAGGTAAGTTGGCAGCACTGGATGATCAAGGGAGAAACTGGAGTGGAGTGGAAAGTGAACAGGGTATCGGCCAAACACGCAGGCGGTGACTAAGGTAAGTGAAAAACTATTGGTGCATAACAGGTATCATTCAGAATCAAATTACACGCCACCAGCGAAACGCATTGCATTGCGTCTAGTGAAGTCACTATGGAAAATCGCACTCTCACAAAGCATATATTTTTTAGGGAATTGAAATTTTTTAAGGTGTAGGTTTGAAAAAAAATATAATGCGTATTTTTTTGTTTTCGTCTAATCCCATTTTTAATTAATCCTATTTTTCCCGAAGAATCATGCACGCGCCAAAATTTAAAATACAACAACTGGAAATACTATTTCATATAGAAATATATAATTACACTAAATTTTACATAAAAAATGCACTTTCATGTGATGTATTTATAATTTTGTAAACCTATTTCAATATTTAAAATGTTTTAATTTTTAAAATGCAAATTTTTACATAGTCAACTATTAAACAAATTGTAAAAAAATACTCTTGTTTTTATTCACCGTTTTATAGATCTGCCCAGTTTCAAACACATAAGTAACATACACTCGTATATTACACTTCAAAAGTGGTTTGTTCACCGGAGCACGTAGGTAGTCTGTTGCCCACCGGACTCGCTACGCGAACCACCAATTATGACACGACGCATCGTGCTGTCCAAAGTAAACCAACCGTGAGACTTACGTCATGTTATGAATCGCAGAAACGCACAGTCGCAAATGAATGTATGACGAAATGCGAGTAAGTTTATTTAGAAACGACTGGCACTGCTAGCGTCTGCCTGAAACAGATCAGCCTTCTTTTTCAAATATACAGATTCAGTTGTTTAAACAGAGGAATCCGCGAAACATGTGTGTTGTTCTGTGAAGTTAATAACCACAGATGGCCTTACAATAATATAAATACTATTATTTGAATTTTCTTGATGTGAAAATTTACAATTGCGGAAGTGTACTTTTAGGTTGTTAAAACCATTTTTGGGAAGTTCTAAATTAACGTTGACCGTCAAAAAAGTTATATTGGAAATCCTGATTTTCAATATTTATTCTCGGGAGAATTTCACGAACACGTGACGAATTGCACTTTGACTGTAAAAATGTGAATGATTTGTTTAAAAAATCTAAATATTCATGACAAATGCAAACCGCAGCTATGTCGTTAAATAACTCACAAACGAAGCGTTCTGGGGCCTGAAAAACTAAAATTTTCAGGCCGAAGTCTTCAAAGAAACGTTTTTCATATTATAATCTGCAGGATGAGATATTCTTGGACATTCTATTAAACTTTTTCTGGTTCGGTACTTAATAATACTATCAATGCCAACTGTATTAAATATAGGGAATTTGAAATTTTCAACCCTTTGTAGCGTCACATTTAGATGTTTAGATTGTTGTGGTTCGATCGTGAATTTTAATATAAAACGAAATATTTCTCTGTCGCCATCCTAAAAGGCAGAGAAATGACCGCAGCGCGATCCAGTGGCTTCAGCACATGCCAACATATGACAACCTTCAATGGCTCGGGCGTGGATCGTTTCCGAAATAACTATACCCATATAGAGTAGGAAACAGGTATCTGGTTACAATTTCCGTTGCATGGAAACGTTATCAAACTTTCAATAGAAATTACAGTTTATTGAAAAAACAGGGTAAATACAAAACAGCAATAATAACTAATAGTCGCCGATGTCCTGAAAGTGAACAATTATAATTAACGGCACTCTCGCCGCATACAAAATTTCACGATAAAGAATTACAAAAGTAGCAAAGAATTTCTACGAAAGTAAAATGAAGAGCTGCCGATTTTCGGTTTAGTTCACACTACCATAATATTCAAATTTACACGGAATATTACGGCGCAGAGGGCGCAAAAATACAACATTGACAAAGTCGCCACTTAGCGAACTTTCAGTAAATAATAAACATTAAATGCTACAGATACTTAGTGGGAAGATTTCAACGTTGAGATATGCAATATGTGAATTAATTGACAGAAACAAATTTTATACTGAAATTGCCGACCATTTAAAGCACCAGTTCTCGCAATAATTGTACATCATCAGGGGCGGATTAATATTTTTGCCGCCTGTAGGCACATCAAATTTGCCGCCCCCCTGTTTAAAATTAATGTTACATTTCAAATTGTAACGTTTCAGTAACAATTCCTCATTAATTTGAACGTATTAACTTTAAAAGTAACATTACATTTTGCACATTGTTTTCATAAATTAAATAAATTTTTTGGATTAACTAATTTTGGATATAAACTGTATCTTTATAGCAAGTAACGTTCAACATTATTAACGTTTGAACACTGAAACGTTAACATTAAAAGGAAACTAAAACATGACAACTAGAATTGCAACATGTTTTCTTTCGTCACCGGGCCTTACTTTCGGATATACTTCTGAAATCATAAGGTGTACTCTAATGAAGTAGACAAATAAATAGCATGTATTAAATATTAATATGATAGATTTTTATTTGCAACAACTGAACGATTAGAATATTACCACGTTGTAACAGTTTTTATAATTTTCGATTTACCATTATAAACAAGGAATATAACATTTAACTTTTTGGATGGTTTTTTTTTATACAGTTGAAATAACGTTTTATTAATTGAAACTAATTTGTCTGTTGATGTAAAATTTTGCGACGTGCCTTTTAGTGAGCAAATTCATCAATAATTATAGTATAATCTAAAAGGCTGAGATAATTTTTTTCGATACACAATAACGCTAAGAAGTTCAGTCGATACTCTGTCATTGTAGAACGCAAATAATTTTTAATCCTTTTTAAACAAGAGAATGAACGTTCTGCTGTGCAATTGGCCACCGGAATACATAAAATGATAAGAAGTGCGATTCAACGTTAGGATAAATACATTCTAATTCTTCTTTCCGTAACCACTTTAATAAAGCTGCAGGATTCGTTGGCTTAACATCTTCGTCAAGGATTTTTAAATACATACTTAAACGTATAAGCTCAGAAACAAGCGCTTCTTCAAAATCTTGGGGAAATTGTGAACATAAAAATATCGCTGCTTTTTGCAAATCTATCAAAGATAATTTTTCTATTTCAATGATAGCTTTAAATTTGTTGTATACATCTTTATAAGCTTCAAGTCTCTTCATCAAATCTGCAAGTAATTTATCAACAATAACCAAATAAGTGTCGATTTTAAACTTGTTTCGTGCGGTTAGTTCTCTGCATTCTCGTTAGTTTCATCACATTGCATTTTACGTTTCCTTTTTCTTTTGTTTCCCGATTCGTACGTTCCAGTATTTGACAGCTTCTTACCCTTCTCTTCAAAAAATTCAAAATTGTCTCTGTTCGTTTTTAAAAGTTCTACAAGCAAAGTGTAAGTACCAACCACGAATCGATATCGACTTTTTGCAGTAGTTTGTTCGACGCATTCAATCAGTCTAAAATGAATCCCCAAATTTTGGTCATAATAGCAGTTTCAAGTCGATTTAAAGCAACAATAAGACCTTTAGCTTCTGCATGTGTTGACGGTTTTTGCGTAGAATCATCAGATATAATTTGAAGGGCATCTAAAACATTTTTCCAACGATGTTTTAGAGCCTGACATGCATCATCTCGAGCTGACCAGCGTGTAATTGACAGACTTTTCAAAGAGGATGTACTGGATCCTTCATCTACTAAATTTTGAAGTATGTCCCACTTTGATGTAGATGCACTAAAGAAATTATATAAATTTTGTAGAAGTAGAAAATAAGTACATGCTTCAGCTGCATTTGTACCAACTAAATTTAAAGAATGTGCAGAACAGGGGATGAATTCAATTAGAGTATTTACATCTTTCATTCGGGCTTGAAGACCCGTGTAAAGACCGGGCGTATTTGACGCGTTGTCGTAGGACTGACCACGACAATTATTAATGTCCAGTTCGTTAATCTCCATAAAATTACATACAGCGTCTAACATCTCCTTTGATTTATGGCCTGTGTTTGGAAGGAATTCCAAAAATGACTCTTTTGGTGTACCATCTTTTCCCACATGTCTAATAACTATAGCGAGTTGATCCACTTGTGCTATGTCTGGTGTAGAGTTCACAATTATGGAAAAATACTTGGCACTTCGAATGTTTCGAAGAATCTCGTCTTTAACTGCTTTAGCTAATATACCTATTAGTTCTTCAACCGTCGTGGTGGATAAATACGATGTATTTCCTTTTCCGCAGTTACCAAATTTTTGTATGTGATCTGCTAAGAAGTGGTCATATTTCGAAATCAACTCAAGTAACATCATGTAATTACCATTTTGATTATTTCCAAACTTTTCGACATGTCCTCTCAAAGGAGCCCTCTTGAAACAAGAGTTTTTATTACTAAAATGACACGCTCAAGAACATTCCTCCAATACGTTGCCTCGGTTTCAACTTCTTCAAGCAGCTGCTTATTCACTTGGTTTTCAGTCCGCTATTTTTCAATGCGGACGTACAGTTTCTATGACACGTAGAATTCTCATGTTCTTTTAATTTGGTATGCGCATTTTCTCAATAATTGAATCCCTCCGCTGATAATTTTGTTCTTACTTCTGAATTGCTTGAAAACAATAGACAAACACCGCAGAACACAGTTCCATTGCTCTCAGAGTAAACAAGCCACTTGCGAGGCATTTTTTCTTTACTGATATGCGTATACTCATACATATTCGGCGTTAAGTAACGAACTTTGCCATCATTGTACTCTTTTCTTGATTTAGAAAAGTCAGTGTTTTTGTTTTGTTCGAACCCATGCTTTGCAACATAATCACGTGTAGCGTCATTATTAGACCACAAAGCTCGATCGCTTTTCCGAAAAAAACCATCAGTCGAAGTTATGGTTTCATCGATTTTATGTTCTTGCAGTTGTATACATTCGATAGAAATCCTATTTAATTAAAAAATAATATAATAAATTATTATAATAATGTATTGTAATATTATAAACAAATATTCTAGAAAAAAATATAATATATATATATATAAAGGTTTAATTAATTATACAAAAAATGCTTAAACTATTTACATCGGTTGAATCGTAGACTCATAATCAATCGCAGTTATATTTTTAATTGCTTGAGGAATCATTTCATTTTTAGCTGTTTGGAACTTTGCAGACTCGTTATTAGATTCAGTGATAACCCTGAATAAATAAGAGTCAAAATATTATATGTATTATTACATATTATATAAAATATTTTTGTAACATAATTATAGTAACATATTTTATGCTAATTTATTTAAATTCTATATTAAGACATAGTTCATTTTAACGAATACAACAACACGTCAAGAATATTTACATTCTAATCATTTTATGAAACATTTTTTGCATTGATAAATAAATACAGATATTGTCTGGTATCAATACTTTTTATTCAGCATATGATCGTTTCGATCGCGTAGCGATCATCCTCAGAGCTAAAATGTGAAATACAAATATTATTAACAATTGACAGAAGCACTACAGCCACGTACCTCACAATCCCTTATATAGGACCCCTTTCTCTTAAAATAGCCTCCACACTCAATAAATTCGGTCTTAAAACTTCTTTCAACAACACTCATACATTATATAAAACGCTATCCAACACTAAAGACCCAATCCCACCTACATCCTTATGCGGAGTCTATGCTCACACGTGCAACAATTGCAATGCCATATACATAAAACAAACAGGCCGTAAATTCACACAGAGAATCAAAGAACACGAACAAGCATGGAAAAATAACACTACCACAGTCTCACACTTTGCGGATCACCTAAATTTAAACAAACACATTTGATAAACACATAAATTTCCGAATTCTAGAAATTGAAAACAGGTACTGGAACAGAATAAAATTAGAAGCCCTACACATACACAACGTCCTCAAAAAACAGAACATGACATGTCTTAACCAACAAATCCCTGAACTCTCTTCACCTCTGCTAAAATTAGCACAAAGTGTACAGCCCTAACCCACCCCCAGCCCTCCCTACTCCACTAACCTTCGCTCGCCCGACCGTCTCTCAAGCCTCCACCAGCACCCCCGCGTTTTACGACCCTTCACCCGCACCCCACCCCTCTTCCCGCTGCCGACCGGCTGTGCTCTTAAACAAGACACACGCTCAAAAATTCGCAGAACTTTGTTTTCGGCCCAGAAGCTGCAAGGTATGTACGACCCAGTTTGCTTACGCATCTTGCATACAATAACTACAACCTGTTAATAATATTTGTATTTCACATTTTAGCTCTGAGGATGATCGCTACGCGATCGAAACGATCATAAGCTGAATAAAAAGTATTGATACCAGACAGCATCTTTATTTATTTATCATAATAAAAAGGTATCTACCTCACCAGATCCAATTAATTTTTTGCATTTTGAGAATATTTTAGCAACACAACTCTGCATTAAAGTATATTAACGTTAACATTTATTTCTCAGAAGTTATTAGTACATGGAAAAAATATACAAGCTGAAATCTAAATATGTTATATAATCTACATGTTTATACTAACTCAGAAATAGAATTGCTGAATGAACTGCAGCTGTAATCAGTTTCACATATAGATTTAAAGAATTCATTTTTTTTGTCTTATCAATTTCATTTTGACATTTCTCTTACTTTTCTTTTCGGATTTTTGCATACTGACTTCCGCTGAGCCTTTTTCGATAATCACTCATTTTAAAACTTCAAAATATCACTTTTACTCAGCTGGCTCTTACAATACACGATACAGAACAATAGTAACAAAATAAAGAAAAAGGGTCATTTCCAGATCCGTCTTCTAGAACTAACTGAAGAAGTAATAGATGTCGCTACTTTTTGTATTGCGCAATATGAATGCATGGCGAAATCCGTCAGCGATTTCTGATTGGCTAATTCAAACTTCTTACTCTAAGAATGTAACTCTTTCTGCTCAATCAACCAATCAGAAGTCGTTGCCGAATTCTTTTCATGTATTCTGTAACATTGAAAATGTCCCCTTTTGAAATTCAAACTTAATTTATAAATCAAAGGTTGAGTGGGCGGCTTTAGTCTCGTTTAAATCATTTTTAAAATAAAAATATGATTTATGCTGTTATAGTTTTTACAGCACCTACATTTGTTTTAGAAAATATCAAGAAAATTTTGCGCCTTTGCAAATTTGCCGCCGTAGGCATGTGCCTATGCGTAAATCCACCTCTGTACATCATAGAAGACCATTGTTCCAAAAGCCATATAACTATCTAACAAATTTGCTAGGATTACGCTTTTTCAAATACAAACTTGCGTTCGCTTTTATATACAGCGGGCCACTCACGACCTTGTAAATTAATGCGTGCCGCAGAGCTTTCTAAGGCTGACTCGCTGCAGTCTAATTCCTATAGCTGATTATTTTTACACGTAATGCCCACTGTGGGCGGTGAGTGAATTACAAAGTAACAGATGAATAATAGAATCGATCGTGAGAGCAACAGCCCTGCTCTCTGGGCGCCAATGTCTATACTATGCCTACAGAACCATTACAGAGAAAAATATTCAGTTTTAACAGAAACCAGGCAAATAGACAATGTTGCAAATGAAATCTGGGTTATACAATGATTTAGGAGTGATTATTGATTGTTTCTAACAAGCCAGAGGTCACACAGCTTGTGGTTTGATTACAAAAAATATATAATTGGTGGTAAATTAATTTAATATAATCACCCCTAAAATTCAAAATAAAATATAAATGATAAATTATAAATTAAACAGATGGCATAGTTCAACTCAGGATTGAATAGTGAATGCGTTCCAAGCAGTTTGAGAGATGTAGAGCTCATGGTTTGAGCAGAAAAAATTATTTTATAAGGTCAAGGAACATTATTCAATTTTCATGCCTGTAAATCAATAAAAAATAGAAATGCAGTCAAAAACTTAAGTGTGGCCACACTGTACATTTCAGAACGTATGTTTGAGTATTGTGAGAAGGCAAGAAAGATGTAAACCTAATATTCAGATTTTCTACCTCATTTTTTAGACAAAATTAATATATTGAGGTACCTCATATTTGAGCTTATATACACCCTTTTTAACTTGGATGATGGTATATCCAATACAAATGAAAGAAATCTGAGTGGTACAATGATTTTTGAGATGCAAAATAAATATTATGAACCTAAATCAGAACTTCTCCTGCTGAAATATGACATGTATTCCTCAATCTTATACTATTTACGCCTTCTGTGTACATTGTGGTTTGCGTAGACTAACGAGGTTCATTTGCCTTATTATTCATTCAAGATTCGCTCTCGTAGCAACAATTAGAAGTACTATTAATAGTTGCTTGATACCGATGAATATTTCTTGTGCGTGTGGGTGTAGAGTGAAGACTGAAGACGTGTGTTTTTAGGTTTGGTCTGTTTTACCTCTACCAGTATTTTCGTTACCAGCGGTGATTCGGTGAAACTTTCAAGTCAGCATGTTCACTCTCGTAGCTTTCTCAAGAGCAAAAGGCTTTTTTCCATATTTCTGCGACTTTCACGAAAAGCGAAGAGCTATGTCAAAGAATATTCAATAATTACTTCGTATCTTTTTAAAGAAGTGTGAAATGTTCTACGTAATCTCTCGATAATCCTGAATAAAACCTTATTGAAGATTTCTTTTCAACATGTTATACATTATTCTTTTATGTGTTCGTGTGTGTGAGTACATTGCAAGTTACCTTCATACATTTTAATCAGATAAATACGTTTCGTTATCAGCTTCCCCTCTTAGAAAGAAAATACAAGGATAACGAAGTTTAACATGCAAGAGTTCTCGTACGGGTATACGAAGGTTATAGGGGAAAGCTTTTGCTATGGCACAACACAAAGAACAAACTTTTAAAACTAAAGTAAAATGGCTTTGAAATAAATGAATAAAAAATCAAAACGCACAAGCATACCATACTACGTGAATGAATTTAAAAAAGCAACCAAATTTAAAATATGTTGTCACTCGGCATCTGCTAACAATCACAATGTTGCTCAAGAATCACAAACGCACGATTTGAGTATTGACGGTATCTGAAGTCTATACATCAATGCCCATCTGTTAACTCAAACTGTAAATAATAAATCATTTAATATTAAACCCAAGGTGTTGGTTTGCTAAGATATTCAACCCGTAATCATCGTTTGAGAAACATTCCCATGTACCGAAGTGACGTCTAAACCTACTGAATTGATTCTAATGGTCACAAATGGTATTTATTGCTCGAAGGTGAAAATATTACTTTTATAATTTTTTGGCTTGGAATTGCTTTTCTTGGCGTACGTAAGAACGCAGCAAATATTCCAATACTTTTTAGTATACAATTGCGGTAATTGTTCTATTTCGTAGCCCAGAAAGCTGGAACCATGCCCCTCCAAAACCACCCCTGTTCCTCCTAATAAATAAAGGAAAGTTAAATAATATTCTTAAGTATAGGGTTGCACTTACTCGATCCTATATTTTCGCATGAAAAACTTCGCGTGGCTTTCTCGAGAGTGAAACCCTTTTCTAATATTTGTGACTTATCAAGGAAAGCGAAATGCTAACTGTCAAAAAGGATTAAATATTTACTTCAAATGTTGTTTTCCAGAAAGTGTGAATTGTTCAAAGAACATATCTTATCTATAATACTGAATAAACCATGATTGAAAATTTCTTTCCAATATCAATTGTATTGTTTTTATATTGGTTTGACATTCTGTAAGTACTAAGTTACACTTATTATTTTTTAACCTATAAACACGTATTAACAACTTTCCTTCTTAATGAAAAGGACAGGGAAAGGGTGGGGATTAATATGCGAGAGATCTCGCACGTGTACGCTAGCACTTGTTAATGCTGCAAATATACTGGGCAGTGACAATGATGAATAAACGTGCACCGCTGGCCCTGGTAACCCTAACGTATCACTGACACGAGTAATAAAGAAACTGACCGAGTGAGTTCGTTCTATGTTTCTTCTGCTGAGTTTTGCTCTCTTCATGAGACAAAAAATAAAATTTGACGCTACGAGTGTTCATTGTCCAATTTGATTTTTACTTTCTTAGAAAATGATTATTTCGTGCTTGAAGATGTAATTGCGACACTGCTGTGAATTAATGTCTTAGCTACTCTGCATCCTTGTGTGCTACACTTAAGAAAAGGCAAAGAATTTTAAAACCAAAGAAAACAAATTTATTAAAATCCTTTATGCCTGAAACACAATAATATCTAAATTCACCCTTTTCAATTAAAACTCATAACACTTCCCAAATAAGATGATGAAAGTGTTAACCGACCTTTTTTGGATAAGGTCAGTGCGTAGTATTACAAAACTTGCGCATTTATACTCCCAAGAAGATGTCTTCAATGTGAGTACTGAATGGCATTTCTTCGCTTCGCAACGTAAATGGGAAGGCACATTTTGACGTAGTGAGGGGGTATTCCCCATAAAATCTAGCCTTCAACCATGAGAGGAACCTATTAGTAGAGCCAAGAAGTTATTAACGTGAGATGACAATAACGTGAAGAAGATTGACTTCATTTTTTTGCAACGCTGAACAATATTAAGAAAAAAAGACAATTGAAACTGATATAATAAAAAAAAATCAGATGGCGCAAAGAAAATCCATAGCTTCATTTCTGTATTGAATATCAAATAAATATATTCTCTGTAAAGTGAAATAAAAGAAAGAGCAATAGTATTAACTGTCACATACTCTTAATTGTATAAATATTCCGTGAGAAAATTTTGAAACTGTCAGAGGTGATTCATGTAAAGATGTTGTAAGTTATTGAGCATCGTAACGCCTCGAGTTGAGCCAGATCGTCTGTGGCTTTGGAAAACATCTTACGTATGGTTTAGACGGTAGTCATGTTCACTGACGGACAGACGTTTTGCCGTCATCAATTTTTCGGTATTAAGGACCCAGAAAATAGGGATTCTGACGACACCACATAATTAACAGAAGGTGCAGTACTTTTTGGTCAAATTGTGTGAGGATATTTGACAGTATTGTTGATTCTATTTTGAGGGGGAGGCAGAAATTTGGGAATGGAAGGAAAGGAGGAAACCAGATTCAATACATGAAAGATTTTTAAGATGGATCCTAGGAGTAGATTTTTGAACTCCTGGTACATGGTAATATGCGAGACAAGGGCAAAGGATGATAATAGAATGGGCAAAACCGCATGTAGGTTTGATGATTGGATGAGAATGGGTTAATGAATTATTAAAGCACGTTTGTTGGGAAGTAGATGACAACATACACTGACATAAGTAAAGAATTGATCCAAAGAGACAGAGATCAGTTATTATAGGATGATTACGAAGTAATAGGGAAATCAATTTTTAATAAACGGTGTAGAATTATTAATATGGATGATATTCTCAACTATTTGGAAGATAAATGTCAGGAAAATGGCAGACGTAGAATAGAAAGTCGTAGGTTAGGCAATAAATTGAGAGCGTGTAAACATTGCCTTAATTGTGAGGGGGGAATGTAGGATCTGTGAGAAGAAAGAGGAAGATTAGGAACATATTTTAGAGATACGTCTGTTTTTTGCGAAAGGAAGAATGTGGGCAAGATGGAATATTCAGGTGGTAATTAGAGGACAAAGGTGAAAATATCAGTGTGTTTGATAAATATAGGAAAAGACTTTGTACTTAGCATATTTTATATTCGTGTATTATTGTGTATATTATGTATTTTTGTATTAACTGTTGTATTTTTAAATATTATCAAAAAACTACTCGTTTTCCCCAAAAATATGCACATGACCTTTTTAAAAAGATAAGTGTGTACAACAGGCTTTGAGGCCAATATCTCTATCTTAAATTTTGTAGTTAAAATTGATTTTTGTGTAATTTTCGAAAAATTAGAATTTAAACGTAAATGAGACCTGCCCCATTCTCTAAACGTCCTTCGCGCTATTTAACAACAAAATGTAATAAAGAAATTTGTAGCCATTTTTTCTTTAAAATGTCATAGGAGCTTCATGTAAAGAACCCCCCGAAACTAAAATGCCGGTGTTAAATTCCAGGTGCCGCGATATCAGCCAAAACGATAGGGGATATATCAATTTACGAAAAAATCGATGAAACAGTTATGTACTAGCTTTGTGCATACGCGGATGGTCAGACCTACGGGCACAAACAGACGTTCTGCCGTCAGTCGACTTTTCGGCATGAAGGACGCACAAAACATGAATTCTACACGACGTGTTGGACTTTTCTGTATTTAGTAACTGGATTTATCCACTTTTTCGTTACTAGGGCCGGCAATAAGAGTTTTTCTGCCGAAAATACGCCTTTTTTACTTCGTCGCTGCTACTTACGCAGTGTAGAGATAGTATAATAATGCCGTGGATAAGAAGGAATTTCTGACTGAAAATCTTATTGCGGGGCTCTGGTAACAAAATGTGGATAAATCGTGTCCCTGTGTACAGCAAATTACTTCCCCTACCGCGTGGAGTCAGAATCCATGTTTTGCGGGTCCTTGATGCGGAAAAATCGATTGGCGGCAGAACGTTGTCTGTCTCTAAACAATGATTATGCACTAAGATACTTCAAAGGAGAGATTGATTTGGAGTTTACTTTGTCGCGATTGCCAAGGAGTTTATTTCTATTTGCAAATGTTCAGAGTGACTTGGGTGCAAGTGTAATTTGTTGAATGCGTGGTAGTGCAAGTGCTGGCCAGAGCACATAATCTTCTTGAAACGAGGTTCTCTTGGAAGAGGGGGAGGGTTCAGGTCGCGAGGGAGGTCGGGAAGGCCCGCGCGAACGCAGCGCGCTGGATCCGTCGCGGACCACTTGGTGCAAAGTGCGTCGGTTGACAATTAGGTTTCTAACGAACAATGGGTGGTATGAATAAAAGTAAGCAAGTACTCTTTGCTCCGAGTTTCCGAGATCTTACTCAGTTTCGTATGAATAAAGTGGGTAAGCAATTGCTCAGTCTCTGAGTACTTGCTTCAACTCTGAGCGTACTCTCAACTGGCGAGCAAATGCTCAGAATTGGTATGAATAAAGTTAAGCGTTTACTCTCTAGAGTGAGCACTTGCTCCAAAATTTCGGAGGGACCTTAGTAGCAGACTCACGTTTGAAAAGTAAGGTTAAATTGGCCGATTTTTTACCGTGTGTTGATATGCATTTGCAGCGGACTAAAAAAAATGCAAGATTAGGCGAAATTCTCGTGATGTAGACTATTAGAATCTTTGCCGAATCGAAAAGTACAATGCATGGTTGGTACGATTTTTATCGGCGTTTGCTTTCAGACGCGTATTCAATTTTTCGGGGTACTGTTTTTTGAAACTTTGTAATGTTTCGTTTCGGCCACAGCGTACTTCCGAAAGCTGGCTCTTTTCAAAAATAATTTTATATTCACTTAGCATTTCGGTAAAAATTAGCTGGGCCACTAGCACCTGTTTTTCGTTACTGCTATTCGTATTCGAATTTAAAGAATGAGACAACAAACTATTGCTCTTTATTCCGCACAAATGTGCGCGACGCGCGTAACGTATGTAACCTCTTTGTTGCTCAAGAACCCAATTTTTAAAACTCTTAGCCTGCACTATCACTTGTTCACAACGAGAAAATGCTCGCGAGACATGAGTAAGTTCTTCGGAGACATACGAAGTTTTTATTCATACGAAATGGAGCTTCTGCTCAATGCCGCGGAGTAGACTCACTTTGCTCCGGAGCAAGTACTCATGAGCAAGTGCTCATTTTTATTCATATGACCCAATGTCACTGAAAGTATTAAAGAACTTTGTTATCACATACTCCCGATTTACAGAAGAAAAGCACAAAGGAAATGGAAATGAAATTTGATTTCAGCGATGAGGTATTATTTTTTAATTCAACAGTCAATAATTAATCAATTATTCTGTATACGAATGAAAAACTCATTATTCGTTTTCCAATACCATTAAGGTTTTTGTTTTTTTCATATTCACATTTTGTCTGCCAAAATGTTGTGATTTCAAAATCCTTCGTTGCGTCAATCTGTTCGCGTCGGACCGACTGTGAGACAGTTGAAAACTCTGTGGCGAAAAACGATGGCGCTCAATCCCAGAACTTTTACCGAACTTGATATTCCTCAATCATCTAGCTGATATAGGCTCCTTAGGTTTGAAATGGGTATTGAGAATTTTGGGGGAACTTGAAATAAACCCCAAGATTGTCCGTATTGTAATTGCTCAATTTTTTTTTACTGTTTTCGAATAACGAAAAGTTCACTTAAAACCTACTCAGATCCAATTTTCGTTGAAATCTCTGAATTTTAAAAAGGTATTTATTTAATTTTTTTAAATATAAATATTTTAATTTTTTTCGTTAAATAGTGATAACTTTTAAAATTACATAATATAAGATTTTCTCAATAGCTGCAAAAAATTTCTTATATTTTTACTAGAACTCGTCCGATTTCAGTTAAAGCCTGTGGATTTCACAAAACTGCAAATGTTCATCTTTCTTTTTAAAGCGTCCTGTAGGTTATGCCATCTCAGGCTGTTGATGTAATGGTAACGGAATTGCTTATTGAACCTAAGTACTTGAACTCTTTAAACATTTTTGTCTGTTCAGTTTACGGGTTCAAGTAA
Organism: Gryllus longicercus; assembly: GCA_038098605.1. Lineage (NCBI taxonomy): Eukaryota > Metazoa > Arthropoda > Insecta > Orthoptera > Gryllidae > Gryllus > Gryllus longicercus. The sequence continues at coordinate 31,401 of JAZDUA010000320.1, read as the reverse complement.
TTTTTCTTGATGTTACTTAAATGTTACAAGCAAAGCGAGAAAGTACGTGCTTTCGTCGCAGAGGGGGGGGCGAGGGGGGCGAGGGGGGGAGAGGGGGAGGGGGGGGGCGAGGGGGGGAGAGGGGGGCGAGGGGGAGAGGGGGGGGGAGAGGGGGGCGAGAGGGGGGGAGAGGGGGGCGGGAGAGGGGGGAGAGGGGGGGAGAGAGAGATATTCGAATTTTTACTCTCACAGATTTACTCACTTGGCGGCAGCACTAGGACGCAGTGTTGCCGCTGGCATCATTCTTTCTCTTTTTAAAGCGTTGGATCTTTAGAACGAGAGAGAATAATGTCAGCGGCAACACCGCTAGGACGTGGACGAGGGTTCTTCTTTACGTTGGTCCGTTTTGTGTCCCTAAAATTGTCATTGGTCATCCAGGGATTAATAATATTAGTGAATAAATAATTTTTAATTTTTGTTTTAAGCACAAGGTACAGGACTGGCATACAGGGTACTTCTTTGACCCTATAGCCAATAAAGAGAACAACAGCAACAACATAGTGTAGAAATATAGGTAAGATTTCTAATTGCTGTGTCGAAGAATTTCAATTGTATGAAGATATCGCTTATATCTATTTATTATTACTCAGCAAACTATGTCTGAGAGAAAACGCCCTTCTGGAGCTCGAAATCGTAAACGGATGGCGGAAAGAAGTAAGGAAGAAGCTAAACAAGAAGGATCGCTTCTCAAGTATCTATGTGCTCAGAAATCAAGTGAACAGACTAAGAATGATAGTAGTTTGGTTGAAATTGATGACATCTCTGATTTTGAAGGTATCCGTCAATCCATATTAAAATCTCTTAAAATTTTCTAAGAAAAAGAATTCAGAATTCTTAGGAGTTGTGAAACGGAAATTTCCTTAGTAGAATACATAGAATCTGCAGATAGCGGATTTATTTCTCATAACCTGCAATAGATGTAGGTGTACAAATCAATAGGGACGTGTTAATTATTACAATCTTCGTATGTTGAGTTATTGAACAAAATTCATTTGGGAAATGGGTATTCAACTTGGGAAATATTAGGAAATTTCCTTTTCACAATCCGTAATAATTCCAAACAATTTTTTCTCTTAGGAAATCTTAGAAGTTTTTAATTGAGGAATATGTCACAGACAAAATATAGCAATGAAAATACCATTAAATAAAATAACTTTGAAAAATACCATACTATGATACTCTTAAATCATGATATTAATGTACACATTTAATTTAAGATTTACAGACCGCAGATGTATCTGAAGACGACACAGCGGAGAGAGTTTGTAACACTTCTAGTGTACTTACTGTAGCTGATGGGCTTTCAGCAAATTTAAATTATGATGATCCTGCCCAATAGCCTCAATGTTGCACTGCTAATGAACGACAGTTGATAGTACATGGACCACAGCAGGTTGAATCACACAATTTCCCGCCAGATTCAAACAACAGAAGATTTTCCCCTGCTCACTATATGCGAAGATTAATTAATAACGAAAAAGCTTTTCGTAAGTGGTTGGTGTACTCAGTGTCAGCTGATGCAGTTTTTTGCTTTTGCTGCAAATTGTTTAGTAACAAAAAGTGTGGATCAGTTTTACAAGAAACAGGCTCTAAAGACTGGAAGAACATTGGAGCTATTCTTTCTTCACACGAGCGAAATATTCACCATTTGGAGAACTATCAAACTTGGCGCGAATTCGAAATGCGCTTAACTGAAAGAAAAACAATAGATGATTCTACTCAACAAGTGTGTTTTCAAGAGGAACACTATTGGCGTCAAGTTTTGGAACGGTTGATTGCTTTGGTTAGAGTTCTTGCGGTGTAAAATTTAGCATTCCGCGGGACGGACGAAAATTTATACAGCTCTAATAATGGAAATTTTTTATAGTTCGTAGAGTACTTGGCTCTTTTCGGTCCAATCATGAAAGAGCATGTGCGTAGAGCTCAAAATAAGGAGATAATGGTCCACTACCTTGGAAAAGAAATCCAAAATGAACCTATTCATCTTCTGGCCAGGAATATAAAGGAGCAGATTTTAATTCGCGCGAATTCAGCAAAATATTATTCAATTATATTGGATTGTACCCCCGATGTTAGCCATGCTGAACAAATGACGAAGATATTACGTTTCGTTGAAGTGATTCAACCAGACTCTAAAATCGTCATAAGAGAACATTTTTTAGGGTTCGTACCGTTGCAAGAGACTACAGGTGCCTTTATAGCAGACACTCTTTTTAAACAGTTGGAGGAACTGGGATTACCAATTGAAAATTTGCGCGGACAGGGATATGACAATGGTAGTTATATGAACGGTAAAGAAAATGGAGTACAAAAGAAAGTGTTGAACGTTAATCCACGGGCATTTTTTTGTACCTTAACGCACGCGCAAAATGCGCATTCTTTAAACTTAGTAGTCAATGATGCTGCTAGCTGTTGCTTGGAAGCAGCTCGTTTTTTTTATTTGGTTCAACGTTTTCAATTTTTATCCGGATCAACTAAGCGTTGGCGAGTATTAATTAGTCATATACCGGACTCTGGTAGAACTGTGAAACCGCTGAGTGAAACCACACGGGAGAGCCGCATCGATGCTTTAAAGCCACTGAGATACCAACTTGGAAATATATATGATGTTTTAATGTCGATTTACAATGACACAAACCTAACAGGTTCATCGAGAAATACCTGTCGAATTGAAGCCAAAAGCCTTGCAGATGCTATTAGCAATTTTGTTTATAGTATCTCTTGTAAGGTGGTACAACATTCTTTTTGAAGTCAACATAACAAGTAAGCTACTGCACGCGAAGGACTCTGACTTGCCTTCAGCTATAAAGCAGTGAGAATCTACTAAGGACTACCTTGTTGACTAGGAGTGAGAAGAGGTTTGAAGAGATTTTGCCAGATGCTACGGACATTGCAAAGAATCTAGAGATTCCATCGAACTTCGAATCAGAAAATGTTAGAAGCAGAAGGAAGAAACGTCATTTTGATTATGAAAGCCAAGATGAGACACCCCAAGATCCAAAACAAAAATTCCGTGCGGATTTCTACTGTGCTGTTTTAGATACAGCCATACAGTCGGTTGGACAGAGATTTCAATTACTGAAACGATATACTATTATGTTTAGGTTCCTGTATGACATATATAGTTTGAAACAAAAGACATCTCAAGAGCTACTTCAAGACTGTAAGAATTTGGAGCAATTTTTAACACATAATGAAGACAAATATATTGTCGGTGAAGACCTTTGCTTCGAACTTTTGGCTGTAGCTCGAAGACTTCCAAAATCTTTACCCCCACAAGAAGTGCTTACATTTATACTGCAGCAAAATCTGCAGGATAATGTACCGAATGTCTTCGTCGCCCTGAGGATTCTTCTAACAGTACCAGTATCTGTGGCAAGTGGAGAACGTAGTTTTTCGAAACTCAAACCCATAAAAACATTTTTACGCTCCACAATGTCTGAAGAGAGACTCGTTAGCTTAGCTACTATATCTATCGAACATGCTGAAGCATCAGTACGTGATCTAGCAGAATTAATCAAACAATTCGCGAAACAAAAAGCGCGTGAAGTTAAATTTTAATGTTTCATTGAAAGTTTTGTAAAATCCTTTGTCTTACACTCATTACGATTGCTTTTATACTTCTAAATATCATTTGTATTATATTTGTGGTACACCTAAATATGTAATTTAAAATGATTTGTATAATAAATCATATTTTACTTAAAAAAAATTCTCAACATTATTATTATTGGGGGGGGGGCGCAAACATCTAATTTTGCCTGAGGCGCAAAATGACCTAGCGCCGGCCCTGCGTCCTAGAACAGTTGTGCATACAGAGCGTTCTATTTCTCAACGTATGGCTGTGGGCACCCGATCTTTCGGTGAATTTGACAAGCCGAAAAGTTGGTAATTTAAATGATGTTTTTGTAATGACCGAAACTCAAGAACGTTCCGTTATATATGTGTATGTATTGAAAGTGACATTGCCTGTCTCTCTCATTCATTTTTTCTTCCATATTTTCTCTCTCGAACTTTTTTCTCTCAGGGCTTGAGTAGAGAATTACTGATGAAATACTTTTGTGTCCCGTAATTTATAAAGATATATAGACCTAACGAAGTTGTCAAGATAATGTCAATGGCAATTCCGCACATTACATCGGGTGAAATAGAACCTCTGCGCGAAGAAGGCCGAGAAACAGTTATTTTGACAATTCGCAGGTACAAATTCCTCGATTTGCGTTCAGCATTTACATTTTAAAACAGGACTCGAAATTTTATCGAGAATGATTAACATTGTGATTGTGAATGAATTATGTTGTCACCCCTCGAACTATTTATTAATTAATTCAAATAATTAATTTTTCCATTTATTCTTTCCTTGGCCTTTTCCGAAAACGAGCCTTTTTCGAGTTGCATCAATGCCTTTATGTCATCTGTGAACAAAATATATTAGATTTACTTCAAACAAGGTTTACTAATGCCATCTAAAATTGGGTGGTTACACCTCGCTCGTAATATTTTTCAGCTGATTATTTGATTGGCCGAGGTGGCTAGGAGCGTGTACCGACTCAGTACTTCGGTCGAAAGGGTCGCTTGTTCGAGTCTCGCCTTCGGCACGGTTGTTTTCTCTCATGTGTGTGTTGTCGCGGAGGGCCTCGCGTTCTGCTGACCCCAGATCAGAGGAGCCCAGAAGGGCGTTGGTGTCCAGTTTTTTGTCGAAATGAGTCTCATAGGGACGCAAAGGTTAACAGGCTGTCGGCAGAAAAGGGGAAAAATTGATTATACAGTGATTCCTACAGCTTCAACTATTGTCAGCACTCCCGTAAGTGCAGTAAATGTTAAATGCCTGGAGGTGACGGTCTACCTGCCCGTGTGAGATCCGCGGCTGATGTAAGCGCCAGCCGTGGGCCAATCGGCTCCCCTCTCGCTCACGCATCTCATTACGAGGGTCTTGCGACGGTTGCCGTTGGAAGAATGCGACATCGTGGCCCGACTAGCTCGGTCGGTGGAGCAGGAGACTTCATCTCAAGCCGTTGGCCCCTCCTACAGAAAATTTTGATAATTCATCTTACACGATGTAAATTACTACCTATAAAATGTTGAAAGTTGGTATTAACGTTTTTTGTGACCTTGATTTCCAAAACTTTTTTTTTTGCGGCAAAATATTAATTTTTCTTTTCGTCTGTACGGTTACCAGAGAACGGATTTAAACAAGTGTGATGCAATTGAAGTTAAAATTAGGAATGGAGACCACTAAGTAGATCTAAGTTTTCTTTTATGAATAAAATACTACGATACTCAAACTTTCTGCCTTATATTTCTTGTCACAGCAGAGTGAAAAATACATTTATAAAGATGGCATAGGTTCTGTGCTGTTATAAAGCACTAATTTTAATCTTGTTTCTTTTTTATTACACAAAATGTATGTTTTAGAAAATATATTTTACGTCGTTAATAAGTGTGACGGATGTTGTGAACAGTGGCGAATTTTAATTTTAAATAAATAGAATAATTATTTACACGGTCGCCAGCCTAAAAAGGCAAAGAAATGACCGTATCGCACGTCGCTAGCTTAGCACAGGCCAACAGAACCTTCAACGGCGTGCGCGTGGATCGCCTCCGAAGTATAATACCTAAAAAATTAGGAAGCAGGTATAGGGTCAATGGGTCAGCTGCGAAGGTATAATTTCTACTGTAGAGAAAAGTTATCAAACTTTCAATACACAATTTCAGTTTATTGAACTCACAGGTACACGGGGGTAACAAGAAATACATATGTCAAATATCAATTATAACAATTTCCTACCCAAATCCTGTTGAAGTGAGAAGATCAGGACGACACTTTCGCCGTTTTACAAAATCCAACAATTATACAGAAATACAATTTTGCGAATAAACCGCTCAATACCAATTAAAGAGCTTCCAAATGCTGGAATCGCTCGAAATATCAATCAATACAGAATACTACGGTGCAGAGGGCGAAAAATACAAAATTGATAAAGCTGCTGTGTAGCGAACTTTCTAAAACTTAAAAAAAAAAATTATATGCTATGCTGGTCTTTCCCTTGGCATAATTTGAATTTTCAATTCAAAAATAAGTCAATAATTTGACTAACAACATTTGAATACCAATATGTTATGGGCATTAGTTCTCGCAATAATTGTACATAATAGAAGACCATTGTACCATAACTTTATATCAATATCAAAAATATCTCCTTGGATTACGCTCTTACACAACAATACCTTTGCGTTCGCCTGACAAATAATGGTGTTCCCTGATACGGGCCATTCACGACCTCGTAACCAATTCAAATGCGCCTCAGAGCTTTCTTAAATCGCAACACCACTTGCGTCGCTCCCTGAAGAACCGTGGTCAGCGGAATCGGGACAGCGCTACATAAGCCGGTTTGTGCAAGATGCGAATATGCGTGTTGAAACACCTGTTGTTCCAATACAATGCTTGCCAGCCCGAAGACTCGTAGAGCGACTGTCCCCGGACTCCCGGTCACTGGCAAAGCAACAAATTATACAACGTCTCTGTAACACGATACAAAACAAATTAGAGAGATGCACACAAAATATTAAGACAGAGACATTACAATCGGGAATATTTCACAATTCTGAAACAAAAGAAAATATAAATATACAATAATATCAGGCGGAACGCACGAACGAATCCAGTAAAGCAGATTACAATTAATTATTGGTACAATATAAAAGGGGATTCTATGTACAATTAAAACATAAATTAATAAAGCTTACGCAAATGTTATTTTTAACGTGACAGTGAGCCACGGCGAGAACATAATAATTACACAACTAATGGTGCCTATTATGGGAAAAAATACAAATAAATTTAACGTAGCTGAAGGCCACGGGCGAGCAAACGAGACTCAGCGCGCAAACATATCATATCACGGCATCGCATCGCTGCGAGCTCTGCGCTCGGCGTATATAGAATAATTCTTACATAAATATCCTTCCGCCGTAGCCTAATTTCCGTGGCGAAATTTTCTTCCTACCATCGCGATCTGTAGGAGATTTCGTGGTTTACAAAATGACAATTGAATACAGAAAATAATCCATCATAAGAGCGACAGCCCCGCTCTTTAGCTGCGAATGGTCGAACTAGAAGCCTCTATAATCATCTACAGAAAATCATTCAATTTTAATGTAAAACAGGAAGATAGGCAGCGTTTCAAACAAAATCTGAGGTATACAATGATTTAGGAATGATTATTGAACATTTACAACAAGCCAGAAAACACTCAAAGCTTGTAACTTGATTACCAAAAATATATTATGAGTTGGTAATTTAATTTATAATAACCACCCCCAAAATTCAAAATAAATTACAAACAAATGACTTATAAATTAAACAAATGACACAGGTAAACTCAGAATTAAATACTGAATAAGTTCCAACCATTATCAAAGATGTAGAGCTCATATTTTGAGCAAGAAAATTATTTCATGAGTTTGAAGAACATTATTCAATTTTCATGCCTAAAAATGTACAACAAACGCAAATCTAAAGAAAAACCTAAGTGTGGCCACACTACAATATAGAATATGTATCTGAATCTTATCAGAAGTTGAGAAAAACATAAACCAAGTATTCAGAATGTTCACATGAGATTTTACACAGAAATTATATATTAAATCGCATCACCTCATATTTCAGCTTTTGGACACCTTTTATAACTAAGATGGTAATGTATACACGTAAGAGGTATTTGAGTGCTGCAATTATTCTATGGTGAAAAACAAATATTCTGAATCAAACCAGCGTTTTCTATGCTGAAATATGACAACGGACAGAAGGACGGACAGACGTTTTACCGTCAATCGATTTTTGGGTATCAAGGCTTAAAAATATGCATTCTGGTCACTCCACGTGCTACAGTAAGTGGTTTATTGTGTATAGGAACAGGATTTATATGTAGACAATTCATTGTTTCTTCCGGTGATCTAGCACTGAACAGTTTTCAGTAAAGATTTTATTGAGAGAATTTCAGAAACTTCAAGATCCTGCCGCTACGCGCTGACAGCTGAACTAATTTAGCAAGTGACGGACAGAGGGCTCTGCAAACAAATTCTCACTAGAAAATTGTACGCCTGACCGGATACACCAACCAGAGAATTTCTAGGAAATGCCTATGAATTATAGGTGAGATCAAAGAGTATATATCAGAGACGGCACTCAATGTTAAAAGGAAAAGCCTTATTTGCCCAACTTCCGGTGCCGCCACATTGTTCTGTATAATTTCTATTGAGTAAACGGACATTAAATGTTAGACAAATAGCACCAAAGAGAAAATGGGTCACATACTATCTAATACTATTAAAAAAACAGAATTGATCATTTCTCTTCCTTTTTCAATTACTTTCTCCCATGGTCGGATTTAGATTCTGTGATTCCCAAGCCCAAAATTGTATTAAGTACCTTTTCAAAAAATCCTACCATTTACTTAAAAAACACTAAAAATATTTTTTTTGTACAAATGAAAATTAGTACACTGCTCACTAGAATGTAATCTACTTTTTTGTAAATTGATTTTTAATTTCACATACAAATGTTCAGTTTTACTTCAATAAACATTTTAGTACACTAGTTTACTTGATTATCGATGTTGAGGTTCATGAAAAGTACTCTCAAAAATCAGAATATCCGTTTCGAACTTGCAGGGCCTCAAGTTACTTCAGGGAATATCAATTTTGTAGAAAATCATGTGAACGGTTTAGGCCAGGAGCTAGCAATCTTTCTGGAATTTCTTCATTTTCTCCCAGTGTGATAAATAGGGCTCGAATCTTTATGACATATATTTTTTCTTTTTGTGTTATTTCCATGGAAAGTGTAAGTTCTCCATCATCATCACCCCGGTTTTAGGAGTGGTGCTCCTGTGCTGTTAGTAGGTAGTAAAGAAGTATTTCTTTATGTTCTTCAGTGTTACTACTGGTGCCATCTTCTTGCTGTTCTACCTCAATCCCTCTTCCCATTCGGTGCATAGTTTAATGCCACGTTAAGCATGATTTTATTTACAATGATTAAAATTAAGCAATTTTTTCATATCATATACAGTTAAAATTTTGGCTTTTTTTAAACTCTTTTGTCATTTTCTGTTTTTTTTCATATGATTGTCATTTATTTCAATGAATTTTCTATTTTTATCTCTTTGATTCCATTTTCGCATACTTGCTTGCAAATGATTAAAAAAAATCAGTCTCCCATTTGTTAACTAATTTCTTACATTTTTATCTAATTTCTTACATTTTTATCTTCTCGAGACGAGACGAGAAGATCCGAAACGAGAATTTTTATATTTTTTGATTTTTTATATTTTTTGATTTTTCATATTTTTTGATTTTTTATATTTTTAATTTTTTATATTTTTGATTTTTTATATTTTTCGAAATTTATATTTTTCGAATTTTTAAATTTTTTGATTTTTAATAGTTTTTGATTTTTTAAATTTTTATAATTCGTAGACGAAACGAGTCGAGACGAGACGAGACGGCACAAGACGGGACGGGACGAGACGAGGCGAGACGAAACCAGACGAGACGAGACCGAACGAGGCAAGACGAGACGAGACGAGACGTGACGTGACGTGACGAGACGTGACGTGACGAGACGAGACGAGACGTACGAGACAGGACGAAACGTGACGACACGAGACGAGACGTGACGTGACGAGACATGACGTGACGAGACGAGTCGTGACGATACGAGACGAAACGATACGAGACGAGACGGGAAGGGAGGAGACCAGACGAGACGAGACGAGACAGGACGAGGCGAGACGAGGCGAAACGAGACGAGACGCGGCGCGACGAGACGAAATTAGACGAGAATTTTTATATTTTTTGATTTTTTATATTTTTTGATTATTATACTTTTTGATTTTTATATTTTTTGATTTTTTATATTTTTTGATTTTTTATATTTTTTGATTTTTTATATTTTTTGATTATTTATATTTTTTTGATTTTTTATATTTTTTGATTTTTTATATTTTTTGATTTTTTATATTTTTCGAAATTTATATTTTTCGAATTTTCACATTTTTTGATTTTTAATATTTTTTGATTTTTAAAATTTTTATAATTCTTAGACGAAATGAGACGACAAAAGGCGAGACGAGACGAGACGGCACAAGACGGGCGAGACGAAACGTAACGAGACGAGACGAGACCGGACGAGACGAGACAAGACGAGACGTGATGTGACGTGACGAGACGAGACGTGACGAGACGAGACGAGACGAGACGAAACGTGACGTGACGAGAGGAGACGAGACGAGCCGAGACGTGATGTGACGTGACGAGACGAGACGACACGAAACGAGAATTTTTTATATTTTTGATTTTTTATATTTTTTGATTTTTATATTTTTTGATTTTTTATTTTTTTGATTTACTTTTTTGATTTTTTATATTTTTTGAAATTTATATTTTCGAAATTTATATTTTTCGAATTTTTATATTTTTTGATTTTTAATATTTTTTGATTTTTAAAATTTTTATATTTTTTAGACAAGACGAGACAAGACGAGACGAGACGAGGCGAGGCGAGGCAAGACGAGACGAGACGAAACGAGGCGCGATGGGACGGGACGGGACAAGACGAGACGAGACAGGACGAGACGAGACAAGACGAGACGAGGCTAAACGAGACTAGACGCGACGCGACGAGACGGGACTGTTTATATTTTTTGTTTTTTAAATTTTTTTATTTTTATATTTTTTGATTTTTTATATTTTTTGATTTTTTATATTTTTCGAAATTTATATTTTTCGAATTTTTATAATTTTTGATTTTTAATATTTTTTGATTCTTTAAATTTTTATAATTTTTAGACGAGACGAGGCTAGGCAAGGCGAGACGGGACGGGACGGGACGAGACGAGACGAGACGAAACGAGACGAGACGACACGAGACGTGACGTGACAAGACGAGACGAGACGACACGAGACGACACGTGACGTGACGTGACGTGACGAGACGAGACGTGACGAGACGTGACGTGACGTGCCGTAACGCAACGTGACGTGACGAGACGAGAAGAGACGAGACGTGACGTGACGAGACGAATCGAGGCGAGACGAGACGTGACAAGACGAGACGAGACAAGGCGAGACGTGACGAGACGAGACAAGACGAGACGAGACGAAAGGTGACATGGCGTGACGAAACGAGACGCGACGAGGCGAGACGAGACGAGAGGAGACGAGAAAAGACGGGACGAGACGGGATGTGACGAGACGAGGCGAAACGAGACGCGGCGCGACAAGACGTATGGGGACGAGAATTTTTATATTTTTGAATTTTTATATTTTTTGATTTTTATATTTTTTGATTTTTTATATTTTTTGTTTTTATATTTTCTGATTTTTTATCTTTTTTGATTTTTTATATTTTTAGATTTTTTATATTTTATGATTTCTTATATTTTTCGAAATTTAAATTTTTCGATTTTTTAACTTTTTTAATATTTTGGGGTTTTTAAAAATTTTTATAATTCTTAAACGAGACGAGACTAAGCGAGGCGAGGCGAGACGGCACGGGACGGGACGGGACGAGACGAGACGAGACCGCACGAGACGAGACGTGACGTGTCGTGACGTGACGAGACGAGACGTGACGAGACGAGACAAGACGAAACGAGACGAGACGAGAAGTGACGTGACGAGACGAGAGGTGACGAGGCGAGACGAGACCAGACGAGACGAGACCAGACGAGACGAGATGCGACGAGACGAGACAAGACGAGACGTGACGTGACGTGAAGAGACGACACGTGACGAGACGTGACGTGACGAGAGGAGACAAGACGAGACAAGAGAGGACGAGGCGAAACGAGACGAGACGCGGCGCGACGAGACGAAACAAGACGAGAATTTTTATATTTTTTGATTTTGACGTGACGTGACGTGACGAGACAAGTCGAGACGACACGAAACGAGACGAGACAAGACGAGACGTGACGAGACGAGATGTGACGTGACGAGACGAGACGAGTCGAGACGTGACGAGACGTGACGTGACGTGATGAGACGAGACCTGAAGAGACGAGACGTGACGAGACGTGACGTGACGAAACGAGACGAGGCGAGGCGAGACGAGACGGCACAAGACGGGACGAGACGAGACGAGACAAAACGAGACGATACGAGACTAAACGAGACGAGACTAGACCGGACAAGACGAGACAGGACGAGACGAGACGAGACGTGACGTGACTTGATGTGACGAGACGAGACGAGATGAGACGTGACGAGACGAAATGAGACGTGACGAGACGAGCCGAGACGAGACGAGACGTGACGTGACGTGACGAGACGACACAAGACGAGAATATTTATATTTTTTAATTTTTATATATTTTGGTTTTTTATATTTTTTGATTTTTTATATTTTTGTTTTTTATATTTTTGATGTTTTATATTTTTTGATTTTTATGTTTTTATTTTTAATATTTTTTTAATTTTTTAATATTTATAATTCTTAGACGAAACGAGACGAGACGAGGGGGGGCGAGACGAGACGAAACGAGACGAGAGGAAACGAGACGAGACGAAACGAAACGAGACGAGACCGGAGGAGACGAGTCGTGACGTGTCGTGACGTGACGAGACGAGAACGGACGAGACGAAACAAGACGTGACGAGACGTGACAAGACGTGACCTTGAAAGAGACCTTGAAAGTGACCTTGAAAGTGACCTTGAAAGTGACCTTGAAAGTGACCTTGAAAGTGACCTTGAAAGTGACCTTGAAAGTGACCTTGAAAGTGACCTTGAAAGTGTCCTTGAGAGTGACATTGAAAGTGACCTTGAAAGTGACCTTGAAAGTGACCTTGAAAGTGACATTGAAAGTGACCTTGAGTGTGACCTTGAAAATGACCTTGAAAGTGACCTTGAAAGCGACCTTGAAAGTGACCTTGAGAATGACCTTGAAAGTGACTTTGAAAGTGACCTTGAAAGTGACCTTGAAAGTGACCTTGAAAGTGACCTTGAAATTGACCTTGAAAGTGACCTTAAAAGTGACCTTAAAAGTGACCTTAAAAGTGACCTTGAAAGTGACCTTGAAAGTGACCTTGAAAGTGACCTTGAAAGTGACCTTGAAAGTGACCTTGAAAGTGACCTTGAAAGTGACCTTGAAAGTGACCTTGAAATGACCTAGAAAGTGTCCTTGAAAGTGACCTTGAAAGTTACCTTAAAAGTGACCTTGAAAGTGACCTTGAAATTGACCTTGAAAGTGACCTTAAAAGTGACCTTAAAAGTGACCTTGAAAGTGACCTTGAAAGTGACCTTGAAAGTGACCTTGAAAGTGACCTTGAAAGTGACCTTGAAAGTGACCTTGAAAGTGACCTTGAAAGTGACCTTGAAAGGGACCTTGAAAGTGACCTTGAAAGTGACCTTGAAAGTGACCTTGAAATTGACCTTGAAAATGACCTTGAGACTGACCTTGAAAGTGACCTTGAAAGTGACCTTGAAAGTGACCTTGAAAGTGACCTTGAAAGTAACCTTGAAAGTGACCTTGAAAGTGACCTTGAGAATGACCTTGAAAGTGACCTTGAAAGTGACCATGAAAGTGACCTTGAAATTGACCTTGAAAGTGACCTTGAGAGTGACCTTGAAAGTGACCTTGAAAGTGACCTTGAAAGTGACCTTGAGAATGACCTTGAAAGTGACCTTGAAACCGACCTTGAAAGAGACCTTGAAAGTGACCATGAAAGTGACCTTGAAAGTGACCTTGAATGTGACCTTGAAAGTGACCTTGAAAGTGACCTTCCCGGCGAACGAAGTTACGTCCCGGCGAACGAAGTTACGTCCCGGCGAACGAAGTTACGTCCCGGCGAACGAAGTTACGTCCCGGCGAACGAAGTTACGTCCCGGCGATAATAGTTACGTCTCGGCGAACGAAGTTACGTCTCAGCAAACGAAGTTACGTCTCGGCGAATTACGTCTCGGCGTCCGAAGTTACGTCTCGGCGAACGAATTTACGTCCCGGCGAACGAAGTTACGTCCCGGCGAACGAAGTTACGTCCCGGCGAACAAAGTTACGTCCCGGCGAACGAAGTTACGTCCCGGCGAACGAAGTTACGTCCCGGCGAACGAAGTTACGTCCCGGCGAACGAAGTTACGTCCCGGCGAACGAAGTTACGTCCCGGCGAACGAAGTTACGTCCCGGCGAACGAAGTTACGTCCCGGCGAACGCAAATACGTCCCGGCGAACGCAGTTACGTCCCGGCGAACGCAGTTACGTCCCGGCGAACGCAGTTACGTCCCGGCGAACGCAGTTACGTCCCGGCGAACGCAGTTACGTCCCGGCGAACGCAGTTACGTCCCGGCGAACGCAGTTACGTCCCGGCGAACGCAGTTACGTCCCGGCGAACGCAGCTACGTCCCGGCGAACGCAGTTACGTCCCGGCGAACGAAGTTACGTCCCGGCGAACGCAGTTACGTCCCGGCGAACGAAGATACGTCACGGCGAACGAAGTTACGTCCCGGCGAACGAAGTTACGTCCCGGCGAAAGAAGTTACGTCCCGGCGAACGAAATTACGTCCCGGCGAACGAAGTTACGTCCCGGCGATAAAAGTTACGTCTCGGGGAACGAAGTTACGTCTCGGCGAACGAAGTTACGTCTCGGCGAATTACGTTTTGGCGAACGAAGTTACGTCTCGGCGAACGAAGTTACGTCCCGGCGAACGAAGTAACGTCCCGGCGAACGAAGTTACGTCCCGGCGAACGAAGTTACGTCCCGGCGAACGGAGTTACGTCCCGGCGAACGAAGTTACGTCTCGGCGAACGAAGTTACATCTCCGCGAACGAAGTTTCGTCTCGGCGAACGAAGTTACGTCTCGGCAAACGAAGTTACGTCTCGGCGAACGAAGTTACGTCTCGGCGAACGAAGTTACGTCTCGGCGAACGAAGTTACGTCTCGGCAAACGAAGTTACGTCTCGGCGAACGAAGTTACGTCTCGGCGAACGGAGTTACGTCCCGGCGAACGATGTTACGTCCCGGCGAACGAAGTTACGTCCCGGCGAACGAAGTTACGTCCCGGCGAACGAAGTTACGTCCCGGCGAACGATGTTACGTCCCGGCTAACGAAGTTACGTCCCAGCGAACGCAGTTACGTCCCGGCGAACGAAGTTACGTCCCTGCGAACGAAGTTACGTCCCGGCGAACGAAGTTACGTCCCGGCGAACGAAGTTACGTCCCGGCGAACGAAGTTACGTCCCGGCGAACGAAGTTACGTCCCGGCGAACGAAGTTACCTCCCGGCGAACGAAGTTACGTCCCGGCGAACGAAGTTACGTCTCGGCGAACGAAGTTACGTCCCGGCGAACGCAGTTACGTCCCGGCGAAAGCAGTTACGTCCCGGCGAGCGAAGTTACGTCCCGGCGAACGAAGTTACGTCTCGGCGAACGAAGTTACGTCCCGGCGAACGAAGTTACGTCCCGGCGAACGAAGTTACGTCCCGGCGAACGAAGTTACGTCCCGGCGAACAAAGTTACGTCCCGGCGAACGAAGTTACGTCCCGGCGAACGAAGTTACGTCCCGGCGAACGAAGTTACGTCCCGGCGAACGAAGTTACGTCCCGGCGAACGAAGTCACGTCCCGGCGATAAAAGTTACGCCTCGGGGAACGAAGTTACGTCTTGGCGAACGAAGTTACGTCTCGGCGCATTACGTCTCGGCGAACGAAGTTACGTCTCGGCGAACGAAGTTACGTCCCGGCGAACGAAGTTACGTCCCGGCGAACGAAGTTACGTCCCGGCGAACGAAGTTACGTCCCGGCGAACGGAGTTACGACCCGGCGAACGAAGTTACGTCTCGGCGAACGAAGTTATGTCTCGGCGAACGAAGTTTCGTCTCGGCGAACGAAGTTACGTCTCGGCGAACGAAGTTACGTCTCGGCGAACGAAGTTACGTCTCGGCAAACGAAGTTACGTCTCGGCGAACGAAGTTACGTCTCGGCGAACGGAGTTACGTCCCGGCAAACGATGTTACGTCCCGGCGAAAGAAGTTACGTCCCGGCGAACGAAGTTACGTCCCGGCGAACGAAGTTACGTCCCGGCGAACGAAGTTACGTCCCAGCGAACGAAGTTACGTCCCGGCGATAATAGTTACGTCTCGGCTAACGTAGTTACGTCTCGGCAAACGAAGTTACGTCTCGGCGAATTACTTCTCGGCGACCGAAGTTACGTCTCGGCGAAAGAAGTTACGTCTCGGCGAACGTAGTTACGTCCCGGCGAACGAAGTTACGTCCCGGCGAACGAAGTTACGTCCCGGCGAACGAAGTTACGTCCCGGCGAACGAAGTTACGTCCCGGCGAACGAAGTTACGTCCCGGCGAACGAAGTTACGTCCCGGCGAACGAAGTTACGTCCCGGCGAACGAAGTTTCGTCTCGGCGAACGAAGTTAAGTCTCGTCGAACGAAGTTACGTCTCGTCGAACGAAGTTACGTCTCGGCGAACGAAGTTACGTCTCGGCAAACGAAGTTACGTCTCGGCGAACGAAGTTACGTCTCGGCGAACGGAGTTACGTCCCGGCGAACGATTTACGTCCCGGCGAACGAAGTTACGTCCCGGCGAACGAAGTTACGTCCCGGCGAACGAAGTTACGTCCCGGCGAACGAAGTTACGTCCCGGCGAACGAAGTTACGTCCCGGCGAACGAAGTTACGTCCCGGCGAACGAAGTTACGTCCCGGCGATAAAAGTTACGTCTCGGGGAACGAAGTTACGTCTCGGCGAACGAAGTTACGTCTCGGCGAATTACGTTTTGGCGAACGAAGTTACGTCTCGGCGAACGAAGTTACGTCCCGGCGAACGAAGTAACGTCCGGGCGAACGAAGTTACGTCCCGGCGAACGAAGTTACGTCCCGGCGATAAAAGTTACGTCTCGGGGAACGAAGCTACGTCTTGGCGAACGAAGTTACGTCTCGGCGAATTACGTCTCGGCGAACGAAGTTACGTCTCGGCGAACGAAGTTACGTCCCGGCGAACGAAGTTACGTCCCGGCGAACGAAGTTACGTCCCGGCGAACGAAGTTACGTCCCGGCGAACGAAGTTACGTCCCGGCGAACGAAGTTACGACCCTGCGAACAAAGTTACGTCCCGGCGAACGAAGTTACGTCCCGGCGAACGAAGTTACGTCTCGGCGAACGAAGTTACGTCCCGGCGAAAGAAGTTACGTCTCGGCGAACGAAGTTACGTCTCGTCGAACGAAGTTACGTCTCGGCGAACGAAGTTACGTCTCGGCGAACGAAGATACGTCTCGGTGAACGAAGTTACGTCTCGGCGAACGAATTTACGTCTCGGCGAACGAAGTTACGTGCCGGCGAACGAAGTTACGTCGCGGCGAACGAAGTTACGTCCCGGCGAACGAAGTTACGTCCCGGTGAACGAAGTTACGTCCCGGCGAACGATGTTACGTCCCGGCTAACGAAGTTACGTCCCAGCGAACGCAGTTACGTCCCGGCGAAGGAAGTTACGTCCCTGCGAACGAAGTTACGTCCCGGCGAACGAAGTTACGTCCCGGCGAACGAAGTTACGTCCCGGCGAACGAAGTTACGTCCCGGCGAACGAAGTTACGTCCCGGCGAACGAAGTTACCTCCCGGCGAACGAAGTTACGTCCCGGCGAACGAAGTTACGTCTCGGCGAACGAAGTTACGTCCCGGCGAACGCAGTTACGTCCCGGCGAAAGCAGTTACGTCCCGGCGAACGAAGTTACGTCCCGGCGAACGAAGTTACGTCTCGGCGAACGAAGTTACGTCCCGGCGAACGAAGTTACGTCCCGGCGAACGAAGTTACGTCCCGGCAAACGAAGTTACGTCCCGGCGAACAAAGTTACGTCCCGGCGAACGACGTTACGTCCCGGCGAACGAAGTTACGTCCCGGCGAACGAAGTTACGTCCCGGCGAACGAAGTTACGTCCCGGTGAACGAAGTTACGTCCCGGCGATAAAAGTTACGTCTCGGGGAACGAAGTTACGTCTTGGCGAACGAAGTTACGTCTCGGCGCATTACGTCTCGGCGAACGAAGTTACGTCTCGGCGAACGAAGTTACGTCCCGGCGAACGAAGTTACGTCCCGGCGAACGAAGTTACGTCCCGGCGAACGAAGTTACGTCCCGGCGAACGGAGTTACGACCCGGCGAACGAAGTTACGTCTCGGCGAACGAAGTTATGTCTCGGCGAACGAAGTTTCGTCTCGGCGAACGAAGTTACGTCTCGGCGAACGAAGTTACGTCTCGGCGAACGAAGTTACGTCCCGGCGATAATAGTTACGTCTCGGCTAACGTAGTTACGTCTCGGCAAACGAAGTTACGTCTCGGCGAATTACTTCTCGGCGACCGAAGTTACGTCTCGGCGAAAGAAATTACGTCTCGGCGAACGTAGTTACGTCCCGGCGAACGAAGTTACGTCCCGGCGAAAGAAGTTACGTCCCGGCGAACGAAGTTACGTCCCGGCGAAAGAAGTTACGTCCCGGCGAACGAAGTAACGTCCCGGCGAACGAAGTTACGTCCCGGCGAACGAAGTTACGTCCCGGCGAACGAAGTTACGTCCCGGCGAACGAAGTTACGTCCCGGCGAAAGAAGTTACGTCCCGGCGAACGAAGTTACTTCCCGGCGAACGAAGTTACGTCCCGGCGAACGAAGTTACGTCCCGGCGAACGAAGTTACGTCCCGGCGAACGGAGTTACGACCCGGCGAACGAAGTTACGTCTCGGCGAACGAAGTTATGTCTCGGCGAACGAAGTTTCGTCTCGGCGAACGAAGTTACGTCTCGGCGAACGAAGTTACGTCTCGGCGAACGAAGTTACGTCTCGGCAAACGAAGTTACGTCTCGGCGAACGAAGTTACGTCTCGGCGAACGGAGTTACGTCCCGGCAAACGATGTTACGTCCCGGCGAAAGAAGTTACGTCCCGGCGAACGAAGTTACGTCCCTGCGAACGAAGTTACGTCCCGGCGAACGAAGTTACGTCCCAGCGAACGAAGTTACGTCCCGGCGATAATAGTTACGTCTCGGCTAACGTAGTTACGTCTCGGCAAACGAAGTTACGTCTCGGCGAATTACTTCTCGGCGACCGAAGTTACGTCTCGGCGAAAGAAATTACGTCTCGGCGAACGTAGTTACGTCCCGGCGAACGAAGTTACGTCCCGGCGAAAGAAGTTACGTCCCGGCGAACGAAGTTACGTCCCGGCGAAAGAAGTTACGTCCCGGCGAACGAAGTAACGTCCCGGCGAACGAAGTTACGTCCCGGCGAACGAAGTTACGTCCCGGCGAACGAAGTTACGTCCCGGCTTACGAAGTTACGTCCCGGCGAACGCAGTTACGTCCCGGCGAACGAAGTTACGTCCCGGCGAACGAAGTTACGTCCCGGCGAACGAAGTTACGT
Source organism: Gryllus longicercus (assembly GCA_038098605.1). NCBI lineage: Eukaryota > Metazoa > Arthropoda > Insecta > Orthoptera > Gryllidae > Gryllus > Gryllus longicercus. The sequence continues at coordinate 11,968 of JAZDUA010000320.1, read as the reverse complement.
CCCGGCGAACGAAGTTACGTCCCGGCGAACGAAGTTACGTCCCGGCGAACGAAGTTACGTCCCGGCGAACGAAGTTACGTCCCGGCGAACGAAGTTACGTCCCGGCGAACGAAGTTACGACCCGGCGAACAAAGTTACGTCCCGGCGAACGAAGTTACGTCCCGGCGAACGAAGTTACGTCTCGGCGAACGAAGTTACGTCCCGGCGAACGAAGTTACGTCCCGGCGAACGAAGTTACGTCCCGGCGAACGAAGTTACGTCCCGGCGAACAAAGTTACGTCCCAGCGAACGAAGTTACGTCCCAACGAACGAAGTTACGTCCCGGCGAACGAAGTTACGTCTCGGCGAACGAAGATACGTCTCGGTGAACGAAGTTACGTCTCGGCGAACGAATTTACGTCTCGGCGAACGAAGTTACGTGCCGGCGAACGAAGTTACGTCGCGGCGAACGAAGTTACGTCCCGGCGAACGAAGTTACGTCCCGGCGAACGAAGTTACGTCCCGGCGAACGAAGTTAGGTCCCGGCGAACGAAGTTACGTCCCGGCGAACGAAGTTACGTCCCGGCGAACAAAATTACATCGCGGCGAACAAAGTTACGTCTCGGCGAACAAAGTTACGTCTCGGCGAACAAAGTTACGTCTCGGCGAACAAAGTTACGTCTCGGCGAACAAAGTTACGTATCGGCGTACAAAGTTACGTCCCGGCGAACGAAGTTACGTCCCGGCGAACGAATTTACGTCCCAGCGAACGAAGTTACGTCCCGGCAAACGAAGTTACGTCCCGGCGAACGAAGTTACGTGCCGGCGAACGAAGTTACGTCCCGGCGAAATAAGTTACGTCCCGGCGAACGAAGTTACGTCCCGGCGAACGAAGTTACCTCCCGGCGAACGAAGTTACTTCCCGGCGAACGAAGTTACGTCCCGGCGAACGAAGTTACGTCCCGGCGAACGAAGTTACGTCCCGGCGAACGCAGTTACGTCCCGGCGAACGCAGTTACGTCCCGGCGAACGCAGTTACGTCCCGGCGAACGATGTTACGTCCCGGCGAACGAAGTTACGTCCCGGCGAAAGAAGTTACGTCCCGGCGAACGAAGTTACGTCCCGGCGAACAAAGTTACGTCCCGGCGAGCGAAGTTACGTCCCGGCGAACGAAGTTACGTCCCGGCGAACGAAGTTACGTCCCGGCGAAGGAAGTTACGTCCCGGCGAACGAAGTTACGTCCCGGCGAACGCAGTAACGTCCCGGCGAACGCAGTTACGTCCCGGCGAACGCAGTTACGTTCCGGCGAACGCAGTTACGTCCCGGCGAACGAAGTTACGTCCCGGCGAACGAAGTTACGTCCCGGCGAACGAAGTTACGTCCCGGCGAACGAAGTTACGTCCCGGCGAACGAAGTTACGTCCCGGCGAACGAAGTTACGTCCCGGCGAACGAAGCTACGTCCCGGCGAACGCAGTTACGTCCCGGCGAACGCAGTTACGTCCCGGCGAACGCAGTTACGTCCCGGCGAACGCAGTTACGTCCCGGCGAACGCAGTTACGTCCCGGCGAACGAAGTTACGTCCCGGCGAATGAAGTTACGTCCCGGCGAACGAAGTTACGTCCCGCCGAAAGAAGTTACGTCCCGGCGAACGAAGTTACGTCCCGGCGAACGAAGTTACGTCCCGGCGATAAAAGTTACGTCTCGGGGAACGAAGTTACGTCTCGGCGAACGAAGTTACGTCTCGGCGAATTACGTCTCGGCGAACGAAGTTACGTCTCGGCGAACGAAGTTACGTCCCGGCGAACGAAGTAACGTCCCGGCGAACGAAGTTACGTCCCGGCGAACGAAGTTACGTCCCGGCGAACGGAGTTACGTCCCGGCGAACGAAGTTACGTCTCGGCGAACGAAGTTACGTCTCGGCGAACGAAGTTTCGTCTCGGCGAACGAAGTTAAGTCTCGGCGAACGAAGTTACGTCTCGGCGAACGAAGTTACGTCTCGGCAAACGAAGTTACGTCTCGGCGAACGAAGTTACGTCTCGGCGAACGGAGTTACGTCCCGGCGAACGATTTACGTCCCGGCGAACGAAGTTACGTCCCGGCGAACGAAGTTACGTCCTGGCGAACGAAGTTACGTCCCGGCGAACGAAGTTACGTCCCGGCGAACGAAGTTACGTCCCGGCGAACGAAGTTACGTCCCGGCGAACGAAGTTACGTCCCGGCGATAAAAGTTACGTCTCGGGGAACGAAGTTACGTCTCGGCGAACGAAGTTACGTCTCGGCGAATTACGTTTTGGCGAACGAAGTTACGTCTCGGCGAACGAAGTTACGTCCCGGCGAACGAAGTAACGTCCGGGCGAACGAAGTTACGTCCCGGCGAACGAAGTTACGTCCCGGCGATAAAAGTTACGTCTCGGGGAACGAAGTTACGTCTTGGCGAACGAAGTTACGTCTCGGCGAATTACGTCCCGGCGAACGAAGTTACGTCCCGGCGAACAAAGTTACGTCCCGGCGAACGAAGTTACGTCCCGGCGAACGAAGTTACGTCCCGGCGAACGAAGTTACGTCCCGGCGAACGAAGTTATGTCCCGGCGAACGAAGTTACGTCCCGGCGAACGAAGTTACGTCCCGGCGAACGAAGTTACGTCCCGGCGAACGAAGTTACGTCCCGGCGAACGAAGTTACGTCCCGGCGAACGCAAATACGTCCCGGCGAACGCAGTTACGTCCCGGCGAACGAAGTTACGTCCCGGCGAACGCAGTTACGTCCCGGCGAACGCAGTTACGTTTCGGCGAACGCAGTTACGTCCCGGCGAACGCAGTCACGTCCCGGCGAACGCAGTTACGTCCCGGCGAACGCAGTTACGTCCCGGCGAACGCAGTTACGTCCCGGCGAACGCAGCTACGTCCCGGCGAACGCAGTTACGTCCCGGCGAACGAAGTTACGTCCCGGCGAACGCAGTTACGTCCCGGCGAACGAAGTTACGTCACGGCGAACGAAGTTACGTCCCGGCGAACGAAGTTACGTCCCGGCGAAAGAAGTTACGTCCCGGCGAACGAAGTTACGTCCCGGCGAACGAAGTTACGTCCCGGCGATAAAAGTTACGTCTCGGGGAACGAAGTTACGTCTCGGCGAACGAAGTTACGTCTCGGCGAATTACGTTTTGGCGAACGAAGTTACGTCTCGGCGAACGAAGTTACGTCCCGGCTAACGAAGTAACGTCCCGGCGAACAAAGTTACGTCCCGGCGAACGAAGTTACGTCCCGGCGAACGGAGTTACGTCCCGGCGAACGAAGTTACATCCCGGCGAACGAAGTTACTTCCCGGCGAACGAAGTTACGTCCCGGCGAACGAAGTTACGTCCCGGCGAACGAAGTTACGTCCCGGCGATAAAAGTTACGTCTCGGGGAACGAAGTTACGTCTTGGCGAACGAAGTTACGTCTCGGCGAATTACGTCTCGGCGAACGAAGTTACGTCTCGGCGAACGAAGTTACGTCCCGGCGAACGAAGTTACGTCCCGGCGAACGAAGTTACGTCCGGCGAACGAAGTTACGTCCGGCGAACGAAGTTACGTCCCGGCGATAATAGTTACGTCACGGAGAACGAAGTTACGTCTCAGCAAACGAAGTTACGTCTGTCTCGGCGAATTACGTCTCGGCGACCGAAGTTACGTCTCGGCGAAAGAAGTTACGTCTCGGCGAACGTAGTTACGTCCCGGCGAACGAAGTTACGTCCCGGCGAACGAAGTTACGTCCCGGCGAACGAAGTTACGTCCCGGCGAACGAAGTTACGTCCCGGCGATAAAAGTTACGTCTCGGGGAACGAAGTTACGTCTTGGCGAACGAAGTTACGTCTCGGCGAATTACGTCTCGGCGAACGAAGTTACGTCTCGGCGAACGAAGTTACGTCCCGGCGAACGAAGTTACGTCCCGGCGAACGAAGTTACGTCCCGGCGAACGAAGTTACGTCCCGGCGAACGAAGTTACGTCCCGGCGAACGAAGTTACGTCCCGGCGATAATAGTTACGTCTCGGCGAACGAAGTTACGTCTCAGCAAACGAAGTTACGTCTCGGCGAATTACGTCTCGGCGTCCGAAGTTACGTCTCGGCGAACGAATTTACGTCCGGCGAACGAAGTTACGTCCCGGCGAACGAAGTTTACGTCCCGGCGAACAAAGTTACGTCCCGGCGAACGAAGTTACGTCCCGGCGAACGAAGTTACGTCCCGGCGAACGAAGTTACGTCCCGGCGAACGAAGTTATGTCCCGGCGAACGAAGTTACGTCCCGGCGAACGAAGTTACGTCCCGGCGAACGAAGTTACGTCCCAGCGAACGAAGTTACGTTTCGGCGAACGAAGTTACGTCCCGGCGAACGAAGTTACGTCCCGGCGAACGAAGTTACGTCCCGGCGAAAGAAGTTACGTCCCGGCGAACGGAGTTGCGTCCCGGCGAACGAAGTTACGTCTCGGCGAACGAAGTTACATCTCCGCGAACGAAGTTTCGTCTCGGCGAACGAAGTTACGTCTCGGCAAACGAAGTTACGTCTCGGCGATAAAAGTTACGTCTCGGGGAACGAAGTTACGTCTCGGCGAACGAAGTTACGTCTCGGCGAATTACGTTTTGGCGAACGAAGTTACGTCTCGGCGAACGAAGTTACGTCCCGGCGAACGAAGTAACGTCCCGGCGAACGAAGTTACGTCCCGGCGAACGAAGTTACGTCCCGGCGAACGGAGTTGCGTCCCGGCGAACGAAGTTACGTCTCGGCGAACGAAGTTACATCTCCGCGAACGAAGTTTCGTCTCGGCGAACGAAGTTACGTCTCGGCAAACGAAGTTACGTCTCGGCGAACGAAGTTACGTCTCGGCGAACGAAGTTACGTCTCGGCGAACGGAGTTACGTCCCGGCGAACGATGTTACGTCCCGGCGAACGAAGTTACGTCCCGGCGAACGAAGTTACGTCCCGGCGAACGAAGTTACGTCCCGGCGAACGATGTTACGTCCCGGCTAACGAAGTTACGTCCCGGCGAACGCAGTTACGTCCCGGCGAACGAAGTTTCGTCCCTGCGAACGAAGTTAAGTCCCGGCGAACGAAGTTACGTCCCGGCGAACGAAGTTACGTCCCGGCGAACGAAGTTACGTCCCGGCGAACGAAGTTACGTCCGTGCGAACGAAGTTACGTCCCGGCGAACGCAGTTACGTCCCGGCGAAAGCAGTTACGTCCCGGCGAGCGAAGTTACGTCCCGGCGAACGAAGTTACGTCCCGGCGAACGAAGTTACGTCCCGGCGAACGAAGTTACGTCCCGGCGAACGAAGTTACGTCCCGGCGAACGAAGTTACGTCCCGGCGAACAAAGTTACGTCCCGGCGAACGAAGTTACGTCCCGGCGAACGAAGTTACGTCCCGGCGAACGAAGTTACGTCCCGGCGAACGAAGTTACGTCCCGGCGAACGAAGTTACGTCCCGGCGATAAAAGTTAAGTCTCGGGGAACGAAGTTACGTCTTGGCGAACGAAGTTACGTCTCGGCGAATTACGTCTCGGCGAACGAAGTTACGTCTCGGAGAACGAAAATACGTCCCGGCGAACGAAGTTACGTCCCGGCGAACGAAGTTACGTCCCGGCGAACGAAGTTACGTCCCGGCGAACGGAGTTACGACCCGGCGAACGAAGTTACGTCTCGGCGAACGAAGTTATGTCTCGGCGAACGAAGTTTCGTCTCGGCGAACGAAGTTACGTCTCGGCGAACGAAGTTACGTCTCGGCGAACGAAGTTACGTCTCGGCAAACGAAGTTACGTCTCGGCGAACGAAGTTACGTCTCGGCGAACGGAGTTACGTCCCGGCAAACGATGTCACGTCCCGGCGAAAGAAGTTACGTCCCGGCGAACGAAGTTACGTCCCGGCGAACGAAGTTACGTCCCGGCGAACGAAGTTACGTCCCAGCGAACGAAGTTACGTCCGGCGATAATAGTTACGTCTCGGCTAACGTAGTTACGTCTCGGCAAACGAAGTTACGTCTCGGCAAATTACTTCTCGGCGACCGAAGTTACGTCTCGGCGAAAGAAGTTACGTCTCGGCGAACGTAGTTACGTCCCGGCGAACGAAGTTACGTCCCGGCGAACGAAGTTACGTCCCGGCGAACGATGTTACGTCCCGGCGAAAGAAGTTACGTCTCGGCGAACGAAGTAACGTCCCGGCGAACGAAGTTACGTCCCGGCGAACGAAGGTACGTCCCGGCGAACGAAGTTACGTCCCGGCTTACGAAGTTACGTCCCGGCGAACGCAGTTACGTCCCGGCAAACGAAGTTACGTCCCGGCGAACGAAGTTACGTCCCGGCGAACGAAGTTACGTCCCGGCGAACGAAGTTACGTCCGGCGAACGAAGTTACGTCCCGGCGAACAAAGTTACGTCTAGGCGAACAAAGTTACGACCCGGCGAACGAAGTTACGTCCGGCGAACGAAGTTACGTCCCGGCGAACGAAGTTACGTCCCGGCGAACGAAGTTACGTCTCGGCGAACGAAGTTACGTCTCGGCGAAAGAAGTTACGTCTGGGCGAACGAAGTTACGTCTCGGCGAACGAAGTTACGTCTCGGCGAACGAAGTTACGTCCAGGCGAACGAAGTTACGTCCCGGCGAACGAAGTTACGTCCCGGCGAACGAAGTTACGTCTCGGCGAACGAAGTTACGTTTTGGCGAAAGAAGTTACGACTCGGCGAACGAAGTTACGTCTCGGCGAACGAAGTTACGTCTCGGCGAACGAAGTTACGTCTCGGCGAACGAAGTTACGTCACGGCGAACGAAGTTACGTCCAGGCGAACGAAGTTACGTCCCGGCGAACGAAGTTACGTCCCGGCGAACGAAGTTACGTCCCGGCGAACGAAGTTACGTCCCGGCGAACGAAGTTACGTCCCGGCTAACGAAGTTACGTCCCGGCGAACGAAATTACGTCCCGGCAAACGCAGTTACGTCCCGGCGAACGCAGTTACGTCCCGGCGAACGCAGTTACGTCCCGGCGAACGACGTTACGTCCCGGCGAACGCAGTTACGTCCCGGCGAAAGCAGTTACGTCCCGGCGAACGCAGTTACTTCCCGGCGAACGAAGTTACGTCCCGGCGAACGAAGTTACGTCCCGGCGAACGAAGTTACGTCCCGGCGAACGAAGTTACGTCCCGGCGAACGAAGTTACGTCCCGGCGAACGAAGTTACGTCCCGGCGAACGAAGTTACGTCCCGGCGAACGAAGTTACGTCCAGGCGAACGAAGTTACGTCCCGGCGAACGAAGTTACGTCTCGGCGAACGAAGTTACGTCCCGGCGAACGAAGTTACGTCCTGGAGAACAAAGTTACGTCCCGGCGAACGAAGTTACGTCCCAGCGAACGAAGTTACGTCCCGGCGAACGAAGTTACGTCCCGGCGAACGAAGTTACGTCCCGGCGAACGAAGTTACGTCCCGGCGAACGAAGTTACGTCCCGGCGAACGAAGTTACGTCCCAGCGAACGAAGTTACGTCCCGGCGAACGAAGTTACGTCCCGGCGAACAAAGTTACGTCCCGGCGAACGAAGTTACGTCCCGGCGAACGAAGTTACGTCCCGGCGAACGAAGTTACGTACCGGCGAACGAAGTTACGTCTCGGCGAACGAAGTTACGTCCCGGCAAGCGAAGTTACGTCCCGGCGAACGAAGTTACGTCCCGGCGAACGAAGTTACGTCCCGGCGAACGAAGTTACGTCCCGGCGAACGAAGTTACGTCCCGGCGAACGAAGTTACGTCCCGGCGAACGAAGTTACGTCCCGGCGAACGAAGTTACGTCCTGGCGAACGAAGTTACGTCCCGGCGAACGAAGTTACGTCCCGGCGAACGAAGTTACGTCCCGGCGAACGAAGTTACGTCCCGGCGAACGAAGTTACGTCCCGGCGAACGAAGTTACGTCCCGGCGAACGAAGTTACGTCCCGGCGAACGAAGTAACGTCCCGGCGAACGAAGTTACGTCCCGGCGAACGAAGTAACGTCCCGGCGAACGAAGTTACGTCCCGGCGAACGAAGTTACGTCCCGGCGAACGAAGTTACGTCCCGGCTAACGAAGTTACGTCCCGGCGAACGAAGTTACGTCCCGGCGAACGAAGTTACCTCCCGGCGAACGAAGTTGCGTCCCGGCGAACGAAGTTACGTCCCGGCGAACGATGTTACGTCACAGCGAACGAAGTTACGTCCCGGCGAACGAAGTTACGTCCCGGCGAACGAAGTTACGTCCCGGCGAACGAAGTTACGTCCCGGCGAAGGAAGTTTCGTCCCGGCGAACGAAGTTATGTCCCGGCGAACGATGTTACGTCCCTGCGAACGAAGTTACGTCCCGGCGAACGAAGTTACGTCCCGGCAAACAAAGTTACGTCCCGGCGAACGAAGTTACGTCCCGGCGAACGAAGTTACGTCCCGGTGAACGAAGCTACGTCCCGAAGAACGATGTTACGTCCCGGCGAACTAAGTTACGTCCCGGCGAACAAAGTTACGTCCCGGCGAACAAAGTTACGTCCTGGCGAACAAAGTTACGACCCGGCGAACAAAGTTACGTCCCGGCGAACGAAGTTACGTCCCGGCGAACAAAGTTACGTCCCGGCGAACAAAGTTACGTCCCGGCGAACAAAGTTACGACCCGGCGAACAAAGTTACGTCCCGGTGAACGAAGTTACGTCCCGGCGAACGAAGTTACGTCCCGGCGAACGAAGTTACGTCCCGGCGAACGAAGTTACGTCCCGGCGAACGAGTTACTTCCCGGCGAACGAAGTTACGTCCCGGCGAACGAAGTTACGTCCCGGCGAACGAAGTTACGTACCGGCGAACGAAGTTACGTCCCGGCGAACGAAGTTACGTCCCGGCGAACGAAGTTACGTCCCGGCGAACGACGTTACGTCCCGGCGAACAAAGTTACGTCCCGGCGAACAAAGTTACGTCCCGGCGAACAAAGTTACGACCCGGCGAACAAAGTTACGTCCCGGCGAACGAAGTTACGCCCCGGCGAACGAAGTTACGTCTCGGCGAACGAAGTTATGTCTTCGCGAACGTTGTTACGTCCCGGCTAACGAAGTTACGTCCCGGCGAACGAAGTTACGTCCCGGCGAACGAAGTTACGTCTTCGCGAACGTTGTTACGTCCCGGCGAACGAAGTTACGTCCTGGCGAACGAAGTTACGTCCGGCGAACAAAGTTACGTCAAGGCGAACAAAGTTACGACCCGGCGAACGAAGTTACGTCCCGGCGAACGCAGTTACGTCCCGGCGAACGAAGTTACGTCCCGGCGAACGAAGTTACGTCTCGGCGAACGAAGTTACGTCTCGGCGAACGAAGTTACGTCTCGGCGAAAGAAGTTACGTCTCGGCGAACGAAGTTACGTCTCGGCGAACGAAGTTACGTCTCGGCGAACGAAGTTACGTCTCGGCGAACGAAGTTACGTCCCGGCGAGCGAAGTTACGTCCCAGGGAACGAAGTTACGTCGCGGCGAACGAAGTTACGTCCCGGCGAACGAAGTTACGTCCCGGCGAAGGAAGTTGCGTCCCGGCGAACGAAGTTACGTCTCGGCGAACGATGTTACGTCCCGGCGAACGAAGTTACGTCCCGGCGAACGAAGTTACGTCCCGGCGAACGAAGTTACGTCCCTGCGAACAAAGTTACGTCCCGGCGAACAAAGTTACGTCCTGGCGAACGACGTTACGTCCCGAAGAACGAATTATGTCCCGGCGAACGAAGTTACGTCCCGGCGAACGAAGTTAGGTCCCGGCGAACGAAGTTACGTCCGGCGAACGAAGTTACGTCCCGGCGACCGAAGTTACGTCCCGGCGAACGAAGTTACGTCCCGGCGAACGAAGGTACGTCCCGGCGAACGAAGTTACGTCCCGGCGAACGAAGTTACGTCCCGGCGAACGAAGTTACGTCCCGAAGAACGATGTTACGTCCCGGCGAACAAAGTTACGTCCCGGCGAACAAAGTTACGTCCTGGCGAACAAAGTTACGACCCGGCGAACAAAGTTACGTCCCGGCGAACGAAGTTACGTCCCGGCGAACAAAGTTACGTCCCGGCGAACAAAGTTACGTCCCGGCAAACAAAGTTACGACCCGGCGAACAAAGATACGTCCCGGCGAACGAAGTTACGTCCCGGCGAACGAAGTTACGTCCCGGCGAACGAAGTTACGTCCCGGCGAACGAAGTTACGTCCCGGCGAACGAGTTACTTCCCGGCGAACGAAGTTACGTCCCCGTGAACGAAGTTACGTCCCGGCGAACGAAGTTACGTCCCGGCGAACGAAGTTACGTCTTCGTGAACGTTGTTACGTCCCGGCGAACGAAGTTACGTCCCGGCGAACGAAGTTACGTCCCGGCGAACAAAGTTACGTCTAGGCGAACAAAGTTACGACCCGGCGAACGAAGTTACGTCCCGGCGAACGAAGTTACGTCCCGGCGAACGAAGTTACGTCCCGGCGAACGAAGTTACGTCTCGGCGAACGAAGTTAGGTCTCGGCGAAAGAAGTTACGTCTCGGCGAACGAAGTTACGTCTCGGCGAACGAAGTTACGTCTCGGCGAACGAAGTTACGTCCAGGCAAACGAAGTTACGTCCCGGCGAACGAAGTTAGGTCCCGGCGAACGAAGTTACGTCCCGGCGAACGAAGTTACGTCCCGGCGAACGAAGTTACGTCCCGAAGAACGATGTTACGTCCCGGCGAACAAAGTTACGTCCCGACGAACAAAGTTACGTCCTGGCGAACAAAGTTACGACCCGGCGAACAAAGTTAACTCCCGGCGAACGATGTTACGTCCCGGCGAACAAAGTTACGTCCCGGCGAACAAAGTTACGTCCCGGCGAACAAAGTTACGACCCGGCGAACAAAGATACGTCCCGGCGAACGAAGTTACGTCCCGGCGAACGAAGTTACGTCCCGGCGAACGAAGTTCCTCCCGGCGAACGAAGTTACGTCCCGGCGAACGAGTTACTTCCCGGCGAACGAAGTTACGTCCCGGCTAACGAAGTTACGTCCCGGCGAACGAAGTTACGTCCCGGCGAACGAAGTTACGTCTTCGCGAACGTTGTTACGTCCCGGCGAACGAAGTTACGTCCCGGCGAACGAAGTTACGTCCCGGCGAACAAAGTTACGTCTAGGCGAACAAAGTTACGACTCGGCGAACGAAGTTACGTCCCGGCGAACGAAGTTACGTCCCGGCGAACGAAGTTACGTCACGGCGAACGAAGTTACGTCTCGGCGAACGAAGTTACGTCTCGGCGAACGAAGTTACGTCTCGGCGAACGAAGTTACGTCTCGGCGAACGAAGTTACGTCTCGGCGAACGAAGTTACGTCCAGGCGAACGAGGTTACGTCCCGGCGAACGAAGTTACGTCCCGGCGAACGAAGGTACGTCTCGGCGAACGAAGTTACGTTTTGGCGAAAGAAGTTACGTCTCGGCGAACGAAGTTACGTCTCGGCGAACGAAGATACGTCTCGGCGAACGAAGTTACGTCTCGGCGAACGAAGTTACGTCTCGGCGAACGAAGTTACGTCCAGGCGAACGAAGTTACGTCCCGGCGAACGAAGTTACGTCCCGGCGAACGAAGTTACGTCCCGGCGAACGAAGTTACGTCCCGGCGAACGAAGTTACGCCCCGGCTAACGAAGTTACGTCCCGGCGAACGAAATTACGTCCCGGCGAACGCAGTTACGTCCCGGCGAACGCAGTTACGTCCCGGCGAACGCAGTTACGTCCCGGCGAAGGACGTTACGTCCCGGCGAACGCAGTTACGTCCCGGCGAAAGCAGTTACGTCCCGGCGAACGCAGTTACGTCCCGGCGAACGAAGTTACGTCCCGGCGAACGAAGTTACGTCCCGGCGAACGAAGTTACGTCCCGGCGAACGAAGTTACGTCCCGGCGAACGAAGTTACGTCCCGGCGAACGAAGTTACGTCCCGGCGAACGAAGTTACGTTCCGGCGAACGAAGTTACGTCCCGGCGAACGA